>PVJL010001554.1:196643-254524 GCA_004026885.1 Lyroderma lyra
AAAAAAAAAAAAAAAAACAACAACAACAAAAAAAAAAATGATACATGCTTTGAATCAGTAATTCCACTTCTGCAAATCCTTCTTAAGGAAATGACTCCAAATGTAGTAAAACTTGTGTACCAGATTGCTTATTATTTTTGTTTATAATAGTGAAAAATGGAACACAGCCCAAATGTACAGCAGTAAAGGAATGGTGGTTGCATAAGTTATGGTAAATCCACATGGTGAACCATTCAATGTCTGCTAAAAGCAGTGAAACAATTCAGGATACATAAATACATATGGCCACAGCTCTGTTTTGAAAAAAGACTGGGAGAAAATAACCAATATACCAATAGCTTTTTGGGGTGGTAGCAGTGTAGATAAGTAATTCCATTTACTTCCACATTCAGTACTATGACCATGCTTTACTCTGTAATGGAAAAAGTTATTTTCAAAGGACAGTTTTGAGAGATTTCTTAAGGAAAAAGAAACAGGGACTTTAGAATTGAACAGAGCTAGGCTTACATTTGACCTTCAATAGTTATTCTTTGAACTTACCTCATCTGTAAAAAGGGGTTACCATACCTGCCCTGCAAGGTGTTAGATTAAATGAGAAGACATACAAAATACCTACAGCAGGGCTTGTCATGTAATGGGTACCAGAAGTGGTAATAACTATTATTCTTAAAGAAGGATTTGTAGGAAGTAGTATGGTCGTGTTTCTTCATTTCCTTTTAAAATTTTTTGTTTACTCATCACACTATCTCAGTGATTTCCATATTTCTTTATGTTTTTGATATATTGTATTTGAAAGCTTGTTAAATCCTGAATCCTATTTTTTGAGTAAGTGTAGGCAGCAAAGAGAAAAAATGAACCCCCATCAAGTCAGAATTTCCAGGATTGACTGTAGCTCCATCCCTTGACTGCTGATGGAGTCTCAAGCAAATCATTGTTTCTGTGATTATAAAAATGGGATAATTATAATGCTTAGCTCCACAGGATTAAATATTTGCTGGTCCAATGCCTGGAAGAGAGCAAGTGACTAATAAATGTTAGCTGAATTTTAAAACTGCATCTTATGTGACCTATTTTAAAATGTGGGGCTTTTTCTCTTTCTCCCCATCGCACCCCCGGTGCTGCTGGTTGCAGGTGAATCCCCTTTTGCTCACCCATGTTTTACAAATTAGACTAACTTTAGTGTTTTGATTTTTCCTTTGAGTCTGACATATAACTATTCTATAACCAGACTAGGTGTTTGTGTTGCATTGTTATCAGGAATACCAGCCTCTGAAAGAAGCCTTATCTTGAACTCCATAGAGTTTCTAAACTGGTGAAAACCCCTGAAACATTCAAAAACTGTGTTTTGCCTCCTTATACATTTGCCATTGTACCCAGAAGAATTTTTAAGTGGGTTTTGTAAGTTAAATTTTAAAGGAAAATTCTCTCTCAAAACAGCAATACTAATTAAAGGTTTTTAAAAATGTAGTGAAAGTTTGTTTACAACTAAATCAGAGCCTTTTGTTTTCCTTTGCAATCATCATTGTGTCCCATAAAGAAAATAAATTTTGAATTTATTTCTTATTGTTCCCATAACTTCCTCAGGAAAACTTAACAAGAGCAACTCAACTATCATGTAAAATATTTAGCACAGAGTCCTTATTACTTTTTTCTTTGTTTAAATTTTTAACTAGTTTTTTTCATTATTATAAAGTAATATATTTTCTGCTTTAAAAAGTGAATCCAGGGAGTTCCCTGGTGGTGCAGTGGCTTAAGGCTTCAGCGTTGGCGCTGTCAGTACTGCGGCCTGGGTTCGATTCCCAGTCAGGGAGCTACCCACATACCAAAAAGCAAAAAAAAAAGTGAATCCACATTTTGTAGAAAATGCTTTATATCAAAATTTGCTATTTGCCCATGAATGATGTCCCCTTCTCTGTCCAAAGAACAAACAGAAAATAATGTATATGTTTGAGTTTTGGTTTGTTTGGATAATATGGTAGTGATTAAATAATAAGTTAAGTCTTTTTTAAAGTGGCAGTAGCTATGCCAGCTAGATTATTTCGGTTGCTATAGCCCAAAACTCTGGAATCATCCTTGATAACACTTTTTCTCTCAGAAACGGTCCATCAAGAGATTCTGTCCGTTCTACTTGCACGGTATACCCAGTGTCGGGCTGCCGCTCCCCTCTTACCACTAACCACTGTGGTGCAAGCTACCGTTAACTCCCACCTGGGTTATTACAGTAACTTTACTGTTCTCCATTTCTGCTCTCCCCTCCCCGTCATCTCTCAACACCGCAGCCAGAATGAGCCTTTTAAAGCATAACTCAGATCATGTAACTGCTGCTCTGAACCCTTCAGTGGCTCCCCATTTCTCTTAGAGTAAAAGCCAGAGCGACTTCAGTGACTTCATCATTTACATCCCCCTCTCCTTGCTTACTGTGCCCCAGTCACACTGACCTTGTTCCTCAGATGTGCCAAATACACCCCTAATACAAGGCTTTGCAATCGAAGCTCCTGCTCCCTTGAACTCTCCTCCCTGATGATAGTGTCCTGGATCACTTCCTTTAGATCACACTTCTTGTAGAGACTTTCCCGGCCACCCCATTCCTTCCCTCTTTCCGCCCCTCTCTCTCCCTACTCTCTCCCTGCACCGCCCCTCCCGCATACACATACAAAGATATACCCACTATTCCTCTTTGCTGTATTTTGCCCCATAGCCCATTAGCCAAGAAATTCTCTTTTACTTATTGTCCCTTGCTCCCTTCTTGAATATAAGCTCCATTAGGGGTTTTTTTTTTCTTTCATTTTTGTTTATTACTATATTATCAGCACCTAAAACAGTTCCTGGCACATCATAGGTGTTCAAGAAATATTTGCTGAATGAACAAATAAAAGAAAAAATAAAATGATTGTAGTCATAAAAGTTGATGATTAAATAACACTTACAAGGTAAGCCTGTTTATATTCAAGAACTCCTAAATAAATGTGTCTTTAGCAATTTGGAAATTTGGCCTTGCTCATTTTTAAAAAGTAACATCAATGGTTAAATAGGTTTAATTCATTATTTACATAATTTTAAAATTTGTTTAATGAAACAGTCTAAATATCATCCATTTTCCTGGTTGTGAAAAACAAGAATCTAATTTGGTTCAATCTTTTTTTTCCCAGGAATGTACAAATGTCTTTTTATTCAAAAATACAAAATAAATTATCTGTAGGCCTGGACAATGATAGCAATAAAAATCATATGTTGTCAACTGAAACTAGTAACTTATGGTTATAATAATTTTCTTCAGCACCAGCCAGCCTTTTCTTCAGTCATTACTTCAGCTGACTTCTCAGAGGTTATAGAGGAGGAGCACTGCCTTGAGCTTCCTCGCCCAGTTCTCACTGATAATGGTAAAGCACCGTTCTAGGAATTAGAACATGCCACCCCCCCATGCCACCTCCCCTGCAACCACCCATTCCAGGGCCTTTCCCTTCTTTAGGAATTTCTGTGACTACAGCAGAGAGCATCCAATAAAGCATTTCTCACAACCTTAGTTGGACCAATGATTCCTTTTTCCACCATGTTCACAAAGTCTCCAAGATTGCATCATAACCAACTATCAATGGTCCCTCAATATCTGCATTCTTAGCTATGGTCATTGCAGGAATTTGGCGTATTTTTAAAATAATTTCTGTACCAACTTTCTGATCTTCATTAGCTGGAGTTAAACGAGTCCAAAACTGGAATACACCGAAGCAGGGCACAACCCCCTCCCAGAACATGCCTTCTTCAACCGCAGCTCGTGTAGCATTGAGGGCATCTGTTACTCTTTCTTTTCATTCATTTCAACATCACTTGTTCCATCAACCTTCAGCACAGCTACTCCATCTGGGAGTTTATCAGATGTTCATTTAATTTTCCCTTTTCATAGTCACTAGTTGTGATATCTAACTGCTCAATGATTTGTTGAATACATTTTTCAATTTGAGCCTAGTCACCTTTTCCTTTCAAGAACACGGCATCATCTTGGGTCACAGTGACCTCTCCAACTTTTCCTAAGTCATGAGGCTGAATATCTTCAAAATTTAGAGTCAATCCTTCTCCAACTTCTGTGCCACCACTAGCAGTAGCCAAATCTTTAAACTGGTTCTTTCTGTTGTCACCAAAACCTGGAGTTTTGACTGCTACAACCTGAAGACCAACTTTTACTCTATTCAAAATAAGTGTACTTAGAGCTTCTCCATCAATATCTTCAGCAGTTATGACCAAGGGCTTACGGTGAGCATTGGCAATTTCGAGAGCAATGGACTGGATACTAGAAATTTTCTTTTAACTCAATGGAACATAGAATTCACACTCCTGATCTTTCAGTATGTTGATAAAGTATGGAGAAATATTGGTTCAATCTTTTTTCTAACTCTTGTTCATACTAGGTTGTTCCCTTGTATGTGTGTGTGTGTGTGTGTGTGTGTGTGTGTGTTTTGGAGATACCATCCTTGGAAAGGACTGTTATCGGGAGAAATCCTTTGCTGCCTGGATTCAGGGTGTATCTCAAGAATGGGTTTTGTAGTTTCTCATGCCAGATATTCCTAGATATAAACACTCTGGGACTGATTTTTATGTTATTTCTTTGCTATTCCCTAGGCCAAAATAATGGTCTAATTTTGAATCCATCAGTGACTCATTTCTTTGGTTTTTGTATAGGTCCATTAGTCCTATTGCCTTCTTTTCTCCTTTAAGTAAAATTTTCTAATAATTCATCCACATTCACTTCTATTTTTTTTTTTTTAATGTGGGTCGTTCCCTGGCTGGTAATCGAACCCAAGCCACAGCACCGAGAACGCGGAAGCCTAGCCACTACACCACCAGGGAACTCCCCACATTCACTTCTAATAAACATGTCCTATTCCATCAGCACCTCCCTCCTAGGGTAGAACTGAACTAAATTATGTATCGGTGTTTCCTACTGTATTGGGATCAGAAGTTCCCATGTACCATGACTACATAATTTTATATAAAATTTTTGGCTAATCTTATTTTTTTTTTTTTTTGCTTTTTGGTATGTGGGTAGCTCCCTGACTGAGAATCGAACCCAGGCCGCAGCGCTGACAGCGCCAGTGCTGAAGCCTTAAGCCACTACACCATCAGGGAACTCCCTTAATCTGCTTTATTCATTTCTTAGGATAAAGTAAAATATTTAAACCAGAACTTAAATTCGTAGTTTGTTTTGAATGTTAGCCAATATTTTTTATTTTTTTCTTTTTCTTACTTTTTCTTTCTTTTTTAGGTGTTGTTTCAACTCTGGGTAGCACAGAGTTCGGAGTTCTTCCGACGGTTGGCCCTATTACTCTCTACAGCTAATGCACCTCCTGGACCCTTACTTACTCCAGCACTTTTGCCTCATCGCATTTTATCAGATGTGACTCAGGGCCTACCTCATGCTCATTCTGCCTGCTTGGAAGAGCTTAAGCGCAGCTATGAGTTCTATCGGTACTTTGAAACACAGCACCAGTCAGTACCGCAGCGTTTGTCCAAAACTCAACAGAAGTCAAGAGAACTGAATAACGTTCACACAGCAGTACGCAGCCTGCAGCTCCATCTGAAAGCATTACTCAATGAGTAAGTTCAGAAGCCATGTAAGGGAATGCCCCCGTGATTAGCAGGCTTCATTCTTGTGCCATTGTGGTTGTTGGCTTTTGTCCTAGCTAGAAAGAAGCAAAACCGAGGCATGCAGCATGAAGGATGGTTTATAGCTACAGATGTAGCAGAGAAACAATGATTTGTAAGTACTATAATTTGAGGGAGTCATTTATAGTTTTAACTTTTCCTGATTTCAACAGAAAACCTAGGAAGACAGGACAAAAGCAGATGTTTATTTGCAAGCTGCAATGGAGAAGTTTAGGAAGAATGTGCTTGTTCTAACTGTAAGTAGGGAGCTTAAACTGGAACCTGCAATCTAAAAGAAATATCTGCCAGCACTGAAACAGTAAATTATAAGAGCTATTATTATATATAGTTGAAGAATAATCTATTGCTATTTTTCTAAATAAATTACAGCAGAGGTAGACTTTTTTCTGTAACAGAGGACAAGCTTTTTGGCCCCAGTTGAATAATAAAATGTAGGGTCCATAGTTTATATTTGTTGATCTTCTGGTTTGCATGGTATTGTTGGTACTCTGCCTTGGTAAAATGTAGGGTCCAGTCATTCCAGTGAAATTTTCCTGTAACAGATACTTGTAGTGTAGGATTGGATCAAATGAATGGTTGGGTTCATGCTGTGTTGGTAATCAGGAAGGTCATAGGAAATCAATGAGGTGATAAATTTTAGTTTATGTAGTTGACCCTGCATGCCAGGCAAGAAGGGGAAAGGGAAGGGAAGCAATCAGTTTTGCAAGATAAAAAAAAAAAAAAAATGGGTCCAAAAGACTTGAAATTTCAATAAAATCAAAAGGCTAGTTTACTGGAGTGAAGAAGAATGTGGTGTACAAGGATAGATAATTACGATCATAATAACGTTTTTGAGAAGGTAAGTTTTTGCCCCTCAGTTCAAGGTCTGACATAGATATATAAAGCTGATGTGAAGGTTAGGGCATAGGGAAAAATTAAGAAACTATGAGGCAAGGATGTCCCAGTGGTCTGTAGATGCTATTCTAAGAAAGCAGGTGAGTGCTGACTCAGCCCTGTCTCCCACAGGAAATACGGGAGGTAAGGCAATCTCTGCTGGAGTGGGTGTCAAGATTGGATCGTTATCGGAGGAAAACCAGATTTCAGTGGAAGCGGGTATTAGGCAAAGCCAGAGTCCCTAAAGAATTCATTTTAATAAGTCTAACAATAAAAATGAATTTAAAAAAAAAGAATTCATTTTGGGCAATACAATAAGCAATATGCAGAGCATAACTGGAATACACTAGAATGAGGGGAGATGGCTCAGGGAAGGAAGAGTGCTACACTTGGATGAATATGAAAATGGAAACGGAGGGGCTCTGTGCCATGCGGAGGGATTATGGGTTATGATGGGAAGTATGTTTCCTGTGTAAAAATGAACTATATTAATCGTCGCCTTTCAAAATATTTTAACTGGAGAGTATTCTGGTCACTAACCATCATATCTGATTGGCTCTATAGCACTGCTACACACAGCTTTTTAAAATGTTACCTATAAAATGGTTTTGTGTTTCACTCTGTCTCACTTGTCCCCTTTGCCGTTCCCACTCTCCCCTGCCTACATTAGGGCATTAACCTTTTACCTGCCCTACCTGCCTCCAGAGTGCTCACTGCTAGATTGCTTCTGAGGCATATGTTTGCTTTCTCACTTACAGAAGGTCTTCACTGGTTTCAGACTGAAGTCCGTATAAAACGTTCTGTAGAAAGGGTTTGCCATAACCTGACTCCCGTCTGTTTTTCTAGCTTTATTTGTCGCTTCTGTTCAATCCAGCCAAACTGTATAAATGGCTTTTCCCGTGTTCCATATAGAATGACCTTTTTCATCTTTTCTGCATGCTGAAATTTTATTTATCCTTCCATGCTACCTCTAAAGTGCCTCTTCCTTAGCTAGTCCCTGTTTGTACCCATTGCTGGTAGTAACTTCCCCCTCTTCTGAATTCTTATAATGCTGTCTTTACCTCTCTGTGATGTTACACTTTGGTACCTGGTTTTAACCCACCTTTACAGTTTTATCAGCTGTACAAGCATCTGGCTCTGGGCAAGTTTCTTCAACTCTCTGGACCTAATTCCTCATCTGTAAAATGGAAATAAAATGTTAGCTATAACTTTTTATGATACTGTATTATATTTACATATGTATAATATCCCTGATTCAGTTATCAGTTTCTTATAAGTAGGAGACAGGTTTCATTTATCTTTCTGTTCACAAAATGCCTAGTATGTATGCAAAAAATACTTGTTGAATAAATATACATGTTTATAAGTTTTTTTTAAAATTATGGTAAAATATATATAACATAAAATTCACATTTAACCATTTTTAAGTGTACAGTTCAGTGGCTTTAAGTACACATATACATTGTTGTACGACCATCATCACCTTCCATCTCCAAAACATTTTTTGTCTTACAAGCTTTTTTCTTAAGTAAGCCTTGTAAATTAAAAAAATTTCCATTTTATATTTTAGAAACCTTCATGATAAAACTTTTCTTTTTTATTACTCAGGGTAATAATTCTTGAAGATGAACTTGAAAAGCTTGTTTGTACTAAAGAAACTCAAGAACTAGTGTCAGAAGCTTATCAAATTCTAGAACAGAAGTTAAAATTAATTCAGCCCCACGTTCAAGCGAGTAATGATTGCTGGGAAGAGGCCATTTCTCAAGTGGACAAACTGCTACGAAGAAACACAGATAAAAAAGGTACCTATGAGAGATTTCTTTTATATACACCTATCAGACATGCTTATTCCCTCTGGTAGGATTTTATTATTTTTTAATGTCTAGATCCAAATCACACATGACATTTAGCTTTCATGCTTTATATTCTCCTTCAGCCTTGTCTTTCATAAGAAATAAAGTATTGATATATCAATATAGTGGAGGAATTTCTAATGTACCATGCTAATGGAAAGAAGCCAGACTTAAATCATTACATACTTACTATATGATTCCATTTATATGACATCCTTAAAACAGTAAAATTCAGTAGGAACAGAAAACGTATCATTGGTTACTAGGAGTTGGATATTGGGGGAGGAATAGGGTATAAAGAGGCAACATAAATAAATGTTTTGAGCTGGTGGACTATTCTATATCTTGGTTGTTAATTAGCTTTTCACTCAATTCTCTGTGGCCTATTTCTTTCTAAGGCAAGCCTGAAGCAGCATGTGAAAACTCTCACTGTACTATGGTACCTTTGATGCAGCCTACCCTACACATTGCAGACAGAGATCCAATTCCTGAGGAACAGGTAAGGGTGAAAATTTCCTTTATTTCCCCTAAAGAAGAGTTTCATATACAAAGCTTACCTAGCTTTCTCTGTAAGTGACATGATTAATTGTTGAGTAAGTGCTGAATTAATGTTTCTAATGAACTTCACATCATAAGATAGTATACTGAATTTATATAAAATCTTTAGATCTTAGTGCCTCGAGTTTTAATTTGTTGAATCTACCAGCAGATTTCTTACTATTTATATCTAGTTGTCTATTTATTAGACACTTAAAGGTGATTAAACACATTAAAATGTAGTGCCATGGCAAAGGTACCTTCTGGGATGCTAGAAATGTTTTTATGTTGATCTCAGTGGTGATACCAGCATGTGTACATAGGTAAAAAATCTTAGACATTTACCTCGTGCATGTGACTGCTGTATGTATGTACTCGTATGTACCTCACTTTCAAAAACAATTTTTTAATGATTGTATTAGATATTGACAAAGGATTTTTTGCTCCTAAGGAAAACTTCATTTCCTGAGGTCATATAGGCTGTTTAGTATTCTTAAATACAAACAGAGACCACCCTTACTTAGTTTAACAAACAAGAAGTATAACAAACATTAGATAGCTGACAGAGTGTTTCAGAGGATGAGGTAATAGGCTTGAACCAGGCTAGGGAGAGCTCAGATCACTCAAAATAACTGCTCCAGTGCAACACCCTGCTAAGTCTCTGGGTGCAGGCCGTGGCACTTGCTCCATCAACACTGCCCTCAGAATCTCTGCCACTGTGCTTCCCAGAATGGGTTCTTCAAGATGCCTGCTTCTTTTATAACAAACATCTACATTAGATTTGATCCATGTACACCGGATTAGAGCACCCCAAGTCATTTGCCTAAACCATAACTGTAAGGGAGGCTGGGTAAGCAAGGACCCTGCCCTCTGCTTTGGTGATTTGGAGAGCCACACGTGAGGTGTCCCTCAATCCTAGGAATAGTGTTTGGACTTCCTGGGAAGTCAGAAGGCACCGCAAACATCTACCACAAGGCCAACATGCTTGACCACCTCCCCACACCACCAGCCCCGCTAATTTTGATTGGTTTTGACAGAACAAATAACTGTAATCTTGACTAGTCCATAGAATGGTTTCAGAGTAGAAACCATTGAAGTTATTAAACTTTCTTATCCACAATCCTTTTCAGAATCAACTGTTAAGTTTTTTTAAGATTTCGATTTATGTATATGTTTGCTTTGTTTGCCCAACTGTACCGTAGTGACCTGTGTCAAGGGTCCTCCTTTTTCAGTCTTGGAGGTGAGTGGGTAGGAAATTGCTTGAAGTAAAATGCTTTTTCTTTTATTTATTTTTAGGAATTAGAAGCTTATGTAGATGATATAGATATGGACAGTGATTTCAGAAAGGATGATTTTTATTACTTGTCTCAAGAAGACAGAGAGAGACAGAAACGTGAGCATGAAGAATCCAAGAGGGTTCTCCAAGAATTAAAATCTGTGCTGGGATTTAAAGCATCCGAGTCAGAAAGGCAAAAGTGGAAGCAACTCCTATTTAGTGATCACGGTAAGCACTGACTTCGGAGTAAAAGGTTACTTCAGTGTAAGGGGTTCTTTTTTTCTTTACTGTGAATCTAATTTTAGCTGTAGAATTCTTACGGCTGTAATTTTAGGGATCCATCGGTAAGTATAGTACTTTTCCTCCTAGACACAACATCAATTTGATCAATAAAAGAGTAGATATATCATCAAACTGGGAATACGAAATCACACTTCTCATCAGTTATTTGATTTTTTAGTAAA
Organism: Lyroderma lyra; assembly: GCA_004026885.1. Lineage (NCBI taxonomy): Eukaryota > Metazoa > Chordata > Mammalia > Chiroptera > Megadermatidae > Lyroderma > Lyroderma lyra. The sequence goes on from PVJL010001554.1 coordinate 207,305, forward strand.
TTTGTTATGAAATGGGGAGTGAATTAAATAAATCGGAATGTTTTCAGATTTAGTAACTTCAGAGAAACACAAAATGAGTAGCTGTGTTCCCCATTGAAAAGAATGAATTAAGACCTAGGCTACTTAGCTGCGTCATTTAGGTTCCTTCATTGATCTGAGCACTTCAGTAGATGGTAGACAGGAGGTGCTTGTGCGCACACTGTCTCCATGCCTGGGTTTGGGCAAAGTTGGATGACTGCCCACGATGAGCCTTAACCGTCTCGGTGTTTCCCACCCTTCCTTGGAGGCGCGGGGTAGGGAATGAGGGAAACCTAGCACTCCACAGCATCAAACAGTTAATTCCTGAGGAATTCATTCTTACGGATTCCTAAGAAGGTAGAATGGGGCTTCCCTTCCATTTTAGAGTATCTATGTGGAGCTTCAAAATCAACTGCCTTCTTTTCCCTTTCTCTTTTTCACTAGAAATATACACATTGATATACTTCTGGAAAGTTCTCAGGGTTCTCTTTTCTTCTTTTAGGAGCCCTTCCATCCTCCCTTGTCCAGATGTACATTTCTTGGTTTTATCATTTTTCTTTCTTCCAATTGGCACCCTTCAGAGCCCAAGTCCTGATTTGATTATGCTTGTGCATTACAATAGCCTCTTAGCTGATTTCGGTTTTCAATACCTTTTTCTTCTAAGCTATCCTTGGAAGATAGCTTCTAAGCTTCTAAGATAATGTCTATCATTACAAACTCCTTCAAGATTTTTCTCAAACAGCCCATTGATAATGGCTCTGTATTTTAAAAACCTACAGTGGTGCGCCTTTTTTTATTGTATTAAATCTAAACTCCTTTTCCTGGTTTCAGGCCTTTCCATCTTGTGAGTCCACCATATGCAGTTGAATGTCCCACTTTTTCTAATATAGATATTAATATCTTCCTCTAGTTATATTTATTGAATTAGACCATACTTCCACAACCTTGCTGTTCCTTTAGTTGTATTTATCGAATTAGACTATATAGTTGCACAAATTAGCTGTTTTATTCCTAAAAAAAAAAACATTCATGCTGATCCCTTTACGAAGAATTCTGTCTTTTCCACCAAACTGCCCTCTCCACTAATCTGTCACCTCACAACCCTCCCCTGACAACTCCAGCCCTGCCGCCCTTCCTGCCACTACAGACCCTCACTGTAGGGAAATGAAAGGAAGTCTTGAGCAGCAAAGCGTATAGTAGATAAGGAACTTCCTAGAAGGAGAAGTACAAATAGAGTTCCTATAACCTGCATGTTTATCTATTGGGCCTGCATAATCAGAGATTATGTTTTAGGCACTATTGTTTTTCTATGCATTTGCTTCTTTTTGGTCTCTAATTCATTTATAGTCTCCTTAAATAAGGGCTTTATTATCCTGTATATATTATTCATTCAGCAAATTATTCATTCAACAAGTAGTTATTAAGGGACTGTTTACTGCTATATCCCTAGCACATAGGTCAAGAGACAAAAATCTCTACATTCCTGGAGGCTTATATTCTATCACAGTGTTAACACACTTGTCAGATTGTGTGACTTTACACAGACTGTATCCCCATTTAATTAGAAATCATCGGGAATATCAATCAACTTCTAATATCTGTTGCATTCTTTAAGAACTAGCAGATTTATAAACTAAAACTGCACATGAAGATTGAAAATAGCATTGTATATAAACTTATATACTTTTTTTATTGTTTAGTATTTCTTCACGTAGCTTTAAAATTACCCTATTGACAACATGAGCAAAGATAAAACGATGAGAGAAATGTGTCTCTTTTCAGGTATGTGCTTTGGATGGTTCGCATTTGAAAGAGCAATAATGCTGATTTAGTTTGTGAATATAAGTAAAAAGCTGCTGATAGCATAAAATGCTTGTCCCGTGAAAATGTTCAGTACATCTCCCAGAGTTGTTTTCATCTCTGCCTACAGGGGTAAAGTCCGAATGGAATTAGAGGGGGAAATTCTACACTGGAACCTGCTGTGGCCATTTTTTTCTGTTGTTGCTGCTTCTCTAGTGGAGATACTGCAGCTTAGGGATCTGTTTCTTGAAAATGGACACGTTTTACAAAATTATTTTTAAATAAACGTCAGATCTTCGAGACGCACTTTTTTCTTCCGCCATGCTTCATAATATATTCTATTGTACTAACCCCTCATACTGGGAGGAGAGACTGCCTAGCAAGCAACCCACTGCCTACTAACATCAAGAGGGGCTAAATAAAACTTCATTTTCCTTGAAAGGACAACTTCTGCCGTATGGATACATATTATATTTATGTACTATGCTTTGTACAGTAGTTGGTCTTGAATGCAGATTTTATTTCATTTTATATTTTTTGTGACATTACAAAATGTTTAGAAGTTATGGCTTTACTTTCATCAGGGCCTAATTAGGTGATTGGCAAGTAGGTTAAATTGTATGTTACATTTGTTTTCTATGCTGTTTTAACTTGAAAGTATATATGTATTGAAAATAGGATTACTGTCGGAATTACTTTTAGGCCTTTTATCTGACACTTGATCAGTGAAAACCATGCTGCTTATTCTTTAATGCAATGGTCCTCAAAATTTAGTATGCATCAGAATCAAATGGAAGGCTTGTACAACGGAGCTGGCCCCATTCCTAGTTTCCAGTTCAGCTGGCCTCAGGTTGGGGTCTGAGAATATTCATTTCTACCAAATTCCTAGATGATGCTGACTGATGCTGTTTGTTCGGGACCACACTTTGAGAAGCACTGCTTTAATATTTCCAATAAGGGGGAATATGTGAGGTGTAATTAAATCTTCATTAAAACCCCATCTCATTTCATTTCTTAGACATTTTATCTCTTATAAAGTTCTCTGGATTTGTAAATTACATTGATTTTACTAGACAGTTTTGGTTAGCCTTTATTTATTATTTATACAAAAAAAATACTGGGAGTTTAAATTAAAGTTTAAATCATTGCTGGGTCCTTAGTTTTTATCTTTCTTTCTTTTTTTCTTTCTTTTTTTTTTTTTTCCTTTGAAGCTGTGTTGAAATCCTTGTCTCCTGTAGACCCAGTGGAACCCATAAGTAATTCAGAACCATCAATGGATTCAGATACGGGGAAAATTGGTAGAAGTGATACTGAAGAAGAAAATAGTAAACCCTCCACAGCTGACAATGAAACGCGTAGTAGGACTGAGTATTTATGTGAAAACCCTCTAGATGGTAAAAATAAAGACAATTCTGCAAATGAAGTCTCCCTGCAAGGAACTGAGGAAAGAGTATGTGACCAGTGTGAAAGTGAAGATGACTCTCAGCCGGCAGATGCTGGTGGCCTGGCCACTGCCCATCCAGCTCCCAGGGACACATCACAGCCCTCCATCAAGCAGAGGCTGGCGCGGCTGCACCTGTCACCAGATTTTACCTTCACTGCTGGCCTCGCTGCCGAAGTGGCTGCTAGATCAGTCTCCTTTACCACTATGCAGGAACAGACTTTTGGTGATGAGGAGGAAGAACAACAAATACAAGAAAACCAAGATGAGGTAGAAGAAAAGCAAGAACCATGAAGGATTTTAAATTGTTCCTTTTATGAAAGTGTTTTAGCTTCAAGACTAGATATTCCACTGGAAAGGGGAAATGAGTGTAAGTTTACTATATCTAAAGCTAAGATGTGAATTTATAGGAAGAACCCTGGTTTGAACAACTGATCCGAACTAGTAGTTACCTGTATGGCAGATGTTTTAGAAAAATAAGAGAAAGGTAAGGGCTCTTGAATAAACTGCTATTTTATTTGCAGCAACTGATCGATCTTGGAATTCTTTCAGTACTTTTAATAACAAATGAATTTATCATTTCTTGCCAGAATTTGCTACCATAAAATGACTGGGATAATTCTGTTGCAAGAACATTAACATTTAGTACGACTCCTTTCTACTGTATTCTTGCAGTTAATAACTGCAGCTATTATGTTAGTAACAAGCTGTTTGTATTTTTTTTTGTTTGTTTGTTTATATTAAGTCTTAAAGATACAGATTCTGAATAAAAAAAGTGAGTTCATGCAATTGATGTGTACTGGGGTTTAGAACTAAAAAGTAGTTTCGAAAGTCCTTGGGTTATGACATGTTTCTTATGTTTCCTTGTTCATATGTGTATTCAGTAGTTAATTTTTAAGATTTCCTAATCTTTTAAAGAGAAACATTGCACCATTTTAAGAATTACTCTTTTAATTTTTTGTGTGTTTATCTGTTTCTGTTCTCGTTACAACTAAAAGAGATGTCAAAGTCGGGTCCCTGTGGTCCAAGGCCTTACCCCTAACTTTGCCGAAACTTTTATCACTTTGCCTAGAGGTAATGGGTGTCATTACACAAGCAGGTCATCATGCTGTTGATTTCTAGCCTGAGGCTGTACCCTCCTCACCTGAATAAGATTCTGGAAACATCCCGTCAGCTTCCTGGAAAGCATCCTTGTCTCCTTAACACTTCATGTACAAACTACCTCTTGAAAGAAGTTGCTTTCCAAATTGTCCAGTCTTACCTGTTGTGTTTTGTTTTGTTTTGTTTTGTTTTGTTTTGTGCCTGCATTTTCAAGTAGTGATGTTTTCAGGAGTAAGTTGTTTTTGAAACCTGTAGCTCCTCTGTACTGACATAGTTTATAGACATCATTTGGGGGAAATGTAGAAATAACTCAATTTATGCTGCTGCCCTAGAAAGAAAATTACATGATGAATCCAGATCATCTTTAGAGTCGAGAATCATTGGAATTCCTTTAACTTAGCACTTCGAGTCAGTACATTTTGTATACCAAAGGGGATTTTTTTTCAACGATCTAAGGAATTTTATTTTTTATCCTGAGGAAAACTTGTTTCTGCTTTATATGAATAGAAGATACCCTTGGTACCTCTGCCAGTTCCCAAAAATTCTGGGTCTTATCCATAATTAAGCTCTTAGTAGCAATACCTAAGAGTAGGCCTATTTTATTGCTTAGAAATAGCTAAATTTCAAGAAAAAACACCTTATGTTGTAACTATTATAGTCTTAAATAATAACTTTTAGAGTTATTTTCTTTTTAAAATTTTTAGTTTGCCAACTTCTTTTTAATTGGATATAGAAGTAATTATGGAAAATTTTGGTAATCTTTCTCTTCATCTAAACTTATACAGGAAAAATTAGAGTTTAATAATTTTTAATTTTTGTATTATATTTTAATCACATCAGTTTGGGGAAAATGTCCTCATAATATTGTATCAGTTTTATTTAATGCTCTCCAAGGTGATACTTTTTAATATTGAAAGACTGATTTTAATCAGGCATTCCTATCAGTCTGACCCTTTTTATTCACTAACTGTTACTTAATTCAGTGAAAATGCTACTTGGTGCACTCATGGTACAAGGATCTTGGAGTTTTAACTGAATATTTTTTTTATATGTATAGTTTTAAAAACATCTTTCCTCTTTTAAAGAATTTCCAAGATAAAATGTCTTTCCTGTGAAAATTCCTAATTTTTCTCTCATAATCGTCTGAAAGTCAGTGTTTCTCTGTTTTTTCCTAGGGTACTTATTTTAGAATAAAATGAAGGTCGTATTTTTAAATGCAGATTTAGGGCTGTGCTTCTAGTCATTCTTAGTCAGTCAGTTTGGGTTGAGACCTAGGTGATGTTTATACCCAGTAAAATCTAAGACCCTCTCTCTAGGACTTTATGCTTTTTGTCATGAATACCTTAGAAAATAGAATAAATGGGCCAATATGCTATAAGTAGGTATTCTTGTTTGTTACTTTCCTAAGAATATTTCACTTTGTCTTATCAGGCTTTTGACTAGCTTTAATATCTGGCATTCCACATCCCAAAGAAGCTCTCTGGGAAAAATACTTTGTGGGAAACGCTTGTAATTGTGCTTTCCAGATTTTACAATGGCATTTTTGGCAGGATAATTCCTGTTAGGAGTGATATCCTGACAGCTTTTAATATGAACATTTCCATCGTTTGCTTTAAACCTAGTACTAATGTAAGAATGCATGAAAGAGGCTGTTTATTTAGGCCAATCATGAACACAGGATTTTTAGCACTTTGCCTACAGTTAAGAAAGTCATAGCAGTAAATAATCTGGTGACAGTTATGTCTTATTATAAATCCTTTTCTTCAGCTTTCATTAAAAACTGTATCTGGCCTAAGGCCAGACTCTTGCTCGTTTTTTGATTTGCAGTCCTCTCCCTGTTTTCACAAGTTTCTGTATTATCTGACTTCATAAATTAAGCCCTCATTAAATCTAATTGTACTTACAGCATCTGAATATAGTTCATTTGGAACCTGAAGCATTGATTCATTTGATTTCTGAAGTTATTGGAGACTAGCAAGTCAGAAGAAACACATCTAAAGGCACATTGCTAAGGAGATTTAGAATACGGGTTTAAGGGTCTAACACAGAAGGATAAGCCTAAATTTAAATCTCAGAGCCATCATTTAAAAGTTTAGATGAAGAGAAAATCCGGAAAAATGCCCCGAGTACAATAACAATCCATTTATCTGTAATGAATGACTAATGCATAAGTTAATTTTTCAGCTAACTGAGGCAAATCATTCTATCATTAAATTCTTTTAATAGTATAACAGGAAATTTTCTAAAATGTGCTTTCTATTTCTTTGCTTTTTCTGGAGTGTTTAGAACATAATTTTAACATTTTCTTTGTCATCTCTAAGAGCGTCAGTTTCTATCACAGGGTGATAATCAGAAATTCCCCCTCAGGGGGTCCTGAGATATAGCATGCCCCTTTATTCTATGATCCTCCATTGCTGTGCTTTCTGAGCTATGTCTGTGCTTCACAGTTTCTCTGTCTTCCCTTGTAATCAGCTGTCACTTTTTTGCTGCTGTCTTGTGCACCTGCCTCCTGCACTAGACCCCTAACTTGCTGCTTCTGTTCTGCGGGACTGAGAAACCAGATTGTCAAGCTTGCTAGAGTTGTGTCTAAAATAAGAGTAAGTAGACTGAAAGAAGGCTAAGGGGCTTTTCTGTTAATGAAGTGCATGGACTTTGTGCTACCTGTTTGGCTGCCTGGCATACTTTTGTTTGCCTCTTAGTTCTTTACTAAAAACTTGCTAAAGAAAATACTTGGTGGAATATGTGATTGCCATATATTTAAAGTATTAATTCAGTTTTTATATGTTGATGTTTCTAGGACTCTCCATTAATGAATTCAGCTATAAAAGAAAATTTGTTTAAATTGTTGTGTATATTTTAGGAAAAAGTAAAACATCTTGTTCTTAATTGTTCCTGGTATAGTACACAGACTTAAAACTTATAGCTCTATAAATGTGACATCAACTCTGTTCACCCAGATATATATTCTAGAACTATTGGCTTGAGATTAAACATGCATGGTTAATTTAGTAAGAACTGGCTAACACTATTTGGAGAATGAGTCATTTAGATATCACCATTTTCTATAGAGTTTAAAACTATTTAAGCATTAAAATTTTTTGGACTAATTTCTGAAGGAAATATTTTTAAAATTTAATATATATATATATATATTTTGCTATCTTCTTAAGTGAAATATGAAACACATTTTAAACTTTTTTGATGTCAAAATGGTCATTGTGAACAGTAGTTAGTTATACTGTGATGGACTAATTAGGCATTGAGAGCTGTATGTTCCTTTACTAAATGGCTTCATTTGCTGTGTTTTTTCTCTTTCTTGTTTTTGTTTTCTAATAATTCTAATTCCTTTGATTTATATTATTGCTTATCTATAGCAACAGCCTTTTTCCATCTTCATAATGTTCCTTCTAGTCTGATTTGGTTTTCAGAAACATAGTGACTAAGACAGCTAGAATAATGTATAAAGTAAGAGTAAATTGACTCAGCGAACACCTGAAAAACTGGATTATACTTAAGTGCATGGATTTTGTGACATCTATGGCATGGATTTTGTGACATCTACTTCAGTACCTGTTTCATTGCTGTCTTGAAAATAAGTGAAGTTACTAGATTAGATACCTGCTTTCAAAATAGAAGAGCTGTTACTGTACAAAAGGAACTATTTTCTTTTCATACTTTACCTTCTCTATATTTCGATCCTCTAATTTTTTGTCTCTAATTAAAATCAGTCCACTCAATTAGCACTTTCTATAGTACTTTATGTTTGAATTGGATAGCACGTATTGCTAAGAATTTCTTTGATGAGGTGGTTTTGTTGTTCTGATTTTGTTTTTAGAGAAATATATCTTCATTTCTAAAATATGAAGTAGGTTGAGCCCTGGTGAATAAGAAAACTTTCATCATTGATAACACAGGGAACTGAAAAATAATAAGGTTTTTAGACTCTAAGTAATTAATTTAACCACAAATAAGTTATTCTTTAATTATGCAGGTTTTTAAGACACCATCTTTATTTTTACTCAATTGATTGTATGTTAAAAGATTGCCAAAAGTTATCAGTGTTAGATCTAATGATATCAACAGATATTTGAATGACTACATTCCCACTGTCATTCTATAGTGTGCATGTTTAAATTATTTAATATGTTAAGTAAGCATGATTTTTCTCTCTTGAATGAAAAATAAATATGAAGTTTGCATGTTATAATGTTTGTACGTAAAATTCAAATCTGTCTAGAAGGGTATGTTCTAACATTTAACAACTTAGTTTTACCGACAGGCTACTTGTGTGTTTTAGTAACCAGATGTTGATTCATCTTCCATCATATACTGGGTAACTGGAAAATCAGCCTACTTATGCTATGGCCGTGCGTCATAGCTTTCAGTCATTTTGCTACTGGAAGGGAATTGTGATATAGCATTCATTAAAAAATAGATAATCCAAAACAGTTTCTTGAGCTGAAACTGCTATTACAGAATAGATAGTTGCGATGCCAAACTTGGGCTGGTGGTTCAAGGAGAAAACTCTTTTTAAGGGTAGTTGTGGGAAGAAAGTGACTCTACACATTGTAATTGCTACAAACCGAAAAGAGGATGAACTGACTCCAGGATTCACTTACCCAGAAATAGGACATGAATAAGAAATTTACCTTAGGGATATCCTAAAGTGAGTGGTAAATTAAAATGCATATGGTATTTTTAATGCTGTATTTTAACTGTCAGCCATTTAAATTAGTTTGTTTCATACCTACTCACCTGATTTCATTTGGCACATATCAAACATGTTATTGCAATAGAACAGTATTTAAGGTGTGTATACTTCTGACTATACTTTAAAACTGGTTATATTCTGTGAAATATTGTTGTAGAAATACATATTTCCTCATTTATATCTTAAGTTTCTCAAAATAAGGGATCATTTTAGCATTTTTGACTTGAGATTTTTCACTTTTGTAGCATTTCCTAAAGGTTGGCTAACTACAAATGAGTTTATGTTATCATTGAACATTTTTTTCTAAAATTAAAACATGCCTTTTATAAATTTATTCTTTTATAATATCCTAAGAAATTACATACTCATTTTTCTCCTCCCAAGTACATTTTTTAATTAATTCCATTTCTAAGTCAAAGTATTGTCTGCACTTTTATCACACCAACCTGTAGTACCTTCTGTTCATACTATGACTTAAATAATGCTTATTCAGGCACAGTACTAGTATCTGGCACCGTGCAGAAAGCTTCAGAAAATGTTACTCCCATTCTTTAAAGATCGGTGTATGGTCCTGGTACAGCCCTGGATGTCCATATGAGTGAAAAGTCCAGAAGTCTACCTGAGCTGAAAGCACTCCCAAGGAGTTTGGTTTTGTTTGGGTTTGTTCTAGGTATGGTCCCAGGGATCCCAGATCAAACCAGGCCCCTGGGCCTATCCTAGAACCAACCTAAACTCGCGCATCATTCCTGGAACGTCAAGAGTGTGAAGACTGAAGATAACCTGAGGCTTACTAAACATCTTATGTTCACCAAGACTCACAATTTTTTTTAATTTTTTTTTTTTTTTTTGGTATGTGTGCCTACACTTTAGTAAAAATTGTTTAGTTAATCCTTCTAAAATTAGAGGGATGACAATGGATAACAAGGTAAAGCCTAACCAGACATTGACATTATCATAATTTATCACAACAGAAATATGATATGTAATATGGTTATTATTAATTACTTGTGAGGAGAAGTTACTTGTAACTTTTATTGTCTGATCTCTATTTTTAGGTTAAATAATTTAGCCACCAAAAAACATTTTCCCCCAAATTAATGACTTCTGTTTTTGTTTTTCTCAAAGACTTTCTACTCAGCAATATTGTATCAATCTTACTTAACTAATTGTTCATAGTTTCTGAAAGACATTGATCTAAACTATTGTTTCTGAAGACTGCCTTTTTCTTTTCATCTGTTATTGAATCCACCACATTGCTTTGAGCTTGCTTTTTGGAGTTCAGATCTGGAAAGAACCTTAGCATCATTTGTAGACATACTACCCTGGTTAGACCCATTGTAGGCTACCTTTTAGAATCTGCTATGGTTGATGAAAACAAGCCAGGATGATAGAGTGGAAATGGGCTAATACTGCTCATATTTTTATAAAAATATTTGGCAAAATTAGGTATTTAATAAATTTCTTGATTTTCATTTCCTCCTGCTCTCAATTTTTAAAATAGTCTGACCAGTTGATTCATCACATAATCTCACATCAAAGCTGTAATATTATTATAGCCACATATTTTTGTTTAATTTTGAGAACAGTATTTCTGAAAAGTCATGAAAACACCCTAAATCTAAAGGTTATGATACACAATAAAGATGCATACTTTTGGTAATCCTGGTATTTCAATAGGTTTAGCCCCTATTTGAAATAACTACAGACTAATCAGGGACTCCACATGTGACAGGAGCCCAAACTACATCAGAAAAATTGGGGCAGTGGTTATCCTTTAAAATAGGACTATGAGCTTATTCTGAGCTCAGTTCTGGGATTACTTCTGTACTACATTTATTGCAGGGATGCTTCATCCCATGGTTCTATTGTTTTTGCCTTTTAAATCTTATGTTTACCCTTCTCAATGTTTTTCTTTTCACACAGTGTTTTCTGTTTGCATAAATCAAAACACTGTATGTGTTCCTATGTGTACATAAAATTTCTTTTGATAAAACAGTAGACTGGATCTCATGACGTTTGGATTGTGATTCCTTTTAAAGCCAAATGATTAGATTCTTTGTAAATGCACTGTTAATTTATGCTTCAATTCTTACTTTCCTTTAATGAGCTCTATAAAATAAAATAGATGAGCCTTATATTCCATTTCTTCCAGAATTTGTGAAATTTTATATTCACCCCAATGTGAAAACGTTCTAACAGCAGTAATCCTGTGTCAGTGAACTACGCTGTGAGCGCAGCAAACTGTGTTTCCTGTCATAGCCTGAAATGCCTGAACCCATGTGATGCTTATGTACAATCGTTCTCAGTATTTGGGGAGTGCTCTGCACTCTTCTTTCAACATTGTTAAATATGAACACTGAAAATGGGAATTTAAGAACTTGTTTACATAGTAAATTTCTAGCCTGCCTTCACTTCAGATACTTTCGTAGTATTAAGCTGTATTTTTTTAAACATCATTTGAGAATATTCTTTCAGAAATATTTTAATTTTTACTTTTTGACTACTTATGTTTTATATGATAGAACTGTACATTTCCTACCCTACCTGAAGACTTAAGCTTATAACCTTTTTTAACAGTACTTTCTTTGATAGCTTTATGTATTTTATTATATTGAATTTTTGTCAACTGTTTTAAAGGATTTTATAAGAACCCAATAGTAGGTTTGTATGTATCTGTATTATTCTTGTTCCTCCAAACTTAAGTAGTCTCTAATAAAATCTCTACTTCTTACTATTTTTTTTGTGTGTAACTTTTTTATTCTGGTGTTTGCAGCATGCATTAATTAACCAAACGTAAAATTTCTTTTTCTCTTTTGTCACTTGTTTTCTTCTCTTATAGTATTTTTCGGGATTTGTTAATATACCCATAGAAGACAGCAGTTTTCTGAGAAAACCTTGGAATCATTAGTCTATGTTTTATTTGCTTGGTCATTCAAGTGCCTCACATAATAATTTATCAGAGTGAAAACAGCAGACTTAAGTGTGAAAGCTCCATTTTCACTATTCAAAGTGACTGTCAGGCATTGGATATATTCTAATCATATTTGTTAATTTATATGACCTCCCTGACAGAAACGACATACGAAATAAAAACAAAGTTAACATACCTTAGATCATAGTTTGTCTTACATAATTGAATGAATTATTGGTTTGAATCTTTTTAAGCTTATCTTAACACAGTCTTGGGAACATTCCCTGGTTAAAGAGAAAGTGGTCTTCCTTGAATTGAACTTTTAAATAAATGAGCTACCTCTTTTCAAAAAATGTTTGAGGAATAAATAATTCATAAAGGCAGTTGAAATTTGGCCCTCGTCTGGAATTTACTAATTAAAAGTGTGATATAAGGTAGAATGTGTGTGAAGTCATTAGGTAGGGGATACTCGTTTTGATAATCACTCCTTGTCGTCACAATTTGCCTTTGAAAGTCTTAACCAATGAAAATAAAGTTTGGCAAACAGTAATTTTCCCCGAGTCTACATTTATAAAAACTAATAGGATATTTTTGGAATCTGATCATGTGGAAATCAGTCCTATTTATTTGAAGGGCAATCTTGTATCCCAATGAGAAAATGTTTATTTTTTATACACTAAATAATATTAGGCATCAAACATGTTCCTATAACTTTTAATACACAGGATCTGGCAGAAGTAACTCCGGACCATGTACGTGAATGTCTCGCATGGGATGGACAGCAATTTGAACATTTCACCTAAAATGTCATATAGTGTGCTTGAGTGTGATAGTTATGTTACAGAATTACATGCTTATGATTTTGTTCTAAAATTTTTTGTATAGATTACTAGCTCATAAAAAAGGAGGGGGGACGTTATTTTTGCCAGACCCTGTGTTGTTTGAAGATAAGAAAGCAGGATCAGTAGATCTCACTCAAAAATCATGTGCACAAAACAGCAGAATTATTGCCCCAACCAGTTTTAAGACACACCAACATGTGTTCATCATTATGATAAGCCACCCGTGGATACATTCCATTTTGCAGCTAGGAGAGAGTGGAGAGCACTCTTGAACTTGGAACTCAGTAGACTTGGATTATGGACAAAACTATACTTCTCTAAAAGTCAGGTAAATTGTTTAACCATATTGAGCCACAGTTTACTCTGTAAGAAAAACTAACAATTATGATGTATGAATTGGATTCAACTTCTAAAATCTTCCAACACTAACATTTTCAAATTCTCTGTATTTTTAATAAAGAGATACAGCACTACTCTGTTAAACCAAGCCTGTCATTCTGTTCCAGTGTGCAAGAGACCTTTATATATAGGAACAGGTGGGTAGCTTGAGAAATATTCAACTTTTAGAAATTAGGATAAGACGAGACTTGGGGGGCGGGGAGTGCGGTATCTGGTCCAAAACAAATTTACCTGCTAAGAACTAAGTATGCAATCCAATACAAAGTACTAGTGCTTAGGAATATAAGAAGTCAAAAGGAAGTTTCCTATGATTATATGGTCTTCTTTTCCTCTTAGATAGCATAATCTTTTCATCATTAAGAGATGTCCTGTTACAAAGTTTTCTCTGTGGAAGTAGAATTTTCTGATATATCTTCATTTCAGCAGCAAAAGAACCTATCTCTTGTTTCACATCCAGGATTATCTACAGCCAATGCTGGCTGGAGTGGAGTTCCGTGTGGTTCCTTGCTCTGAAACACTTTATTCTTCAGCACCCATGCCTGGCTGTTAGCCATGAAGCCACTTAATCTTTCCTGAACTTAAAAGATTAAGCTTGATATATGTGATATGATAGCCAATGACAAGGTTACTTCACACAATCTATGATATATGTGAAGATTTCACAAGATCCGAAGCTTTTAACAATGATAATCTCTTAAACATTTAGCCAGTTCTTCACGATAAACATGAAATAATTGTCTAATAGGGGGAAAAGTAATGTAAGTTGAGAATGTGCAAGTTTGTATTGTTATTTGGGGTTTGTATTCAGATATAAAAAAGCTTTTCATTCTGTGTATATTCTACCCATCACCTGTTAGGCTAAACCTAGGGTCTAGAGTAAAGGGGACAAGGCTGCAATGTCCTTTCTGTTCTTGCAGAAACAAGGTGGTCAAAATACAGAGAAATGTTAGACTCAAAAAAACCTTAAGTTTGTATACATCCAGAGGCTGGGGTGTGACCAGAACTAATACCAAAATTCAAATTTTTTTTCATACTGAAATTATGTTGAGTTTGAATTTTAGTTGAACTTCAAAACCTGGAATGGAATAATCTAATCTAGAGGCTTTCAGCATTTTTTATCACTTTAGGACCTCTCGTGTTATTTTCCCCATGGGCCCCGAATTTTTATTACGTAATCTATATTTATTAAACCCCCATAAGTTGCACCCCCTCTCTCTTTTTTAAGCAAACTGACAGCGGCCATGCAGTGTGAGTGTGTGCCCACGCCGGGCACTGTTGGTGCTGGGAGCACAGCGGGAGGGAAAAGCTGCCGTCAGCGCTTTGTGGAAGGGAGAGTCAGACGACGGCTGTGTTGAGCAGGTCAGGCGGTGCTACATGCTACGCAGATAGGAAAGCCCAGCAAGAGGGAGAGAGAGGATGCAGAGTGCTTCTTTGTACAGAAGGGAGTGGGGAAGCAGCCCCCCAAGTGGAAGAGCTGCTGCAAAGGCAGTAAGTGAGAGGGCCTTGGGGCAGAAAGAGAAGCTAAGAGCCAGTGTGGCTGAAGCCAGGGCTGGCTGGGCAGGGGGCCTTGTAATGCATATGGCTTTTCCTTGGATATAGGAAGCCGTTGGAAGGTTTGAAGCAGTGGGGTGACATGACTTGACTTAAATTTTAGAAGTGTTACACAGTTTAAAGAGCACTTCTCTGTACGGAAGTCTGACAGAGGTGCGGAAAAGGGAGCCCTGTTGGCTATTGCAGTTACCTGTGTGTGGAACGATGGTTGGTGGTGGTGAAGGTAGTGAGGAGTGATCCAATTCTGGATACAGTGGACTCTCAGTTAACCGGCACCCATAAGGATAGGTAGACGCCAGGTAAATGCATGTAGACTCTCAGTTAACCGGCACCCATAAGGATAGGTAGATGCCAGGTAAATGCATGTAGACTCTCTGTTAACCGGAGCACAATCAACTGGCACTCCCATGCATCTGGCAAAATCTCAAGCAACCAGCAAAGTAAATGTAGCCGATTGCTTGACAGTGCCAGTTGCTTGAGTTCCGGTTAACGGAGAGTCTATGTTGAAGGTAGAGCCAACAGGATTTACTGATGTAATGTGCAGTGTGAGAAAGGGGAGGTCTAGATATTTCTAAGGTTTTTAACTTGAGCAGAATTGTCATTTACCGAAATGGTGCAGCCAGTGAGGTTTGGGTAGAAATTGAGCTGATTTTGGACAGGTTAATTATGGAATACTTACTAGTCTTTAGGTGGAAATGCCGAATAGGCAGCTGGATATAGGAGTCTAAGTTCAGGAGAAAGACGCAGACTGGGAGATGTCAGCATTTTGGGTGGAGTTTAAAATGATGAACTCAGGTCAGAGGACTCAGGACCCTGAGCTCCTTGGGGAATCGAAAGTATGAGGTCAGGAGTGGAAAGGGCGTTTGCAAAGGAACCTGAAAGGGCCTGTCAGGGACAGCTGCATGAAGAGAGTACTCATATTTTATGGGGAAGGGGGGCTGATTAACATGTCAAAGGCTGCTGAGAGATCAGGAAAGAGGAGGCCACCTGTATATCTCTGTAGAAATCTTTGTCCAAACCCTTCACCCTTTTTTTCTTTTTTAGTTGGGTTATTTCTGTTGTTGTTAAATTGCAGTTTTTATATTATGGATATTAATCCTTTATTGGATGCATGCTTTGCAAATATTTTCTCCCCTTCTGTGAGTCATCATTTCACTCTCTTGATAGAGTCCTTTGACATTACACTGGATTGGAAAAAGTTGATAAGTCCTTTGTGGTCTCCAGGGCCAGGTGTCCTGCTGTTTCAACCCTTGCAGTGCTCCAAAACAGGACTGAACCTGTGGGGGTCGCAGCAGTCTAGCAGAGAGAACGCTTGATTTGGAATTTGAACACCTGGGGTAAGGTCTCCCATCTTCTACCACTTGATATCTGTGGTCACCTCCCAGCACTCCAGTTCCCTCACTCTTAGAAGCTGATTATTCCTATTTTACAAGGCCAGTGACAGGTTTAAGTGAAGAATAAGCATAATATTGAGTCATTAGTATTGTAATAATAAATGGTTCTGTTCTAACTCTTCTTGTCCTAACATTCTAACATTCCGAGCAGTGCTGCCCGGGCCAGCCCTTGTGAAGTGCGGTACTCCCGTTTTACAGATACTTGGCTTACAGTTTGCTGATAACGACGTTAATAATTGTCAGATGCTTATGACAATTTGAGCTGCTGTTGTATGATACTGGAAGGGTGTTCCCTGATTTTTCGTGGTGACTGTGTCTTCGTATCTGCTGCCTGAGTCACTGCATTCCTCATGGTTTGTGTTGTCCACCAACTTGCCCATGCCCAGCTGCTGTCATAAGAAAGGCAAGTGCTTAAATATTATAATGGACTATCTCAATAGTTCTTTCTGTTCACTTGGTTCTGGCTGTAGATATAAGAATCCGTTTAGCTGAGTAGTGAGTGCGCTGAACAAGTTTGTCTGAGGATTTCATCTGCTATTCAATAACTAGAACACGCCACTACCGCTGAGTTCCTGTAGCTACCACAGCAAAGATGTGCTCAGTGGAGTCACTGTCCAGTCCTGATCACTCTCAGCATTATGAGCCACATTTCAGGGCAGGATTAAGTCGTATTTATTTAGTCTGGCTTGTGCCCTGCTGTGTGGCTCCTGTTCATCCTTTTTTTTAGACTTTACATTTCTTTTTGATGTATTATATATCCCAAGATACCTAAGAAAGGAACATATTTTGAAAATATAAGAATAAATTTTATAAAGAATACTCATTCAGGGAGTTCCCTGATGGTGTAGTGGCTTAAGGCTTCAGCATTGGCGCTGTCAGCACTGCGGCCTGGGTTCGATTCCCAGCCAGGGAACTACCCACATCCAAAAAAAAAAAAAAAAAAAAAAAAGAATACTCATTCAACCATTCAAAAATCCAAATGAGCTATGACTTTACAATATTTTGTTTGTTAATGATACATGGTAACAAATGGAAGGAATTTTTAATTCCACATGCATTTATTCAGTGATATCCTTTGTACTAGACATGACAATCACCTTGTGAGGTAAGTAATCCCAGATCATCAATGAGAAAACTAGCTCTCAAAGAAGTTAAATATCTAGCCTAAGCACCTGAGTCTCTTATCAAGAATAAATAATACATTCTCTCCAAGGCTATTTGACTTTGAATTAGGTATTTGTTCTATATATTTTGTCAGTGTTCACTTATTTTCCTGCATAAGTCATTATATTCACACACACACACACACACACACACACACACAGAGGAATCCTAATTAGCATTTCCAGCAGTATAATTCCCTCAGTCTGCATTTTGTTTTATCACAGGATTCCTATAAAAGTCGTTTAAATGGCCAATTAATTCCTCTGTGCACTGTTTACTCATATATTAATACGGAAACTTTTATAATCTGATTTCTCTAGACCTTCTCCCCCACGCCACTGTCTTTGATGTTCAGATTCCTTATTGCTCTTGAAGTTGGTACAAGAATCTTTTTGCAAAAGTAATCTCTACACTGAAAAGATATTCTTATTTTTCCGGTTGTGGGATCCGGTCTGTTCAACTTCATCTGGTTGAGTGTGGTGAGAAGTTAAATATTTAAACAATAGCAGTTATACCATTGTTCCCAGGAATTGAATTGAGTGGAATTGAAAGACTTTTCTAAACAACTCAAATCAAGCAAACAGTCCCTGATTTGCTCTCTCAAACAAAATATTAGCCTCGTGGTGACCAAATATTGACCTAATGACTAAATAAAAGCAAAGAGAGTCTAACTACCCTCTAAAGCACTTACCACTTAACCTTAACGAAACGTCCCTAGACACTTCCAGACAGCAACCCCTTCAGTTAAGTAGAGACTGGAAAAGGGATTTGTGTAGTAGAGGTAGAGACCTCCACAACACTCTTTCCCAGGAATCCTACAAAGCCTCAGTTACGGGAAAGCAAAGAGGTCCTACCCTGCCTACCCACGCACTACGGGTGCCCCCCAACGCCTCGCACGGGGACGTCATTTCCCCGACTTTGCACTATGAATCAGGATCCCTGGGGTCAAATCTTAGCTCCCCTCTTCAGCTGTGAGGACCTTACAGCCTCAGTTTCCTGATGATGTGACCTGAAAGCAGCAACATCACCTCAGAGGATTGTTGCCACGATTCAGGGAATTATTACAGTTATGTGAAAAAGGATGATTCTCAGCAGGTATTCTTCTCCCTTTGGGTCTCCAGTGTTTTGTCTTCTCTTCGGGAAATTTCTGCTTTGTAGAAAATCCCGGAGCCTTGTCAGGGCTGGGTCAAAGGCTTGGGTGATAAGTGAAAGGGACAAAGTAAAGTGAAAATGGGTTTGGCATTCCTGTGGGAGGCACGGCGAGTGTTGGTTCACTAAGTCGAACGAACAGTTATTGAAGATCTGCTATTCATACTTTTGCTGGCACTTTTCAAAGCTCTGGGATGCAGAAATGAACGAAATGGATAAAGCCCTGCCCTCGGTGGGAGAATCAGATAAAGAACCAGTAGATGGAAAAGATGTCCTACGAGCCGAACAAAACAAGGTTAGGAATGGAGAGTGCAAAGGGCACTTTCAGATTGAACACAAAGGGAAGGCCACTGAGGGGTGACCTTTGTCTAGACAACCGGATCACGTGAGAGTGAACCATGCACCTGTCTGGAGAACAGCCAGCAAAGAGAGCACTGTGTGTCAGGCTCTGAGGGGACAACAGGAAGGCCAGAGCTGCCCCATTCCACACATGAGCAGAGCCAGGTAGCCAGGGGCCAGATCACGTGATGCCTTGTGGTCCATAGAAAGGGTCTGAGGCTTTTTTTGGTTTTTTTTTGTTTTGTTTTTTTTCTGGGGCGGGGGCATGGTTCCCTGGCTGGGGATCGAACCCAGGCTGCGGCGTTGAGAGAACCGAAGCCTTAGCCACCACACCACCAGGGAAGCCCTGAGATTTTTATCTCAAGTATGATGAGTGCCCACCAGAGGGTTCTGAGCAGGGGAGGGCTGTAACCTGATTTAGGTTTCATGGAGCTTGCTCTGGTCACTAAGGAGAGGACAGACAGCACAGAGGACATGGGCAGAAGCAGGTAAATGACAGAAGATGGTGCCTGCAGGTGGTTAAGGTAGTGTGAAGGCAGACTCTGGATGCATTACGACGGTAGGGCGGCTCCAGGACTGGCAGATGGGTGGCAAGCAGGGTAGAAAAAAAAAGGAAAGTCAGAATTTATTTCAATCTTTTTGGAACTGAGGGAGGGCTATTTCCTGACATGTGGAAGACATGGGGAGGAGCAGGTTTTAGGGGAAAGGGAACAGTTCTATTTGAGAAGGTTAAGATGCCCCTTTATTAAATGTCTGAGGGAGGGAGTTCCCTGGTGGTGTAGTGGCTTAAGGCTTCAGTGCTGGCGCTGTCAGAGCTGCGGCCTGGGTTCGATTCCCAGCCAGGGAGCTACCCACATACCAAAAAATAAATAAATAAATACATAAATACATAAATAAATAATGTCTGCGGGAGATTTTGAAGGGTGAGTTAGAATTGAGAGCAACCTGGAGTTCAGAGAAAACACTGCGCACGAGGCTACCACTGCAGGAGTCATCAGCACACTGAGGGTTTTCAAGGCCACAGGACTGGGTGAGAGGATGAGTAAGTGGGGATGAAAACGGAAGCAGACCTGAGATGAGCTATGGTTATCTCTTCCTAGAGGTCAAGTGCCATGACACATTCTTAACCCTGAGTCATATAAACATCACTCCAGGGGCTACTAAAAGGTGGACACTTAGGGTCCACCCAGATGTACTCAATGAGAACCTCTAGGGCATGAGGCTTGTGTTGCTTAAAGAGCTCCACAGGTGGACAGTGAGCTTTGAGAACTACTGATCTACCTCACCTTCATCGAAGGTAAAGAGGGAGGGAAAGGCTGTGGCTCAGGTAGTACGAAAAACAATAGACTAGAGCCCATTAAACCTTCATTTCTACATACACACATCAGCCCATCACCACTACCCCACCCTCCCCATCATTAGTCAAAAGTCTTAAAAACTGAGCTACACACCCACGTGTGAGTGTGATTCCCATTTCTCAAAAAAAAGTTAACTTACACAATAGTTTTTGGTTTACCAATAGTTTTTGTATACACTTTCTCATTTGAACACACATTCTCACATCAACCCTGTGAGCAACAGATAAAGGTTGCACTTGCTTAAATTAAATCCAGGTGCCATTGGTATGTTATTATAGCTCACTTAATCCTCACAACATCCCAGCAGTAGAGGTGGTGATTTTCTCCTCAATTTACAGATGGGGAAACTGGTAGATTTGAGATTCAAATTCAAGCTTCTGACCCCAAAGCTTACATTCGCATTTCATCAAACATAAAAAAATTGATCACTATGCTGCTTCTTTTTTTTTTAATGGCTACTAAAGTAGGTTAGCTTTTAAAGCACGGAATCATTACTGCTTTCCCAGAAAAGATAAGAAATAGTAATCATACGTCCCAGAATCTTTTATGAGAAATGTTTTTTCTTAGGGATGCAGGTAGAAGCTACATAAGCTCCTGCTTGAATACGCCTCTAAAATCAGAACCTGGAAATGGGATAATGTGCTGACTGGTTGCCATCCCCCATCACCAAATGGAGAGATCCGTCCTGTAAGCACTTGGGTCTGTGGATCCAAGGCTCAGGTGAGAAGTCCAGACTGGTGATGGAGATTTGGGTGTCACTAGCAAAAAAAAAGATAATTGTTGAATCTATGGCAAGAGTGAATGTGTGGAGAATTATAAGAGGACTCAAGGCAGAACACAGAGAAACTGCCATCATTCCAGGAGGGGGCCACAACCAGAAATGCTCTCTTAAATATCTTGACTCCTTCATAATCCAGATCAGAAGAATTAATGTTCCTATTTGCAGTTCATCCTTCCCCTTTCTGGTTTTTAGTGAGGTGATAAATGCTAAGCCCTCTGTTCCTTAATTCAACAATGGCTACAAATTATTTCTAGAACCATCCCCAGTAGTTTGACAACAAACCCAAGTATTTGACAAGACAAATTGTCAGCAAGCCAGTACATCTTACAGAGATTTCAGAAAAAAAGGTTACACACACCCTAATCCAGCGGTTCTCACCCTGTGGGTCGTGACCCCTTTGGGGGTCAAACGACCCTCTCACAGGGGCCGCCTAAGACCATCGGAAAACACATATCAGATAGTTACATTATGATTCATAACAGTAGCAAAATGACAGTTATGAAGTAGCAACGAAAATAATTTTATGGGGGTCACCACAACATGAGGAACTGTATTAAAGGGGCGCGGCGTTAGGAAGGTGGAGAACCACTGCTCTAATCAGTCTGACCAGGCAGCTGCACAGATCCCCAGGTGAATCCCATCCACAGCCCTGGGCTAAACTTTGCCCTTGACAAGGTCATAGCCTACTTGCTTGGCCCTGATTGGCTCCAGTCACTGCCTGGGGGACTTTAGCATTGCACCTAAGATGGCACAGGACTGTGGGAGGACTGGAAAGGCAAAGAGGGGAGAGAGCCACAAAAGTCACCTCCACTTCCGGCTTGCAGCACTCTCCTCTCAGGTAGGGTCCCAGATGATGTGTTAGTTAGAAGACTAGAGCTGTGGAATGCTACGAGCTATACTAAGAAAGGGTCCTGCAGCTAAACAAATTATTTGAACAAAATTAAACAAGTCTCTTCAAAGAAAAAAAAAAGACAGAAAAAAGATTATGAATATTTACATATAAGCTACCATAAAGTTTATCCTTATTCTGTAGCTTGTTATTATGAAGTTGAGTTTTCCAGGCTGTTTGCTACAAAGGACAAAGAGCTCCCTGGTGCCATACAAAGGTCCCAAGGACTGTTGACTTGAATTCTTGACATCATAAATATTTGTAAAGAAATCACATTTGTTAAAACCATATTTGTTTACTTAAAGTTATAAACTATTTTGTGAAAGAGATTGATTTTTACCTGTCAAACGAGATAATTAGCTTCGCCAACTTTATTCTGTAGCTTCTCTAGACTCCAATTGGTGCCAATTTATTTATTCATTTATTTTTGTCAGAAAGCACCCAGACATTTTGGCTGGACTTCTTCCTACAGGCTTGCACTGTAATAAGCCTGGGAAACCTAGCGTCCATTTCTGTAAAGCACATAAATGTCCATTTTTGACAGGTCACTTTCCTACAAGTGCTCAACCATCAGGTGGGACCCCAGCAGAAATCCTGACATGCCTTTGTCCTCAGAACATGCGTTTTCCTGATGACTAGTAGAGCAGGAAGGGTAGCTAGCAATCACCTATCCAGCCCCCCTTGATTACAGATAAAGAAATTGAGGACTAGAAATGTTCATTGCCTGTGGTCGCCCAAGTCAGAGGTAAAACAGGACTAGAACCAAGATTTTCTGCTTTCCCTACCCTGCCCCCTCCACCTTTGCTTCTTTGTTTTTGTTATTGTGGTAGAATATACATAACAAAATTGACCACGTTAGCCATTTTTAAGTGTACAGTTCAGTGGCATTAAGTACATTCACATAGTTGTCCAACTATCGCCACTGTCCTTCTCCTGAACTATTTTATCATCACACACGGAAACTCGGTGTCTTTTAAGCAAGAACTTCACATTCTCCCATGAGCCTGGCCCCTGGTCACCACTGTTCTCTCTCTTCATGTATGTGACGAATCTAGGTTCCTCACCTGGATGGAATCACGGAGTATTTGTCTTTTTGTGTCTCATTTGTTTCACTCAGCATAATGTCTTCAAGTTTCACCCACATTATAGCATGTATCAGAACTTCCATACCTTTTTAAGCAGAATGATATTTCACTGTGTGTGTATTCCACACTTTGTTTATCCATTCACCTACCGATGGATATGGGGGTTGTTTCCACTTTTGGCTCTTGCAAATGATGCTGCTATGAAGCAAACATCTGTTCAAGTTCCCACTTTCAATTCCTTTGGGTAGATACTAAATTGCTGGATCATGTGATAATTCTGTTTTTAATATTTTGAGGAACCACATGCTGTTTCCCACAGTGACATCATCACTCTACTTTCTCCCTCCTTATTTTGTGATGTGCACCGGAGTGTTGGACTGAAGTTGCCAACCCAGCCCCAAGGCTGGTTAGCCGTGCTGTCTTTGTAAGCACCGCACCACTCAAACTCAGCTTCCCAGTCGGGAAGACGTTCATGACCCTTGACTCGAGAACCTCATAGCATTGTTATAAGAACCCAATAAAACGAGATGTACTGAATGCTTTATAAATGGAAACAGGTTCCCTAATGGAAGTTTATTATTAGTTGTTGGCACGAAATTTGAGTCAAGTTCAATGCCAAAGCAGAAAACCATGGGAAGAAAGGGCTCATTAAAGAAATTTAATATCCAACAAAGACTTTGATCTAGAGGTCTTTTTTCCCCCTAAAACCTAAACAGTTTGACTCTAAATAAAGAATACTGTTTCTCAGTGCAAGTGTGAAGTTACAGTCAGCTTGGGAGAAGTGGAGAAAAGGGCAAATCAGCACTTTTAAGCACTTTAGAAAGCAAAAGTGGGTCAGTCAGCTGTGTCAGTCTGATGCTCTGCAAGTCAGTGTTTAATTAGAAGTCGGTACAATTGTGTTTATAATTCTCCATAAACACAGCATTGCTAGGACAATGTGGCTCATTCCCTTTGATAGATGTTAAGAATTGCTGAAATATGCCCAATAAATCTTTTTCTTTGAACTTAAATCACAGGCTTAGTTTTACTTAAAAAAAATGGTGTCTAAATAAGAACTGAAAGCTACATGCTGGCTTTTGGATAAAGTTAGGGGTGCCCTTTTGATTTGAGATTCCAAATATTAAATCTACCCTTTCATCCCAAATCAACTGTCTAAAGGTTGTTTATGTAACTACAAGGGTAAAGGATGCAACAAAAACAAGAAGAGCAGAGTCCCTGCCCTAATGTGGTCAAAGTTAGAATTGAGGATCTCAAGAGAGTGATACAGTATTGCTAAACTTTATTACTAAAGACAGAACAGAATTATTTTTACCCTTTATTTACACATACTCATACTATTGTACATAAGTATGCCCATTAGAGATTTTTTTCTTGTTGTTAAACATTTAAACTTCTGCCACTCTTTCTTGTGCCCATCCTAAATAGTTTCACATTTTTAAGAACATTAAAGCCCTAGGGTATTTTTTTTTTGCTTTTTGGTATGTGGGTAGCTCCCTGGCTGGGAATTGAACCCAGGCCGCAGTGCTGACAGCGCCAACGCCGAAGCCTTAAGCCACTACACCACCAGGGAACTCCCTAGGGTATTTTTATGATGTGATGCTGAGCTACTCAATGATTAAACAGAAAAGGTTATTGGGGCTAGAGAGTATCTGGTCATATCGGCCAGGAAGGGGACTTGGCTCCAAAGTCCTATGGTAGGGGCAGATTGAAAATTAGTGCTTTCTCAATCTGGCAGTTAAGGAGGGAGGCGGGAAGGAGTCAGCAAGCATCGTAAGTTTAAGGTGAGACAGGGAAGCACAGGGAAAGAGGGTGAATCCTGAGGAAAAAAATAATTATTTAAGAAAAATGGGACTAGGGAATAGAAAGAAGCCATCCCCTCAGGGTAGGCATTCTTCTGACATATCCTCTAAATCATGATATTCTAGCCACTGAAAAGGAGAGCTCTCTGTTTTTCATGTTCTTAAAAATAATTTAATATCCAGCAATAAAAGGTATATTAAATAACATGTCATGGTACCACCATATCACGGAATATTATTCAGCCAACATAAATGATACCACTGTAGAAGAATATAGAAACAACACCTAATGTTATGTGTACCTCAAGACACTAATTCAGGGTATGTGTGTGTGTGTGTGTGTGTGTGTGTGTGTGTGTATGAAAGAGAGAGAGAGAGAGAGAGACAGTGAGAGACAGAGAAAGAGAGAGATTTATTTTCATCTTTATGCTTCTTTGTGCATTTACAAAAATTGGGTTACAGCAGTAGGATCCACCCCTGCAAACAATCCGTGGCGTGACTTCCCATGGAGCAGCCCCGTAAACCTCCAAATACCATCATGATTGAAAAACTAAAAGGTAGAATAGGAAGATGAATGGATCTTGTGCACATCTCTACAGAGATACACACAGATACGGGTGTACCTGGAGGCCCTGTGGGTGCACACACCTCTGCCCCATTCTCTTTTTAGATTTGCTGCCATTGTGACTCACGGGTGAAGGTGGCAGACACACCACAGATTCGGGGTTGGGTTTGCTTCCCAGGAGAATCTGCTCTGCTCCTGCGAGTCCCAGAGAGCAGTCAACTAGCCCTGCCCAGGGTTCCCTCAAAAAATCCTTTTACCTTTTCTGCTGATACAATGTTTGACCACTGCTGGGGTCAATAAAATGTCCTTAGTGTGCACTGAAGAGAATATCAAAATGTTTGTGGCTACGGTTTGCCCTGAAGAGGCCCCTGCTGTCTGGGCGTGGTCGATTAAGGCCCGGAAAGGCCAACGAGCAGACAGGGAAGTCACTTCCAACTCAATGGCTTCACTTCTGGCTTCTGTGGCCTTTCGTTCTTTGCTGTTCAAGGTCAGTGTGAGTCCCAGGGAGTGAGAACCTGATCCCATCTCTGTGCAGCCAGATAACCTACTCATATTTCTAACCTCAGCACTCAAGTTGAACTCTCTAAGAAAATGCTACTTCAGTTGTAGTGCATTTTTAAATATTCAAAAACCCCCAAAACCTTTGTTATAGTAAGTGTAATAACATGTAAATATGCTCACTTATCAGCACAAATAGATTAGACCCAATAGCATCAAATAAAGCCAAGGAAAAAGAAACTTTTTCGATACTAAAGAAGTTTGCAGCATTATTTCTTAAACTGATAGTTCTATGTTAGTCTCCCAACCTGATTTAAAAGAATTTGGAGCAGAGTCCTATATTAATTTGACTTCAGTGCTCACTATATAATGAAGAGTCCCAATATTTTGAATCATTATCCTCTTCACTTGGGGGCGGGGTGGAGGAGAACAAAATATTGGCTCTTGAAGGGTCTTGAGGCAAACACCCTACTCGTGTTTTTGTCTTATCCTTTCAAAGTGGGGGTGTGGCCGGTTCCATCCTTCCCTGTCCTCTACTGCACTCCCATAGTGCACCCCCAGCGTGCCCTGATGGCATGAAACCTCTCCACAGTATTCGTTCTTGCTTATCTATTTCTGCTCTTGAAGACAGATCTGTCAGAAGTGACAGGACAATGCAAAACTATGACCTGGCAACGTGGAGATACCATTCTCCAAAGACAGACTTGTTGCTGTTCAGAGCCCTGGGTCACGCACATCCCACGCGGAAGTCCATTTGTTTAAGAATGAACAAGCACCTTGGTGAAAGAATTGATCCAGCCCCACGCTTCTAAGCTTAGTTTTCGCAATGATCCTTGCAAGCTTTTTGCCTTTGTTCAACTCTCAGGAAAATGCAGGTTCATTTATTATGGACAATCATATCCGCTCTCTGTATTGCTTTGTCCCCAACTCCCAGCCCAACGTGGTAGCATCAGAACAATTCTTCACCTCCCATTCTCCCGGGAAAGATAAAGAAAACAGAATCACTCTGCCTCACTCAGGGAGGAGGCGAGGCTGGTCCCCAAGGCTCTCATTACACCATCTGGCTGCAATCTTTTCCAGAGTTTTCTGGCCTAGGGACAGAGCACGTTTATTTCCGATGGTTCAACACTGTCACCCAGTGGACAGACAAGTGGGCGGGCTGAGGCCTTAGCCTTGCTCTTGGCTTGACAGCCAGTGTTTAAACTGGGACCTAGTTTGTTGCAGACGATGGCGAAGAATTGTTAATATTCTCTTACAGGGGAGGGAGGCCCTCAGCTCCCGCGCCCTTGGTTTGGGTGCCCTGGGGAGTGCAGTTCAAGGACATACATTTCCATTGTGCTGATGCTTTCTTTTTTCTTTCTTTCTTTCTTTCTTTCTTTTTTTAACTACCAGTAAATTTATAGGAAGCGCAGACTGTGAAGCAGCCAAGTGGTCTGCCAAGCCCCACAGGATCAAACAGGCTTGCAGGAACGGGGTGGTGTTTGATCACCTGCCAGGTACTGTGGGAAGACTTCCTTACCACGGAATAAGGCGCATTGTGCATTGTTCACAGTGACAGTCATGTGTGTTTTGAAAACTGAAAATAGCTTTTTGTGTATACGTGGATCGGAATCTGAGGAAGTATTCAGGTTACTACACTGCAATCCGTGGATGAGCTACTCTCGCTTTCTCTCTTTAGTATTATCTCAAAAGACACATGCAGATGCAGCCTCTGCCCCATCTCATTTGTCCCGAGTCTTTTTCTTGTCTCAAATGTTATTTGACACTTGCAACAAACTACCTTACTTTTCATATTACAGTTAAGAGGCTCTTTGCCTTATGCCCTCCTTACTAAGTGTACCTTTAAATTAGTTTCTTCTCCCCAACTGGAACTCATCGACAAGCTGAAAGCATTCATCTGGCATCACTTTACACTTTGTAACAATGTCCGCAGTCAGGGCTGAGACTGCCCCTTGCAGGAGCTGTTTGCAGGTTACTTCATCTCTCTCAAGTTTCAGTTTCCACCTCTATTATCAGGGATCATATTGGTACCTATCCCCTGGGTTGCTGTGGGGATTTACAAAAGAGAATATATATGAATAACTTAGCACAGTACCTGAGCACATAGAAAAAAGCTCCATCAGTCTTAGTGTTAGCATTATCACAATTATTACAATGACAGAAGTGGTACTTGTTGCTAAAATGCAACTTTTATAAAGTAACTCTAGACCAGCAAATGAGATCATGGTATTTTTAAAGCCGGAAGGATCCTGAGAAATCATCTAGAGTATTGCTTCTCATTAAAACCATCCAGGGAAGTTTTTAAAAAACACTGATATCCCACATAGCCAGAGGAAAGAATGCTTACATCATTGAAAAGAATGAATCCTTTTAGATAAAATTCTAGGAAAAGCAGACCTAATCTATAGGGACAGAAAGTAGATCAGGGACAGAGAATGAGGTTGGAAGGACTTACAGCTCAAGGGCCAAAGGAAACCTTTTGAGGTGATGGCAGTGTTTTCTATCTTGATTGTGGGAGGTGGTTATATGAGTATATGCATTTGTCAAAAGTCATCGAAACTGTACACTTGAATGTGAGTGCGTTACACTGCTTGTAAAACGTATCATAATAAAGTTGGTGCAAGAGAACGCTAGGTCTCACTCACAGAAATTCTGGCGTACTTGTTCTAGGGTGAGGCCCAGAAATCTTTCTTTCTCCATGCACCTCCGGCATCAGCAGGGCGGGGAGCCGCTGACCTGAGCCAGTCCACTCCTCCTCCAGGTGAAGTGAACCCAAACACATACAGATGTCATAGTGGAAGGTGCAGGACTGAAAGCCGGGTCTCCAAACCTTGACCTTTACGAACAGTATTCCGTCTCCCTGGAATTTCTTTCTCCTCCTCCTTACCTCTTTCTATCCAAATCCCTCCCACCTGCAGAGCCCAGCTCCCATTTCCTGGGTCGTAGGGAGCCCCAGGTCGCAGCTCTCCCCACTGGACTAGGACTTCCCTGTCAGGGGAAACTGGCTTTTTCTTTTCTCTCTCCCTTTCTTTCTTTCTTTCTTTCTTTCTTTCTTCCTTTCTTCCTTTCTTCCTTTCTTCCTTCCTTTCTTTCCTTTCTTTCCTTTCTTTCCTTTCTTTCCTTTCCTTTCTTTCCTTTCTTTCTTTCTTTCTTTCCTCCCTCCCTCCCTCCCTCCCTCCCTCCCTCCCTCCTCCCTCCCTCCTTTCTTCTTTCTTTCTTTCTTTCTTTCTTTCTTTCTTTCTTTCTTTCTTTCCTTTCTCTTGTATCCTTGGTACCCAATACTGTGCTTGGCACAGAGCAGACATTCAATAAACACTTGTTGAGCTAAAGGGAATTAACATTTATTAAGTGCCCACAATGTGCCAGGAATTGAAACAAGCACTTTATGCACATTATCTCATTGAATTTTTACCATTTTATGAATGTTATCATTCCTCCCTTTTGTAAGGGAGCAAACAGGCTCAGAAAGGCAGAGTAATTTTGCCCACACAGCAAGTAAGTATTAATAGTAGAACCAAAGTTTGTTTTCAAAATTCATGCTTTCCCCACCAGACGTGACTGTCCCACTTATGGTCAGTATTCTATTCAGTCTTAAATTGTGGATATTATGTATCCTATCTCCTCAGTTAGGTTATAAGCTTCTTAAATATAAGCTCCTTAAAGTTTAGACTTTATAATGCCATATCAACTCAAGAGGCAGATGATTTGACCACTACAGTGTTAACCACGTGGATAATCTGACCATTATTATGCAAGAGAAGATGCAGTTATAAGAAGACCTGTAGTCAAGGCGATCAGAGCTGATCTATTTCTGCATTCTCTCTAACCTGTGCACTTCTGTGAATGATCTCTAAGCCATGTGAGCATCATACACACCAGTCTGTTAAAAGAGAAATGTATCTCAAAGCACATACCAAAAAATTCCTGGAGTGACATTGTGCCTCCAAACCAGAAGTGAACAATTGATGGCAGTAAATTTAGAGGCAGAGGTGATGTTCTATTTGAGAAATTAAAAGGGAGCCAAAAGACTCAAAAAACAAAAAGAAAGAAAGAAAGACAGAAAAGAAAAAAAGGTCATAAAGACATAAAGTCCCAGGTAACAAATCTTCCGCTCTCTTCAGCACTATTCGTATCTTTCAACAAAAATCTCTAAACTCTATCCCCACCACTCCATTAGAAATGCTTTAATAAGCTCCCCAAAGATGTCGAGATTGCCAAGGCCAGTGAGCATTTTCATGTTTCTTATACAACTTGACCTCTTTATGCCATTTGGAGGGATTGAACAGCCCCCTCTTCCCAAACTCTCCCCTGGGCTTCTGTGGCCCCACTCTCCCGTTTCTTCCTGCTCCTGTATGTCTTCTACCCTAGTCTTTGTCACAAACAACTTTTTCTCTATTTGATCTCTAAACATCTACTGTACCCACATCTCCAGTCTTGCCTCCTGCCATTCACTCTCTTTACATACTCCTTGGGTAACCCATAATTTTAACTACTATTTACGTCTATCAAATACATACAAAGCCCCTGCCACTCCTCCTGCCCCCACATGCCCAGGTGCCCATTCCTCCCAATCCAGTCACCTCATTCAGTTCCACTCCTGTTCCCCTAAACCGCGGATATGCCAGCCCCCCACAGCTACATGGCACGGTGTGGTGCTGATGAGTGTGAGTCCTAGAGTAGGACTCCCTGGTCTGAACCCCAGCCACTTCCTGAGTAACTCCGGACAAAGTGGCTAACTGCTCTGTGTCCCAGTCACGAGTATTGACCTCCGCTCCGTGGGTTCACATACACAGAGCCCGTCATTTAGGGTTCTTTTGAGAATTAAATGCTATTCCAGGTAAACAATGGTTACAACACAGTAAGCACTCCATAAATATTTGCTCTCTTGATCTTATGCTGACTTTGCCATTTCTGAGCAGTTCAGCAAACATTTACTGAGTGTCTATTGGATGCCGGCGGGACACACTGTCCACCCGGGATGTACATTGTTGCTGTCCCAGTGAAGAGCTGAGCTCTTGACTGCACGCTCGGCCTCTCATCCACTCAGCTGTGTGTCTCTTCAGGGGAGACTTAGCTCAGTTTGCAAGCTCATGATCCCAGAAGCACCTCCCAGGAGACCAAGAAAGCAGTGACCGTACACTCCCATATCTGGCCCTCAGGCTGAAGAATCATTCACTCATTCATTGGTTCATTTATTCATTTGACAAAAATGTGGGGTTTTTTTGTTTTGTTTTTGCTTTTTTGGTATGTGGGTAGTTCCCTGGCCGGGAATCGAACCCAGGCCGCAGTACTGACAGCGCCAGCGCCGAAACCCTAAGCCACTACACCATCAGGGAACTCCCAACAAAAATGTTTTAAGTGTTAACCATGTGCTGGGCCCATGATAGTCACTGGGGCTGTAATGGTGAACAAGACACTGTCCTGCCATCAAGAATCTTCCAGCCTTTTGGCAGAGGAATCCAGCTTCAAAGCAGGGCGGGAGGGTGGGGTTGCTACTCTCAGAACCTGTGCTCCCAGAACCCACCACACCCCCTCTGTGGTTCGGGACACCCTCTAAGAGCTTTGTCTGCACCCTTGAAGCTTCCACCAGAGAATCCAGTGAACTCACACTGCTGCTCAGCTTCCAAGTACAGCCCAGCACTCCACACCATGCAGGAGGCCACATTCCCCGTGAGGACGAAGGCCGGGCGGCCCCGGTGGAGCATTCTGAAGTTCTGGGGTGAGTTTGCTGTGTTTTATAACCATCCCCATTCTTACTTGTATTCCCTTCAGGATCTCTGGTACAGGATCCTTCTTCACTTCTTAGGATCTAAAAAAGAATCTACTTTTTGGAAGTGTAGGGTACCCAGCCACTTGTGCCCAGATTCTCTGTCTTTACTATTCAGAGTTACGGAATGACAGGTCACCTTCTTGCAAGGTTGCTCTCAATTCTGCAGGACAAAATAATATTTCCTTAGTGAAAATTTACATTTTAAATGTGTTTCTTTATACTCTGCCTTTCTACTAAAAGAACTTCGGTGGCTTATAGGAAGTAAGTATAGAATAAGAAGAAAATTATAAATTATAGAAATTATGATGTTTCCTGAGAATTTCTGGCTAAATAAATATTGTTTGGGAAAAAATTATGATGAGAAAATTTCAATATAAACAGAAGCTCTAGATCCAAAAGAAGAAATGGATTTCAGATGAATGGTCTATAAGTTCTTGCTCTATTGCCATAATTCAGTCTAACACTTTGCTCTGTAATTCAAGGCAAAGTGAAAAGAGAAACCCAGTTGAGCACCAAAAATCTCATTACCAGGGAAGAGATCACATACCACATCCTCGCTGGAAGTAGAGCTTTCTAGCTTTTCATTCAGAAACCATTTTCACATTGGGCTTCATACAGGGGATACCTGGCCTCTAGCAAATAATGTAAAATCCCTTAAAAGAATCTCAGGGCCTATTCAGGGAAACATCCTAACAGGCAACTTATTAAAAGTAGTTCTGCAAGAGGTAATGGCCCAAGACCTTCTTCATTCACATACTTCAACCTGCTAAATAACAAGTCCTGGGCTCTGGAAGCACTCTTTAAAGTATCCCCTGGAGCTGTCACTGGGATTGGGATAGGGAACTGAACAGGCAGGGTGAGAATTGCCCCACTGGGAGTGGGCCCTCAGTGTCAGGTAAGGAACTTGGACATGACCTGAAGAGAAGTCACTAGCTGGTTTTAGGCAGAACGGTGCAGTCATATTCTAAAAAGAACACCTTGCAATGTGTGGGAAATATCAGAGGGGCTAAGACCAAAAGCAGGAGAATTTAGACAGATAAGCTATTGATGAAAATCAGGTGGGAGGTGATGAAGGTCTAAAATGAGCAGAAGAAATAGGATTGAAAAGAAGGGACAAATAGAAAAAAATGTCACAGTGATGGAATCAGTAAGACAGAGAGACTTATTAAATGTGTTGAGGGTAAAGGCTATCATGTAAAAGAGGTTTAATGAGTGCTTACTCAGATCAACTGGTAGTGGCTACTTGGAATGCAATAAGGAAAAAGAAAAAGAGTTTAGGGCCCAGTCTAGACTCAGTTGAAAAGAGGGATGGATTAGCAATGTCTGCCGTGGATGCAGAATGACAGGATGTGGGCAAGACTGGAATTTAGCATTCCTGTTCTCTGGCAGGGGAAACACAAACCGCACTGTGTGTTTAGAAACACACACACACAGTGTGATTTCATCTATAGGGAGATCTAAAACAAACAAAACTAATTTATGATGATAGAAGTCAGAATAGTGGTTACCTGGCTGTCGGGAGATGGGTGGATTATTGACTGAGAAGGGGCAAGAAGAAGCTTTTGGGGGCCTGGAAATAGCTTATATCTTGATCTGGCGGTAATTATACAGGCATATACATACATAAAATTTCATTAAGCTAAATACCTCTAAGATTTGCGACCTTTATTATGTGAACGTCATACCTCAATTAAAAAGAGGGTGGGTTCTTCCACGATCCTTTTTGGGGCGAGGAAATGTATTGAGATATAACATGCAAGTTAACTTTATTCCACAATTTGTCTTTATATGTGTGACACCCACCTGAATGCAAGGCATGCTTCTCGTTCTGTTTTGTTCCATATATACTTTTGCCACTTCACTGATAGTCTAATCCTTTTCCTTAGCTGATAACGAACACATAGACGATAGCGATCTGATCCACAGGGGACAGCTGGTTGCTTATAAGGTAATCACACTCCAGGTCTGTCACTGCAGAGATGTTATAAACGCTGCATCAGCACGTGTCCCCATCCTTCCCATGCAGTGTCCTGCTAGGACCACAGGAAAAACCAGGTGGGAAGCAAATCATGCATCCTTGCTCTCACTGGGAGGAAGAAACCTAGAACTGTAGTAATAAAACATTATTTATTACATGTTTGAAGAACTGAAAGAACAGAAAGAACATCATTTTAAAAAGTACCAAAGAACCAGAGTCCCTACTTTATTATTATCATAATCATAATCATTATTATTCTAGAATTTGATTAAGTTCCTTTTTTTTTGGTAACAATGAAAATGCAGTCAAAGAGAAAAATAGCATTCATACTGTAAACCCCAAAGTGGCTACCATATTTTGCAGTGTATAATGTGCACTTTTTTGGCCCAAATTTGTGAGGGAAAAATAAGGATGAGCATTATACATGGGTAGTATTAATTCCATATCTATATAAGTGTTTTAAATTCTTTTATTCATGCTTTTGAGTTAAAAGTGTATCTCTAGAAATCAATAATGATATCCATATGCAAACTAATACCCTGGATTATTATAATCATTTTTATATAAAAATTTTATACATAAAACTTGTTATACCTTGAATCTGTCCTTGTGTTTTATAATTATTTGTTACATAAAATTTCTTGTACCATAATGTTAAAAAATAAATGCTAAAATGTCTTTATAATACCAAAAACAGGTGCCTAAATATAAACAAGTGAAATTTGAATTAAAAAATTAAAACGAAAGATTTTTTTCCCCTGAAATTTGGGCCAAAAATTTACATTATACCTGGGAGCACATTATATACAGTACTTTAGTAAAGCACTGAAATTTAATCCTGGACAGAATTTTATTTGCCAATACACCAAAATACTTGTCAGTACACTAAAAGAGTTAAATGCCATTCTTATGTGTGTTATATACCTATATCATAGTCTGTAATCTATCAGGGTTAGGGTTTTCAGTTGCAAGCAATAGAAACAAATTCTGGCTAATTTGAGCCAACAAACCAAAACAAAGGAATTTATTTAAAGAACTCAGCAAATCTTTGGAAAGGCAGAAGGGTAGGATTTGCAGGCTCCGCTGCCAGGGCAAGTGTCCCGTGGGGACACCACAGCCACAGCTGCTGGGCACACTCTATAGTTTGCATTGCCAGCCCCGCTGACCCAGGACACTGGTGCAAGGACTCTGGAAGCCACTTGGAACCACTGATCCTCCTTGCCTAGGGGGGCCAGGCAGCCCCTGCAGCTGCCTGAAAGCCTGGGCAGGCTTTTTGGATTGGTTGGGCCTAGATTACCTGCCTGGGGACTCGCTTCAGAGGACACTAGGAAAGCAAGAATTGGGCATTTTTGTCATCTATCGTGGAAGGCACTCTGCCTCAGCAGATAGGGGTGTCCCTAAAGAAAGTAGATTCAGTTGCCAGATGGTCAAAAAAAAAGACAGTTATCCACAATGATTTATACATGCTCTTGTTAATGGACATTAAGGTAGTTTCCAATTTTCTGCTCTTACAAACTGCTGCAATGCAATTTTTTGTACATTTCCTTTTTTGTACATCAGACATTTATTTAACATAGTTAAATTTATCAACTTTCTCCATTACGTTTGTACGTGTTTTGGTTTAGAAATTTATTTTCTACCTTTAGTTGATAAAAATATTCCATGTTTTCTTTCAATTTTTTTATTATTTGGCTTTTCATATTTAGCCCTTTAATCTACCTGGAGCCTATGATGGGCAGTAGGAATCTAACATACATAGGTAGATAATTGATAAATGATAGGTACACCAGTTGTCTCGTTACCATTGATTGCGGAAGCCATTCTTTCCCCACTGGTTTGTAATGCTATCTGCTTATATCATGTTTCCACATGTGCATGGGTCTGGCTGGGGTTCTCTATTCGGTTCCATTGGTCTAAATAGCCTGGTGTCATTACCATAGTATCTTAACTACAATCACTTTATAAAAGGTTTTGAAATCTGGTGACACAAGTTCTCTCACTTTGTTTTTCTTCTTCAGATGTATTAATGCCATTACCAGAATTAGCTATCTTATACCCACAATGATCAAAAAAAGAACTTCTGCATGTGTGGTTTGGTGTACAATATGAGCCATAAAAAGCAGCAAAAGCATTAACAACACCACCTTTGCCAGTGGCAGGACCGTGTCAGAGAGCTCTGAGAGCAGGACGCGGGCGGTTATCATCAAAGAAATCATGTGTTTGGAACTAAGGCTCTGATCTCCACGCTATAAAGAACAGCCTGCCGGGAGTCCCAGACTTGGTGACGCTCTCCTGTTCTCCCATCTCCTCCATCTCCACCTTTGCCTTTCCAAGGGCCTATTTCAGGTGAACACAGAGTATACCAATATCAGGGCCTCTGCAGAGTCATTCTGAGCATCCCTGGGTAATACTGATGTGTTAGCTAGTGTGCTGTTAAATTATTAAAAATCAGGTTTCCGGCTACACCCTCTAAACAGTTCTTGCCTTGAGCATCCCTTCCAACCTTCTGCCTCAAACACATTGCAATAATAGTAAAATGAAACAATTTAAAAGGACAAAGCTGCACTCCAAACCAAGATGAACACTTGTGTGGATGGAAACTCAGCATGTTAGTGGGGTTAAAGCCATAAGCTTGCTTGGCTCATGGGCTAGAAACTGCAAAACCAGACAAGAATTTGACTCTTGAGGGAAAACAGAATAAAATGTTGTTCTCAAAGCAGGGTGCTGTGGTCTTGAGGATGTCGCCTGGCTTACTTATTAAAGTCAAGGTCCAGGGTAGGGCTTCTGCCACTCTCTGAGGGAGGCTAGAACAGCTGCTGTCTCCTCCTCTTTGGCATCGTGGCTCATAGGATGCTTCATGACCAGGCAGGTTACAGAATACAGACAGAGCCTCCCAACCAGGACTAAACCAAGCTGCTGCTAGCCTGGGAACTGGGTCTGCAACATTCCTACTACTCATGGGGCAGGACATCCACCCCACCATTATTTGATCTGGTTCTGAACGTGAGGCCTCAGGGTTTTGGGTGGTGGCAACTAAAACACCACTAGAGAGAGGAGAGTAAACACACACACACACACACACACACACACACAAAGAGAGAGAGAGAGAGAGAGGAGAAACCTATTCAAGATGAGGCTAGAATCCAAAATCCCAAAATACATCAAAGAGCTAATTCTAAGAAAGACAACCCACAAAATCAGTAGTCAAAAAATGGACTCAGTATAGTAAAAACTAAAAACAATAGAGCAAATCTAAAAAAGTACTTAAGAGCCGGTATGTTTAGAATCCTTAAGGTAACTAATGATGGAATAAATAACTTTGAAAAAAAGAATTAAGTACATTTAGTTGAGATATTGTGGATTGAACACATTCAGGTTTACTTCAGTTCTACTAAAACCTTACTACAGTGAGTGTAAAAGGATAACAAAGGTAAAAACCTGTAAGGCCTTGCTGGCTTTGACAGCATAAATACTAAAAAACGACCCTGTAAGGCCTTATTGTATCATGTTAATTAAGATGCTTTCCTTTGGCAGCAAGTAACAGAAAATGCTCTCAAACTGCCTTAATCTAGAGTTAGGGCTTCAGGGAGCATCACCTAGTAACTCTGTCTCCATCTGCCTCATTCTCTGTGCACTGGTCAGGGGTGGGAATCTGACCCAGAACTGTGTTCCCAATGGATGCAGCAATATCCCCAAAGCACCATGAGAAAGGTGGTGGCCATAGTGTCTTTAAGGGTCTGAAAAATAGCCAGTATAGCTGGAGTCCAGAGTGGTGCAAATGAAGCTGTAGTGATTGGCAGGTAGGGGCCAGATGTTCAGGGCTTCCTACACCATATCATGAACTTTATCTTAAGAGTGAAAAGTCACAGAAGGGTTTAATAACAAAGCAAAGAGGTGGTATGTTTAAACAGATTGCTGGAGACTGGTTAAGACATCATGGCGGTGCTCCAGGAGAGAAGATGAGGATGGCAGCCTGGACTAGAGCAGGGGTGAGAGAGATGGAGAAACATGTGTGGATTCAAGAACCATCTAGACTTGGATAGATGGGATTTGGGTGGTGAAGAATAAGGTTGTGTCAGTTCTGTCTTCCCTATACTTTACAAGTCTGTTAATGCAGACTAGCATTTGATTAGCTTTTTTTTGGCTCAGTAGCATCACACCATGTATCCATGTCTAGATCACCTTTGTGTCTTCTCTCTTCTCAGCGCAGCAGCACCTGTCATACAGAAGGGGCTTAATAAAAGTCTGAATTGCATTGGCAAAAATGGATTTAATTAAATAAATACATATTGGGTAATTAAATTATTAGGTGCAAGGCACTGTTTAGGCACTGTTAGCTTGGGATGCCCAGGGTAAGGAGCTGTCTCTACACTCAGAACATTTTCAGTCTTGTGCTAATAATTATTTTGATATTAATAGATAACATTTACTGGAAGTCTACTGTGTGCCAAACCTTAAATACATGTTTTTAACTGGGGCTGTTATTTAATAGTCACAAACACTCTAGAGTCAGATAGTTAATGGCATTGAACCTGGTTCTTCCAAATCCTAATTGTGTGAACTTTGGACATATTTAACTTTTCTGTGACTCAGTTTCCTTATCTTAAAAATGGCAATAACAACAGCATCTACCTCACTGAGCCGTTGTGAGGACTTAATGAGTTAATATACATAAAGCAGTTTGAACAGAACCAGGGACCTTGTAAGTTCTCTAAAAGCATTGGCTTTTATTAGGAACAATTCCATCTATAGGTATTATTAATTCCCATTTCCCAGGTGAGAAAACAGGCTAAGGGAGGTTAGGAAATAGAGTACCTGCAGCCTAACATAAAGCTCAACAGAGGGACTCACCATTTCATGGAAGAATAGACCTCTACAGTATAAAAGCAGTGCTTTGGCTTAATTGGGGAGCCCATAGTCTTAACAGGTAGGCTGGAAGAGCAAAGCAACCAAACCAGTGAAAAAAAGCAGAACTGGAAGTCCCAAGCCTTGGACACCTAGCGCGCATTCCTTTCCTGAACAGCCTGCCGTTTCACTCCCCGCTGGCTTGCAGCCTTCAGCTGTTCTCATTCTGGGAGGACCCTGGGGGGAAACCCCCACCCTGCGCCCCAGCACTGCAGCGGGAGCTCTTCCTACAGCAGCCGCCCGCCCGTCTCCCCGCCGGCGCGGCTTCCCCTGCGATCCCAGGCCACGCCCCTTGCGTTCGCCTTCCAGCCGGTGCCAGTTGCTGAGCCTTCTCACCAAGGCTCCACTTTGGTGGGACAACAGATGTGCAAAAGGCAGACTGGTTTAAAAGCTCATTAACAGTTAAACAATGAAATCCGTTTGGAGGCAGCCTTTTGTTGTTGTTGTGCCCTTCTCTCTTTCAGAGCCTTTAGTTCTGCTGAAAGCAGACAGTACCTTCCGCCAAGGCATGGTCTGTGGTGCCCAGGATGAAATTACACGGGAGCAGGACTTAGCCATGAGGCTTAGCATTTTGGGCTTCTGTGAAGTTCCCAAAATATCATCAGCAGATGGTGTTGTATTCATCTGCTTAGTTACTATTATCAAAGAAGACGGGGTGAGGATGAGGAAGGAAACCACAAGTTGGAGAAAGTTTTGTCATCTCTTTTTTCATGGATATAATTCTCACCTTGGACATTTAATTTTATGTAACAAATAATCCAGGGGACACATCCCTAGTATAAACAAATTCTTGGGCGATAGTAAAGTCTTGACCAGGAGGGCACTGAACATTCTGGCTTCTACTCAGAAAGTGAAGATTTGGGATGCATTTTTAGTTCCATTTTAATTTTGTGACTTATAACTCTGTAATCTGTCTGTAAGTTAGTACTAAAGGAGATTTCAGAAATCATGTGGTCCAACTTTGTATCAACCACTATATTATTTTTTTATTTACAACTTTTATTGTTTTATTAAATATTATTTAAATGACCAGGGAAATTTTTTAAATATTTCATAAAATTGTGAACAAAGAATGCCAGGTTTAGATCCAATCTTCTTATTAGCAAAAGAGAAATAATGGCATCTACTTTAACCATGCAGTATAAGACAACAAATTATATGTTAATACTTGAGCTCTCTGTTTATTTAAAATAACAGCCCTTAATGAGATACAATTCACACCTCATATTATTCAGTATTTAAAGTGTACTGTCTATAATTCAGTGATTTCTGATGTATTTACTGTGCAACTATCACCACAATCAAATTTAGGAAATTTTCATCACCCCAAAAAGAAACCACAAACCCATTAGCAGTGACTCCCCACTCCCCGTGACCCCTGGCAACCACTTGTCTACTCTCTGTTGACATAGGTTTTCCTAGTCGGGACATTTCATATACATGTAATTATACAATATGCGGTCTTTTGTGATGGGCTTCTTTCACAGTTCTTTCAAGGTTAATCCATGTTAAAATATTCACTTTCTTTATGACAATAATTTTCCATTATATGGATATGCCACATTTTACTTACTGCTTCTCAGTTTTCTGTCAGTTGAGCTGTCTTTTTGAGGATGTGTAAATGGTGTTGCAATAGAATTATCTTAGGGCCTCACAAATGGGGACTCAATTTTTAGCTCAGATTTCAGGACAAGAAGTATTTTTTCCTCTAGAAATTTAAAATGCCTGTCATAAAAAGAAAGAGAAAAAGGTAAGCGTGCATGTGCAGATGTAAACTTTACTGTATTTTGAAGAATTTACAAAATACTCTTTGCCTCAGATGCATTGGCAGAAAGGATAAGAGGTTAAGGGGAAAGGAAAATTTTCTTTTCCATGTAACACAATTATAATTTTACTTGGAAAAAATGGAATTTTTTTCCAAAACAATTTTTTGCCATGTGTATGAATAACTTTTATTAAATATGTGTGTGTATACACACACAACACACACACACACACATATATCAGTATACCCTCACTTTATGTCAGAGTGAGCTTTCTCACTGAGAAACTGTAAACAGTAAATTCTCTGGTTAGAGTTGCAGAGAGCTTCAGCAACCCTTAACCAGAGCCAGCATTTGCTGTGAGTTGGAGGAAAGTGAAGGCTCACATAAGAATCAATTAATAAGAAAGCAACATTAATAAATGTTACTTAGGCAAAGACTTAGACTCAGTGATAGGGACTTGGATGCAAGAAGTGGACATCTCAGGGGAGTCTGGAACTGCAGTCAGGTGTGGTAGGATCCAGCCTGCATTGAACTCAGCCCTTAGTCTGACTAAGGTGTTTCCACCTTCTTAGATGAAACCTTCTGTGAGCCTTCACTTCCCTTCCACTGATTTGAGATGCCTTGAAACGTCCTTGGCAGTTGACATTATATCAGTATATTGTGGAGGATTATATAGAGTTTTTCACTGTAAACTATAGGTTTACACCTTCTCAAACAATTCTCTACCGTGTGGCCTTAGAAAAGGTATACATCTTTTAGAGCCTTAGTTTCCTCAGCTGGGGATAAAGTCTAACCATAAGGTTCCTGGGAAAATTAAATGCCATGAAGAAGTGCTCTCTTGGCTTAAAGTGACACATATTAGCAATTAATAAGGATGAGATGATTTAAGCCAGCTCACCAGAAAGTTTCCAAAGAACCTAACTTTAACAATCCCTGGAAAATCAAGTAAAGCAATTACTTCTTTTCTACCTTGTCTGTAGTGTCACAGAATAAGATGTTCACATTAAAATGCCATAAATTACATGGTGTTTCCGAATCTTTCTTTCGGAACTGCTGAACTACTAGGGTTGGGAGAGGAAAGTATGTGCTTTCTCAACCTTTGAAATGTTTCCATATTCTGTCATCTTCTTTTCATCTCCACATCAAAGCTGGGAAAGGCTCTTGCACTCCAGGGGCAGGAGTTTACATGCCGCTCACCGAGGCACTCTGCTGTCCCAATTAATCTGTCACTCTATTTGAATCTTGAGACTCAAGCATTGGGCTTTTAGTTCTGTTAGCATTTTGCTGACCTGCGCTCTCTGAGCTAGCAAGCTGCTGACACATTTTGACAGGTGATTTGTGTCATAAAAGCAGCCACTGAAGGGAAGCAGAGAGAAGGGGCTTTACTAGAAGCACAGTCAGAGCATATGGAAGGTTCAGAAAGGCAGAAACACAAAAGCACATCTATGAACTGTTTTCTTTTAAAAAGTGTGTATGTTGGGAGGGGAGTGAGTTTCTTGCTCTCCGGATGACCTCTTAACTCCCGTGGTCTTGAAATCAAGAGAAGTCAAAGTATAAAATATAAGAAAATACGTGCCTAGGGCTCATTCGAAAAATTCAAATTCAGCAAATTTGGAGGGTAAGTTCGGGGTCGGTCCTAAATCCAATGACTGGTGTCCTTATAAGAAGAAGAGAAGCCACAGAGAGACACACAGAGAAGGCGATGGTATGAAGATGGAGGCAGAGATTGGAGTGATGTGTCTACAAGCCAAGGGACATCAGGGATTGCTGGCCACCATCGGAACACTCGGAGGGAGGATTCATTTCACGCCACATTCCAGAAGGAAGCAACTCTGCCAACACTTTCGTTTCTGACTTCTGGCCTTCTGCATTGTGAAATAATAAATTTCTGTTGTTTTAAGCCACCCAATTTATGGTAATCGGTCATGGCAGGCTTGGAAGACTAACAGGTGGTCTTGAAGAGACCTTCGGCCTCATGTACTTGGTTGGCTGTAGACACTTTGGCATTCTCACTTGACTCCTTCAGCCTACTTTTGATCTTACCCTGACCCTCAGTGATACTTATTGTCATCCCTAACCATCCTCTTCCTGAGCTTCTGAGGTGTGAGATGGGAGGGATTAGAGTCCAGGGAGGCTGTGGGATACGGTGGAAATCAGGAGGAGCTTCGGCACTGGCATAAGAGGTTGAAGTCATGATCCTCCTGAGCAATTCCCAAGGAAGAAGAGAAATCACTGGTATTGCAGAGAACAGGATTG
The DNA here is from genome assembly GCA_004026885.1 of Lyroderma lyra. Taxonomy (NCBI): domain Eukaryota; kingdom Metazoa; phylum Chordata; class Mammalia; order Chiroptera; family Megadermatidae; genus Lyroderma; species Lyroderma lyra. Next base: position 249,775 of record PVJL010001554.1, read on the forward strand.
GTCTTCCCGGTCAGTCCCCATTCTTGGACAGTGTTATATCTGTACACTTATCTGTCTCTGGCTTTACAAAGGAAATATTTATGTTGTGGCATGTTTCCTAAAGCAGTATAGAGCAGTAGTCCTTTAAAATCCCAGGCCTCATGCCCTCTATGAGAACATCTCTTAATCTTGCTCCTGCCTGTACACTGTCAACATGTGCACACAGTCTAAGCCTTGGTATTTCCCACTATACTCAGGGGTTCTCAAAATTCCTCACCCCGCCTAGGCTCTGCCCCTCTTCCTGCCACTCAGAATCAATGCTTGGTAAACTTTTCAGCTCTGTACCTATGCACCTATCTCCATTTCTTCCTTCCTCCTTCCCTCCCTCCCTGTATCTACATCTATATCTATATCATCTTATCCTATCAATCTATCTTGAAATGCACTAAAAACATCCATGGTAATTTGTCTTATTTAGGTCTCAACCATGCTATGGGGCAAATACAATATATACAAGGACTAACCAGGAAAAAAATCCAGCCATAAATGCCTCTATTTTTCATATTACATGGCTGGATACATTCTGGACAGCCCTCTTATATATGAATTATAAAAATGACATTTATATTTTTCTGATTATAAAAGCAATAATAATATGTATATACTCCTTGTTAAATGACTATAAACACTATATAGACTGCTATGTGTTCACAATTTATATATAATATAATATAATACAATATAATATAATAAAACATAAATATATAATTTCCAAATATTTACACGGTTCATGTACTTGTCATTTGTAATGGGAATGTTACATAACTCAAACCATGTTATGTGACTCCAACCATCAAGAAATTCTGCTACTCTCACAGAGGCCTCTGATAAATAGTTTTTAAAATGCATGAAAATCAAGGAAAGGAGGAAATTCCCCAACTGGCTCAACTTGAAAGATAACCCAAATAAACTCACAGCTACAAGACACAGGTGGGGCGTCAAAGCTAGAGAAGGCCATGAGATCATGACCACTAAGAACGTTGCAGAAATCTTGAAGAGGACATGAGACTTCTCACAGGGTGTGAAATGGGGGTCCTGCCAGTGTACCTAGTTCTTAAGGAGTCAGGCAGGCCCAATGGACACCTGACTCACCTAAGTAACAGTCTCCCTGTTTCAGTTCCCAATCGGTGTATTCTTGGGGACTTGTCTTCAGATAGGTCCCCCATGGATGGCATAATTGGATTCTCTGAGACTCACGCTCTTTTGGCCTGTTCTGATTTGTAAGTCTGAACATGGAACAGTCATGAACACTGTTTCATTTTCCTTACCTGTTTTTTTAATTAGATTGGCCATCCTTCCATTTGTCGGGAGTTTACCTCTAAGTTTTCGTTTGTCTGGAATCTCACATACCCATTAGGGACAGGTGTAAAGGTCCTAAGGATAACTTGATTTGGCAAGTCCTGGGGTATGTTGATGTACGCACCACCCCAAGGAAGGGCATGATAGCTTTGGTAGAGAGCTGGATGGCTAGAAGAATAGATGAAACCAAGGAACTGATATTGATAAAATAACAAAAATAATGCTAATAATAATTTTTAATATAAAATGCCATTAACTGTCAGTCTTTTTAATTATTTTAATCAGCTCTTTACAAATAACACAACAGAAGTCCAGAGAGGGTGACTTGATTTCCCATAGGCACTGAGCACAGTCGTGACAGTGCCAGGCCAGCACACAGGCTCCCCAACTCCCAGTTGCATGTTCTTCACATACGTTCACATTATCCACACCCTCACTTTAGCCCCAAATTCTTTGAAACCAATCGTGTGAATAATAACAGGGAAGTCTGGTCAGACTGGTCCTGTTAATGGCGGAGTCGCTAGAAACCCAAGTTGCCTGTTGGTATCCAGCTTTGCCGGAGGAGGTCATTGCAGCACACAGCGGTGGCACTGGGTCCCCACCGATGTCTGTAGATAGATTGGGGCAAAGGAAGGCTAAGGGATCGTTATGGATATAAGAACAATTTCACAAAACCTAGCTTTACAACAACCTCTGCAAAACTATGATGGACTCTTGTGATCTTTTTGTTTTGGATTTGTAGAAATTTCTTACAAAATCCTTCTTTTTTCTAAATGATTCTCTAGATGCTAAGTCCCCATGTGGTTCTCTACTATCAGGAAAATGAATCAAGGAGAACAAATTTTCTCAGGGCCCCACGAGCCCTCAGGTACTTAACAAAAATATCGACTATAACCAGAGGTTTCCTTTAAAAAAAGTAATGTTTGTAAACCAGACTGTCTCAACCTCTTTCTCAGGTTGACTTCCCCTGCCTGCCACCACCACCACCACCACCACCACCATCACCCCGGCCCCTGGCATGAGGGCCTGTGGACCCCTGGGAGAGAGGGACTGATCGAATAAGCACAAGACATCAGACTTCCTTTCCCAATGCTTCTTGACTTTTCTGCTGAAACACCAGTCAGCTCCTTCCATCATGCTTGGTTCCCTCCACCCTGCTTTCCTTTTGGAATGTCACAAGGATGTTAGATGACAGAGGAACCATCTCTCAAGGCGTAATGGAACTTCTTCATTCTGGGTCAGCCTTTTTGACTGTTGGCATCTGAGACTTCCTCTTCAGCACCTCCAGCCAGAAACATCAGGGACCCTGGGGGTTGTTACTCACCCTTACTCTCCTGTTAAGAATCATTACATCGGTGCAGGATAAGTTGTTTGTTGAATCCCTATTTTTTCTTAGCTTAGCTTTTTTTCTGTTTTTCTACTCAAAAGAAAAGAAATCCAGACTTGGATAGTTTCTCGGTCATATCAAGGACTGGAGGACAGCCGGTGGCTGGCTGTTTAGGCCTCTGTGACCTCACCTTTGCCCACTGATCTAATGGGCTTCCTTTAAAGCAACACAGCTGGGTTTTGAAACTCTTAGCCAAGCATTTATTGAGTGCCCTCCATTTTTAAGTCGTCACTGAGCACCTACAGTGTGTGAAGCACTGTCCCAGAGGCTGTAGGACTGAGGGACTAATCAGCAGCCCCTGTCCCCAAGAGCAGCATGGCATAGCACAGGCTCCAGACAAGAACTGACATGAATCCTGGCACTGCCACTTGGGGCTGTAGAAAGTAATCAAAGTACTAAACTCCTCCAAGCCTTGGTTTATTCCTCTGTAAAATGGGGATAACAATACCTCACAGAAATGTAAGGACTCTCCGGTTAATGCAAACAGACCTTGGGACATGAACCCCAGTACTTAGCATGCACCCTATAAATGCTAGTTGTTTTTATTACATTTTAGAGGGGGAACACACACATACATATTCATTAGCAATAGGGTGGTAAAAGGGAAGGGTAGATGAATATGAAACAACCAAGCACCTAGGTTTTAGACCGAGACCCTGGGGGCTCCCTGGTGGTGTGGTGGCTAGGTTTTGGCACTGTCAACGCTGCGGCCTGGGTTCAATTCCCAGCCAGGGAACTACCCCCGCCTCCCCCTCCAAAAAAGTGATAGACTGAGACCCTGAAATTAAGGGAGCCTCTTAGAACATTCATTTAACTCTTCACCAATATTCACTAGATGTCTTCCACAGGCAACACTTAAGAGAAAGGTCTATCTATTTCCATTCTAAAGGTAGCGTCTGAGTCATGCAGCTACCTCATAAAGCCAGGCCTCAACGTCGTCTATTTCCACCCCAAACTCTCCATTCTCTGCACGTTACACTACAGCCTCTCATGTTCCTAGCACTGGATGGTACAGGAGCTGTGGGCATAGTATAAAATGCAGACCCACCAGGGCTCTGTGTCTGAGAGTCAGCCACGAGGCAGACCTTCCTAGTTGTTGCTCAGCTTCCCACCCCAAACGCACACACATGTGCACACACTCATGTACCCAAGCATGCCAAGTAGTAGCTGTTGGTACCATACCATTGGAAGCCTCCAGAGTCAGGCTGGCAAAGCAGAGTTCCTATACTAAAGAGACAGGCCTAGCTCTCTTGGAGACCAGCAGCATCTGCTGAATATCTGCATGGGCTCTGGGTTGCTTTACTCAGTGGTCCCAGTTACCAAGGTGCATTGCTGGGCTTCTCGGTTATTAAGATAGAATGTGTGGACACAATCAATAGTTTAATGTTTATTTGGGGACGAGTGGGTTAGGGAGGGGAGAAAGGGGAGGGGGTGGGAGAGGAGGGGGGAAGCTAAATATAAGGGGATGGAAAGAGGGGTCACATTAGGTGGTGAACTTATTATACAACAAGCTGACAATGCACTGTGGAATTGTATGCCTGAAACCTATGTAATCCTTGCTAACAGATGTCACCCCAATAAGTCTAACAATAAAAATGAATTTAAAAAAAAAAGAAAAGAAAAAAGAAAAAAAAAAAAGATAGAATGTGGGCATGGAATTGGGCAGAGCCATGACGAACATTTGAGAATAATCAGAAGTGCCAGGACTCTAATTAGGGGAAGCAGGAGCTACCTTCTCAGAGAAGAGTTAGCAGTTTGGGCATTTCCAACAGGAGCATAGTGGGACTCAAAACAAAAAAGCAAATCTCAGCAACAGCAAGAATGTCTAAGGTTGCCCTCAGCAAGTCCATTCAGATGTAGAGCAGACTCAAACAGGACTCTTCCTTGTTTTTCATTTTACGGTTTGGAAAATTCCTAAAATTAAGCTGGCATATCTCAAGGAGGGCCTTGGAACATTTGGAAGATGTGTGTGTGTGTGTGTGTGTGTGTGTGTATGTGTGTGTGTGTGTGTTTGTGTGTGTGTGT
>PVJL010001555.1:0-45279 GCA_004026885.1 Lyroderma lyra
GGGGGTTCCCTGGTGGTGTAGTGGCTAGGCTTTGGCGCTCTCAATGCCACAGCTTGGGTTCGATTCCCAGCCAGGGAACTCCCCCTTGCCCCCCGCCAAAAAAAGTAACTGTACACTTTGTATACTTTTAAACACCCTTAAATATTATAGAAAAGCAATGAATGTAGTGCTCTATTTACAGTACAGCTGAAAATTGAATTTAAGTTTTTGTTTGTTTGTTTGTTTTTATGGTGGTTCCCTGGCTGGAAATTGAACCCAGCCCGCGGCATTGAGAACGCCGAAGCCTTAGCCACTACACCACCAGGGAACCCTCCCGAATTTAAAACAACAAAGTTTGAATGTACATAATTGTTAGTGCATTCACTATATTATGCCCAAAGGGAGCAAAAGCCCCCTCCCTGCCCCCAAACAACAAAGCCTGCATCATGGCCAGCAGTGTTCTTTACCACCTCTTATAGCACGTTTCTGTTAGCTTGCAATAAATGATAGTTGAATGACTAAGTGAAGGACTACTGAAGAACATACTTATTAACTACCTAATGCTGCACAAGTTTAAGTCTCTCTCTTCCCCAGGTCTGTGGAATTCAGTCAGCACTTTCCAGTCTGCCATCAAGGCTCATATGCCGTCTCTTTCCCCTGTGGCCTCACAGACACCATCTGGAACAGTTTTGGGATATGCCCATTGTCCAGCCTAATTGTTCATAGCACCTTCTTACCCTCTCAAAAATGGATGTGTTTGGGTGATCAGTGATACAGCTGCTTGTTCATAGACCTCTGCAATGTCATAACTGGAACTGGCCATCTCAGGACACCCGGTGTTCAGCACCGAAGTGACCTACCCAGGTCTCACCTTCTGCCTCTCCTGCCCCTGTCTCTATGTGGCCAAAAAGGAGGAAATAACCTACGGGCGGCAGAGCTCACGTTTCTGCTCTGACTGTGACGTTCCTCCCAGGCTCTTCGTGCCTCCATCTTTACAGGTGCTCCAGCATTCTCTTACATTTAGACCTGCCCCCCACTTTGCTACTGCCTTCATCGCCACCGCTTGTTTCACGTGTACATTGTTATCTTCAAGAGTGTAGCCGCTAATGAGCTGCATTTGTGGCCTTCTAATTAGCAAAATCATGAGTCAAACCTGGAGTGGGTGGGGTATGAGGAAAGGGGTATGCTTGCTCAGATCCACTGATGACAATGCAAATGCAAACAGCCTTTTTGGAGGGCTATTTGGCAAACCCCAGCAAAGAAGCTGAAAATGTTGTCAGCATAGCATCTTTAAAAAAACAAACAAATAAAAACAAAACAATGAAAACCTCCTGGTGTGGGCAGAATTCAAGGAGAATGCTTTCAAGCTTTCCAGTAAGGAATTCTGTGACATCAGGCTTCGCAATTCTTTTTCAAAACCAGCATGCCAGTGTGATGCCAAGATAGCCTAAAAAACACGTCACAGAAATCCAGGCATCACTCTTATACGTACTCATGCAAAATAGTAAAATATTAGCAAGGATACAAAAAATATCGATGCAAAAACCACTTTTTTAATATATGTTTATGTTGGTTATGCACTGCTGCATAAGAAATCATCCCAAAACATGGTGGCTTCATACAACCAACATTTATCATCCCATGGTATCTGTGGGTCAGCAGCTCCTGCAGTGGCTTAGCTGGATGGTTCTCGCTCAGAGTCTCCTGAGGTTGTAATCAAGATGCTGGTTGAGGGGTTCCCTGGTGGTGTAGTGGCTAGGCTTCAGCGCTGTCAACACTGTGGCCTGGGTTCGATTCCCAGTCAGGGAACTACCCCGCCAAAAAAAATAAATAAAGATGCTGGTTGGGTTACATTTACCCAAAGGCTTGACTGGGGCTGGTGGATCCACTTCCAGGACGGGTCCCTCACGTGGCTGCTGGCAGCAGGCCTCAGTTCTGTGCCGAGTGGCCTCTCCGTGGAGAGCTTGAATGGCCGTGCAGCGTGAGCCCTGGCTTTTCCCAGATCAGCGTGCTGCGCACCACCGCTCCCACCTCACTGTGTTGGTAGAAGTGGTGCGCTGTAAGTCCAGCCCCACTCAAGGGGGGGCGGGGGTGCAAAGCTTTCCTGCTTGGAGAGAAGAGGAGCAAATAATTTGTAGACATACTTTCAAATCGCCTTAACGTTCTGTATCAGTTTCTCCTTTTTAACAGTACCTTTCAAAAATAAAAGTAGGTCCATCTTCCCAGGACCGAATCCTCGAGTACGCTCTTGCGTCCGCCTTCTCCGGAAATCCAGGCTGTTTCTTTTCTTTCACAGTCAGCCTGGCCGCTGGCGCAGCAGAGCCCATCCCCTGTAGCCTTGCGGCAGATCCTCACTTTGCAGTGATTGTCTCCTAAGTCATCCCATTACAAACATGCTCTAGTGTCTCATCTTCCAGACAAAACAAAACACTGCCCTGACCCATTTCTCCATTCCGTGGCCAAAATCCTTGAGCGAATGTTCGGTACACGGTTTCCGGTGTGTCACCTCCCATTTACTCTTCCACCCAGTAGCGTTCGGTTCCTCCACTAAGTTGCTCTTTCGAATGCCACCAACAGCTTTCTTATTGCCAAATCCAACGGATACTTTTCTGTCCTGTGCAACCTCCAAGCAGCATTCAACACACTCTGCCACCCCATTCTTGGAACACTGGATTCCTAGACATGGCTATCCCCTGGCTGTCCCCCCACCCCGCTTCCTGTCCTCGGTCTCTCTGCCACCTCTGCTGGCCTCTCTGCCTGACCTCTGAAGGTTGCAGAACACTGGTGCTCAGCTCCTGCTCTGCACTTTGTGCCCTCTTGCCAGTCTCCCCAGTTCCTGTGCTTTGTTTGTTTCATGTTGATGTGTTGCCAGTTTGTACCCCCAGGCCACATCCTTGCTCTGAACTCCAGATTCTCGTCTCACCAGTGTAACAGATGTTTGTACTTGACTTCTTACATCTCACACTGACATGTCCAAAATGGAAAAACGCTGTTTCCCTTCTACACTGTTCTCTTCATAACCATCCACCAAATTATTCAAGCCAGTAATGTAGGGGTCATTCTCAATTCTTCCCTGCCTTCTATCTCCCATTTCCAGCTCACCAACAAGCCCTGGTCTTTCTCCACAGTATGTCATGATTCTTCCCTTTCTCTCTGGGTTACTAGCACCTCTTTCCAGACTGTCATCTGCTCTCACTAAGTGACCGCAGTGGCCTCGTAACTCCTCATCCCACTTCCACTCTTGCATTGCAGCAGAGACTGCATGGGAGGGGGTGAGTAAAATGAACTGATACTACTACTGATCAATAAGAAAAAGATGAACACCCCAACAGAAAAATGGGCACAGTCGTCAAATAATTCACAGAAAAAGGAAATAAATGCTTTTAAACTTGTAGGAAGTTCAGTGAGAAACCAGTTTTCCTCTGTAAATTGTCGACTGAAAAATAGTATCCACTAGGTGTTTCATCACCAACAAGGATTTATTTGGGACAGAGAAAGGGTTGCAACCCAGCGCATGCAGACACACAGGCCTCAGGCGCACTCCAGCCTGCACGCCAAGTTGAAGGGGGATTTATAGAAGGGGAGAAGGAAGTGAATGGAAAGGCACGTTGGAACCACAGAACTTTATCATAAACAGTTCTTTCTGTAGGGTTCTCACGTGTAGGGCTCTAGGGAGTACCACCACAGCCAAGAACTTCCACCCCATAGACCCTCTCAACTGACTATGTCTGCTCGAAGTTCCGGCTGGTTTTTATCAGAATTGACATTTTTATCTGTTGCTGGTAGGCATTTCAGTTACCAAAAACATTTTTGAAGGGCACTCGGGTAGAATCCAAATGCACATTACCTGTTGACCCAGCATAAATTCTAGGAATTTGTCCTGCTTGCACATGTGTGCAAAGAAATATTGTTTAAGAAAATATCGGAAACAAACATGTATCAGTAAGAAGCTAATTAAATACATTATGGTAACAGGCAGATGAATACAGTTTGGATATTAGTCCTTAAATGCATTTGTCTTTATTTTTTATTTATTTTTTCATTCCTCTTTTTTTTTTGACACAGTCCTTTCCATGTCTTTAGATCTGAGCTAAAATGTCATCTCCCCTGAGAGGCGTTGTCTAACCACTCTATCTAAAATAGGCCCCCCTTTCTGCATTCACTTGCCTATAAACTTTGCAGGTATTTTGTATTTGTGGTGTCCTCTCCTTTTGGAATGTAAGCCCTGAAATATTTTTTTCGCTATTGTGTCCCCAGCATCTAGGGCACTCAATGATGTGTGCGGTTTTTTATTTGATGGTTTCTACCGAGTAGCCCTTCCAAGATGTTTGTGCTGATTTGCGTTCCTGCCAATTCAAAGCATTCCCATTAAGTTTCATAAGCAGGATAAGAATGTCAGGTGTGGTGATGTGATTTAAATATGATCTGGTCTTCATCCTCCTTTCAGTCCCAGAACTCTTCAAGCCCTTGGAATCTCCTAAATGTGAAGCGCAATGGAAGCACCTTTTGTTATAATATTTGGTCTTTTGTCCTGGATTTCTGAAATAGGTCCAGAACCAGAGGTTAAAGGAGTATCTTGTTATGCATAACCGGCCCCTTTCAACCGCACCTGATTTATGTTAATGCGGTGGCTTTTGGAAAGCCCCTGAGGATGGGGCTGGTTACCATGGGAACCAACAGGCGGGGAGTTAGAAGGTTGGAACTTTGGAGCCCCAGACCTCTGGGAAAGTGAGAGTAACTTCAGATTGAGTTCACTGACCAAGGCTGCAGTTTAATCCTCCGTGCCCGGGCAATGCTAAGCACGATTACCTACCCTACCTGACGGGGTTGGAGAGCTTCCGGGCTAGTGAACAGCCGGAGGGGTGGTGCGCCCAGAGAGGGCACCAAAGTGCGTCCTTCTCCACGTCCTTGGTCTGTGCAGCTTGTTCCTGAGTTGTGTGTCCTTTTATTAATAAAATGGTAATCTAGTAAGTAAAATGTTTTCCTTCTATCTAGCAAATTAATCAAACCCAAAGAGGAGGGAGTCATGGGAACCTCCAATTTATAGGCAGTTGGTTGGCAGTACAGATGACAAACCTGGACTTGCAGTTGGCATCTGAGGGCAGGGAATGGGGTAGTCTTGTGAGATTGAGCCCTTAACCTGTGGGATCCCATACCATCTCCAGGTAGATAATGTCAGAATTGAGTTAAATTACAGGACACTGTTGGGGAGAAATGATTTTTCTTCCCTTCTAGGTTCTTTGATCTGATAATTAAATTGATATAAGACAGATTAACAGGAGAAAAAGTTTAATAGCATGTATACCTCCTGTACGAGTATACAATGGGAAAGACCCAGGAAAACTGAGGCCACAACTCCCTCAGAAATGGCCGGAGTCATCACCTTAAATACGATCCTCAACTGAAGACAAAAGGTGTTGGGGGGAGGGGGGCTACCAGGAAGAGCACAGGAGGGTGAGGTGGTTGTGCAGATTCAAGTCATTGCCCCCTCCATTGATTATAGTTTCAGAGACTGAGTGAACCCCCTCATCTGGAACATGGAGGGAGAAGATGCCCTTACGCTTGGCGATTTCCCTTATATATATATGTAAGTGTCTCTTACAAAAAAGGGTGACATCTGCTTGGTTCTCAGAGCTTATCTCCAGTCTGCTGTTTCTTAACAATAACCTGCCTAAAAGAATCCTCATGCCAGAGACATTTTGAGGCGGCAAATTCTGCTCTACAACACCCAGCTGGTGTCACAGAATTCCTTGATGTGTGGAAAACCGGCAGCCTGGTGTCAGAAGTGCGGTAGTGTTCCATCAGAGGATTGAGAGTAAAGACAGTGTTTCCTTTACATCAGGTATCATCATTACTATTGAACGATTTTTTTGGAAGGAAGCATAACCAAAACAATTAGACAACAAAATGAAATATGAAATTTAAATGTTAGGTGAAAATAATTATTAAAGCAATTGATATGACTATATACTTTGGGGGAGAGGATATATAGATTAACAGAAATTTTAATGGAAGAATAGTTCTGGGGCAACCCTTTGCTATTGCCTTGGCCAAAGTGATTTTGCTATGTAGAAATTTTCTTAGGATAACTTTTTAATTACACATGTCCTTTACTCAGATTTACCTGTTATTTTGCCCCATTTGACTTACCTATTTTTCTAATTATACCTATCTCTGAATATGCATACAGTATATAATTCTTTTTGTTCTGAAATATTTAAAAGTGAATTGAAACCATTGTGTCCCTGGATACCCAACTATTTCAGTGTTATTTCCTAAGAACAGTGTTTTTCTCCATAACCAATTAGCAAAGTCAGGAAATCTGACGTGAATCTACTTACTGTTCTCTAACCTGTCCAAATTCTAGTTTTATCTATCACTCCAGTAATGTCCCACATGTAACTAATTTTTCTCTTGGGTCAGCATCTAGCCCAGGATCATGCATTGCATTTAGTTGTCAAGTCTCTTCGTCACCTTTAATCTGGAAAAATTTCTTCAATCTTGGTATATCTTGACCTTTTCATTTTGGAAGACTATCAGTTACTTTGGAAAATGCCCCTATTTCTATTTGTCTGATGTTTCCTCATGATGACATTGAGATTATGGATTTTTGGCAAGAACACCCTCTTCCACATTATATCAGGAGGCAGGTGATGGTTGTTGGTTATCTCCATATTATGGTGATGGATTTGACCACGTGGTTTATTTAGATGGTGTTTGCCAGGTTTCTCAAGTGTTATTTTTCTTTGGAACTAAAAAATCTGTGGTCTTTGAGACTCTTGTTTCTCATCAAATTTTTACTCTTGGTATCCATTGATGATTTTCTAACTCCATCCAAAATTTATTAATTGCATTCTACTGTAAGGAGTTTTCCTTTTTTCTTCATTTATTTGTTTATATTCAAATGGATTCATTGATTCTTTTGATTCATTTAATGAGTTATGTACGATTGATTATTACATGAGAGGCCTTTTGACCTAGTTTTTTTTCCTTGTGGCGTAAGCTGTGTCATACAGAATTTCTCTACCTTCAGTTCTCCCAAGTATTTAGGCAGGCCATCTTACACTTGTGTTACCAAACTCTCATACACTCTTTTCTCCGCAAGTCCTCCCAGACTGAAGTTTACTTGATGGGTTTCCTTATGGGTTTGATCTAGTCCTGCATAAGTTCCCTGTTATTGTTAATGCTATCTATGTTACATTAATAATGTTTGCAAGTACACATGTGTGACCATGTTACTGGTATTAACTCACATGTTACAGATTAAGGATACCTTGCTTCATGGTTTCAAAACACACCATTTGATTCAGAGATCAGAAAGAAGCTCCTGTGCCCACCAACAGCAAATTTGTAAACAAAGCCAACTGCCTCCAGAATACAGAACTTTGAATGTTGTTATCTTCAGGCTTAATGAAAGAAACCTTGCCTCGGCAAAAGATAGGTTAAAATAACGGTTACGACTTTTTCCGTCCTTCCCCAAATTTAGAGTCACGTCAGCACTGTAATTGCAGGAAAGAGCAAGGCTAACATCTCACCCATCAGAAATCGGATCCCTACCAAACAACGCTTAAGAGAGTGTGTCTAGTTTTATCCGTTTATCAATTATCTATGAAGGGTCTACTGTGTGTCATACAGCAGGAACCAGGCAGATGGAGTCGCTGCTTTCAAGGCTAGCATTCTAGTGGGACAGATGACCCCAGATAAATATGGTAATAAATCAGCTGGTGCAGAATACGAGGGGGAAAGTTAGAGATAAGGGAGATACATATTGCTGGTAGAGGTGCTCTCTTAGAGACTGCTTAGAAAGAAAAGTGAGATGGTAATATTTGAATAGGGACCTAAAGGGGAAGCTACATGATGGAGTGGGTAAATTGAACATAGCTGGAACCCTTATAGGCCTGAAGGTAGGGGTTGAAGAGGGAGTGCCTGGTGTACCCGAGGCTGAGCCTGGGGCCATTGCCAGTTGTGGAGATAGTTAAGATCAACGTAGTAGTAGTTGGTGAGGTAGAATGAGAGAAAGTATTTGGATGCCAGGTGAAGAACGGGTTTCCAGGAGGAACTCCATGAACGTTCCTGAAGGGTCAGGTCACGTCAGGTTGGGTCAGGTGGCTGGCAGACTGGGAGACTCTGATTAGCTGTTTCATTGGAGCGGTGGGGACAAAGCCCTTATTGAACTAGATTCCAGACAGCATGCACTGAATCCAGGTGACAGACAGTCTAGGTACTATCATTTAAGCATGAAGGCACAATAATTCTGGGTTATAAAGTTACTAGAGTTGCCACTCTAAAAAGAACTATCAAAGGAGTTGTCTCAACAAAAAAGGAACTAAACCCAGAAGCAGGACATGAAGCACAATGAAGAATAAGTAAGTTGGTAAAACACTTTTTTAATCTACTTACTTGACTGAAAAAATTCCATAATTTTGTAGCAAATTTTGAGGGTCGGCGTGTAGAGAAGCAAAGGTGGAACTAACAATACTAGCCAAAAATTGTTTGAAGGTGGTTAGGACAGGAACATGTAAGGAATTTGGAGTTGAAGGTTATTTAAGGAAATAACTGTATAATGAAAATATTAAGTACTAAAAGAGGATTATAAAAATTCCAAAATAGCATGGAGGTAAGACTTAGTTATCCTTTCAAGATAAAAACATAAAGCCCCAGGCAACCACTTCAGTCTTTTGGTTTTTTTTTTTACAGAGACTTCTAAATGGGACAGACACATCTTTCTCTCTGGAAGACGTATTTCAGTTGCTTTCATCACAGCCTGAAAATTCACTGGAGGTAACTGGAACCTTGGCATTTTGTTCTTGCAGGAAACTTTGTGCACTGACCTCTGTGAATAACCCCTTTTACCTTGGTGACATAATTTCTCACACACATTTAAGCACACAGGGATTACATTTCATAGAAACAAACTTTGGACGATTATCCACATGTGTACTTGTACACTGTTCCCAGTAATCAGATATAATCAAATTTATGTAATTCACACTGAAATCGAACTGGCGGTAAACATTTGACAAACTAGGGCATGGTTTTATTTTCTGGTAGCATTTGCTATACTTTTGGTCATTTACTTTTACTTTTTAAAAGGACCCCCCACACACACTTCACTGTACCTGTTATATAGATTCAGATTGCTAAGAGCTAGGATGAGGGTTGTTTATAAAGTACTAAAATACAGTAAGATTGTAACATTTGAATGATCTAATAAGACGAGCTTTTTACTAATCAAGTTTTCTAAGTTGCCGTGATATTGGAAGAATTAATCTGTCTCCAAGGAGAGCATATTCTGATTTGGGCTCATATCTTATTGTTGCCTGTGTTGCTTAACTAGGGAAAGCTGTTTATAGCCAACTATATCCTTTTGTACAGAATTGACAAAAGTGAGTTAAGAAAATGCTGTATTAGATGTTACAATTACTGCTGAAACTGGGCTGTGTATTAAAGTGGTTTTTTCCCCCATCTGTTTTCAGGGCATCTCACTGGGAGACACTCTTCCTTTTCCCAATGATGGCATGAATTCTTCAGCACATTGTAACTTCAATTTTAGCCAGGCTGTAAGTCACGATGTAAATCTCCATGAGGCCATGGAGCTGTGTCCTGACAACACATTTAGAAGAGATCCAGTAGCAAGGACTTCTGAACAAGAACCAAATTCTCCTATCAGCCCTGAACAGCTCCTTCCTGGAACCAGTCTGACAGGATTTTTTCCACTTGCTGACTATCAGATGAGCAGTCTAACAAGCCAAGACCTACATGACCTTGGTATAAACATTTTTGATGAGATAGATTTAATGTCTTTAGCTTTAGGAAGTTTTGATCCAATGTTAGTTTCTCACCTTTTTGAAGAACCAGATTCTGATTCTGGGCTTTCCTTAAATTCAAGGCACAATAGCACCTCTGTCACAAAATCTAATTCCTCTGTGTGTGAAAGTGCTATAGGTTCTGGTAGTGACTTTGAATCTCTTTCCCACCATGCCTTAGAAGGGGCTGTAGGAGGCTACCACCCAGAACCCAGTAGGCTTTGTCACATGGATCATAGGAGTGTTTCTGATTTCCATGGGGACCTTGCATTTCAGCACATATTCCATAACCACAGTTACCACTTACAATTAAGTACACTAGCAAGTACTTCTGAATCTTTTTCATGGCCTGGGAAGTCACAAAAGTACCTCAATGACACAGACAGAAACTTAAGCCGTGATGAACACCGTGCTAAAGCTCTGCACATCCCTTTTTCTGTAGATGAAATTGTCCGCATGCCTGTGGATTCTTTCAACAATATGCTAAGCAGATACTACCTGACAGATTTACAAGTGTCACTCATCCGTGATATTAGACGAAGAGGAAAAAATAAAGTCGCAGCTCAGAACTGTCGTAAGCGAAAACTGGACATAATCTTGAATCTACAGGATGATGTATGTAATTTGCAAGCAAAGAAGGAAACCCTCAAGAGAGAACGAGCCCAGTTTAACAAAGCTATTAACCTAATGAAACAGAAACTGCATGGCCTTTATCAAGATATTTTTAGTAGGTTGAGAGATGAGGAAGGTAGGCCAGTGAACCCACACCAATATGCTCTTCAATGTAGCCATGATGGAAGTGTTTTGGTTGTACCCAAGGACCTGGTGGCCTCACGCCACAAAAAGGAAAACCGAAAGAGGAAAGGTGAGAGAAAAAATTGAGGATGTGTCCCCATTATGTATAAAGTAGTGATGTCCTGATGATTCCATTAATGCTTTCCATTGTTATGAATATACTAAAGTTACAGCTTTTTCTGTAGAAATAAATTTTGTATTTGAAGTTTTACAGAAATTCTAAGTAAATTTACCTTCAATGTTTTTCCTCCAAATCTGGTAAAGGGGCTGAATATTACATAAAATAAATGGCCAAGCTCTCTAAAACAAGTTGTCAAAATATAGTTATTAGGCTTTAATGGCTGACACAGGTAGCTGTCCTAAGACAGTCAAGTCTTAGCACAGAGCTACCACCTGTGTATAGTGAAATAGAACTCCTTGGCACAAAAAGCTAGCCTGTAACAGGGTGGCCTCACGTCTACACTGAAACATGTAGCTTAAATGTGTGAACATTACAGCTCATACAGAAACACAAACCTAAAGTAGGGGAAGACTCATTTTGAGTTAACATGGATGTTTAATTCCAAAATTACAGATGTTATTGCTGCCATCACCCCAAGTCTTAAGTTACAGAACTGCATTTATAAAATTTTTCTCCATTAAATGGAGCCTAGGCATTTCTTTCAAGTCCTAGATTTTATCACAGAAATGCTTTTGGACACAAACACCACTTAGTCTGTTGATGGACTGGCTTATTAACCTTTGGCACAGTAAGATGCAGTGCCAATATGCTTTCTATGTTCAAATTCCTAAAATCGAGACCACAATTGAAGATCAAATTGGCAAGGAAAACCACCAGCATGCAGTGAAGCTAGTACTAAAACTCAAGTTTTAAGCCTGGAATTATTTGGTGCATGGTAATCAAAGGTCTAGGAATCACCTAGTTTCTGTATACCAACACATCCCACACTGGATTCAGGGCCAGTAAATTGAAGCTGCTTGGTAGTATCCCATTCATTGGCAATACATCCAGTTTAAGCAATGGAAATCAAGATTTTAAGCTGGCTTCCCATTTAAACAGATACACAAGGTGGACTTAGTTTTACTAGTTCTAATACTCTTAACCATTTAAGATTGGCTTCCAAGTATCTTAAGTGTTGGTCCAAACCTGAATTCCATTTTGAATTGTTCCCAACTTACTATTCCTACCTCCCCTAACTACAGAAATCTTTAGTCCCCCAATGTCATTATAAGACCATGCTGAAAAGTTAAGTGAAATAGGAATAGCAATGTCCTGAACATCCTTACAGGTCAGATGTTGTCAAACCTATGTATCTCCACTGTGCTAGGCAAAAATGTTTGGATTATTTAGTTTCTCAAATGTATGGATCTACCCAATTCAACACTGCTCTTCATTATACAGAAATGTCAGCCTACTATACTGTAAGTTACTTCCTTTTACAAGTGTAGGACTATAGAAAAACCACCTTAAATCCCAAGTTCTAAAAATTGACAGCTCAGTAACAAGGAAAAATGCCTCAACACCGCCTACATGATACATTTCTACCAATTTGATGTTACTTTTACAAACAATACTCAACTTGCAACTGTTTTATATAAGAACCTGTGCTAAATGAAGTTTGTATTTTCTTTTGGTTTACTGCGTATCATCAAAATCTCCCCTATTTGTGCTAGTTAAGGGTTGGGAATTTACCAACTTCATTTACGTCTTCAAGGTTCAACTTCTTTGTAGAGCCACAGACTTTCTTAAACGGCTTACTAGCCACCATTAGCTTGACTTACCTGTGAGATCCTTCTTTATCAAAAACCTAAAAAAAAAACCTGTAGTTAAAACGTCAACCTCATTTTTTCATATTACCTTGTTTTCTCCTATTATGTTAGGTAAATGTCCAAGCAATCAGTTACTAAATTTTATCCACCCACTGGGTATAAAATGAAATGGAACTGACATTTGAGCAACAAATGACAGACTGCACATTTCATGTTTTGCATAGCCACTTCATTTGGATCACTTTAGCTGGTTAAAATCCCTAACATATTCAAAAAAAACCACCAGCAGTGTCAAACAGAAGATGAAGCCAGAAAACTATAGCAGTATTCAAACGCTGAATATACATACAGTGTATAAAGAATGGCATTTTTATTAGGGACAGCCAATAATGTCCACAATGCTTTTCTCATGTCTGTCAATATTGAAAGAAAATGGGCAATATGCACGGCTTTATAAACGCCTTTAAAAATCTAGGGAATGGCAATCCTTTAGACAAGTGAGTGTTTATAGAAAAGATTCATACATTATTATGTGTAAACATTACACCAAGTATTTGAATATAAAAGTATTTATTTTATAAACTTTGTATTTAAAATAGAATTTTAATCTGTCTACTCACAAAACCTAATTTAAAACACGATACATTTCTACCAATTTGATGTTACTTTTACAAACAATACTCAACTTGCAACTGTTTTATATAAGAACCTGTACTAAATGAAGTTTGTATTTATCAGAAAACATTCCCTTTCATCTTAAAGAGTGCTTTTTAAATGAAGGCACCAACAACTACTTTCAGATGGTACAGAATTTCTTATTTCTTGAAGACTCTGTGGTTGACCACTTCTTCATTAGTTACCTGCAGCAAGACACCTTCCTGCCAAAGGAAAAAAAAAGTATCTGAAGAAGTTTATCATGTTTGTCCAAAGAACCTAAATAACTTCAGTGGTGGTCTCACTGTAGAATACACCCTGATTATCACATTCCTGAAAAGGCAGTAAAGCCAGGCAATCAAAGTCTGAGGACATTTAAGAAATGAATTTCAGCGGCCAACCTATATCTCTCCTATAAGACAGGGAATTCAGAAAGAATTACCATGTTGATACCCAAGTATTTAGTACTGGACACATTCAAGTTTTATAAGATAGACAGACACTTTATTTATAAGTATAATCTATTATCTGAAAATAGATTCAACCGTTTTTGCCCTACCTTCTTTAGCCTGATCCTGATAAACACGTAAAGCTACAACAACCATATCAAATCAAACAAAATGTCTTTATTTAAACCCCCAGAGTTCACTCAAAATGCTTGATCCACGAAATGTGAATACACAATGGTGTAATGATAGGAAATTTCATGATTGAACTTGCAGCCTAACTTTTACCTACCATTTTACTACCAACACCACTGAAGGAACCAAGAAAAGCTTTATTAATGATCACTTGGCTTGCCTCAGCTGTTGAAATGAAGCACTTTAGTCTTTGTGGCAGCAGAATATACTTGTCCATGGTGCATATCAATGCTAAAATTCCAGCAGGGAAAAAAATGATATGTTAAGCACCTGAATCTTCACAGAGGGGGAAGGGGTGGGAAAGAAGGAAAACAGGGGGGGAAAACAACCAAAATAATTTAAGTAAATGACAGATTGGAAAACAGGGTTTATAAAATTATTCTCTTGAGTTTATAAATTGTTAAACTCAATTTATAGCTATGTTAAACTACATAAGAACCACTATACTGAAAGACCATTGGAAGAGTATTAGTTTATCTTTTGGGGAGGAAAATTAAGAAAGGAAAAGTAAATAAGTTCTTACCTAAAGAAGTTTAACTGAAGCTTAGTACTATTTTGCTCTACACCCTCAGCTTTCGTTGGCATCCTTATAAACTACTGGTAGTTAAAGCTTTGTAGAAACAGCAGTTTTTTAAGACTGGCTGAACTTAGTAGCCGTCAAGAGTTTTCTTGTACTAGACCTGTATCCCTGAAGAGTACCTCGCTGGGGTTATTTCCTTTCCTTGCATTGAAGAAGCAGCATCTAAAAGATCTAAAAAGGTGTTTCTCCTTGCAGAGATATCCCTTAAGTTATCTAGATAATTTAATCCTGAGGAATTGCAGACAACACACTTACATCTGACCAGCATTTATCTTACACAAATATTAACAACAACTTTGCAATGGACCTTAATTATACTACCCACTCCTTAACTTATTTAAAATAAAAAGTCTATAATTACACAATTTCCTTTAGAATTATTTTATTAAATCATAAATGTACAACAGCTTCTTAACTCTACACACGCACTTAAATTTTTAAAGGAAAAACGTTATGTCTTATTACACCATGATCCTGGCTAATAGCTTTTCAAAACTTTGAGAAAAATCTTAAAAAAGGTTTCACATGTCACCTGAAACTTACAAATTTAACATTATCAAAGAAGGAATGCTTCTACACTCTTACAAAGACCACTAGAAAGAAACAACAATTAAAAAGCTAAGAAACTGTCTCAAAGGCATTTTTTTACAATCCTTCCTCCACAGTAAGGTAATGTTATTAAATAATCCAATCCATTCACAAAATGGCTCTCTGCATCTGCTCTGGTGTCTTCTGCCATATCACTGCATACTTATGCATGACTGAGATAAGAGTTTCCTTAACATTGTTATTTCGATAACCTGAAGCTGTTCTGTTACCTCTGGGCTCTCATCCTCTCCTATTTATACAGTGAAGCCTGTTTCAACAGAAGTAAAGAGTAAAAAAAAAATAGGTTATGAAATTATCCATCTAACCAGACTTTAAGGAAAGATAACATGATCCTAATAAGCTTTTACTCCTGACAGCTAGGTCTCCCCAAGATAATAATGTAAACTCAAAAAAAACTACTTACCCATGGCAAATAGGAAGAAGCTCAATATCGGCTTCTCCCTCCATAACCCCCACTTCCTCCACTTCCTCCAGGACCATAGTTTCCTAGAATTAATGGAGTAAGAGAAAGCAAACTTTACTTCAACTTTCCAGGGTTAGCCTGATACTATGGTTGATCCTACTTTATATCCATACACTTTGAAACAAGCAGATCCTAAGCCATTGTTCTTAATTATCCTAATTACTTGGGAGATAAAATTATCCAGATTCCTAATTTTTCCCTCTAACTTTGAAAACATTTTACTGATGCTATTCTTTGGTTGTCTAAGAAATCTATTTGGTCCTACACTAAAAAAGCATTAACTTAATGGCTTGAATAAAGATGTGATTATTTACTGAACTAACTTTCAAAAGACAGATCGCAGTTATTTATACCACTTTGCAATGTGCTTAGCTGTTTTATTTGACTTAAGAACACCCACAGGAAGTGTCTAACCTGCTTCCACGACTTGTAAACATTTCACACCACTGAACATCCTATATCCATCACATAAGCCCTGAAGATGTTATTTTAACTCTTGGAAATTATACATGCAAAAATTTTAGTAACCCTACATATGAACAAAGTGTTACCTGAACATAAATAATTAGCATGTTATCTTTCCTGTTTCAATCAAGACTAATCCTTTTAATCACAAAATAATTTGAAGAATCTTAAGAAATTACCTCCACCATATGGTCCCCCCATGTTCCTGCTACCACCAAAATTTCCACTCTTCATTGGACCATAGTTAGAAGGTTGCTGGTTATAATTTCCAAAATCATTATAATTTCCACTTCCGTAATTTCCTATAAAAAAATGGAAACACAAACGTTTTGCATAATAATACCATCAAACATTAAACCAGATTCATGCTAATACATACGTAGGACAAATCTCCCACAAAAACAAATCATAAGAATAAATGCAAAACACCTATCTAAAATTCTATGATTTTTAAGGCAACTATTGACAGTATTAAAATAAAATAAAAAGTCTGGTGTTAAGTCATTAATTCCACTCCAAATTCCCACATAAAGGTTGCAGGTGAATTTATTACCTCCTCCATAGTTGTCATAACCACCTCCGTAGCCCCCACCCTGGTTGCCATATCCAGGTCCTCCACCACCATATCCTCCTCTTCCTCCTCCATAACCAGGGCTACCTCCAAAATTGCCACCTATTATAAAATAAGCCTTTAAGTAATTACTTAATATTTCCAATGCCATTTGAACTGTCTTATCACACCCATTTTCAGTTTTCCAAAACATATTTTTACAAATACTCAGTTCTATGAAATCTCTTCTAGAATAGCCTCAGGGGCAGAAGAGAAATCTCCCTAGTAAACATTTGGGGCTATCTAATGAAAAACAATTGGAAAAAGCCTTTAAATAAATATGCTTGTCACAGCTGTTCCCTGAAACTAAAGATACTAAGGGTTTTCTCAAAGTAACCGCGAAATACTATTTATATTCTTTTAGAATTGTGAGGCCAGATGAGGTGGTAAGCTAGTGGGACAAAGCAGAACCAACACATCCCCATAACTGATCCAGTAGTAAAATTCCCAGCTCGTTTCCTTATGAATTATAATTATCAATGCATCTTAACATGCTTACTACCCCCCCTTCTGAGTAGAAAAGGGGGAAGCCCAGAAATTAGCAAATTTACCAATTCAAAATCGAACTGGTGGAGCTCCAGTGGCGCAATCGATTAGCGCGCGGTACTTATACAAAATCGAACTGGTATAATTAATCTCAAATTATTTGTAATTAGGTATATGAACTCATCTTCCTAAAAAACTTACTTGGATTTCAAAGCAAAGTTGGAAAGTGAGAGGCAAAAGTTAACCCAGTCGTGCCTGAGTGGCAAAATCACATCTACTAGCTCAGTTTTAAGTCTCTCATACTAGGACACTCGTCAACAGGTTTATCAACCTTTTCTGTTCCAACAAAACATCTAATATATCACTTGATATGATTCTGTGGCTCACAACCTTAGCTAAAAGCCAGATACACCCCTGTGTATTTTGAAAAAGTCTTTTTGGTGACTTTTGGGAAGTTACCCTGGGATACTGATCATATTTTTACATATATGCCCCATACCATAGGTCATGGTAATAATCCAGTTGTGTTCTGTCCCTTACCAGGAAAGCACAGACATGAAGTATCCTATCTATGTCCAATTGTTTTGGGTAACAGGATAGAATGATGGCATCTTTGCATCATCATTTAAAATCCACCCAAAAGGGGTTCCCTGGTGGTGTAGTGCTAGGCTTCGAAACTCTCATTGCTGTGGCCTGGGTTTGATTCCCAGCCAGGGAACTTCACCGTCCCCCTCCCCCCGCCACAAATCCACCCAAAGATTTTGCAACCTATATTAAACACAAGTATATTTTTCTTTAACTATAGAAAAGCTAAAATATGAAGCCAAATAACTAAATCCCTATCACCTAAACTCTCTATTAAAAGTAAAATGAAAAACTTAACATACATTAAACTAACACTGTAATTAAATCTTTTAATTCAT
The DNA here is from genome assembly GCA_004026885.1 of Lyroderma lyra. NCBI lineage: Eukaryota > Metazoa > Chordata > Mammalia > Chiroptera > Megadermatidae > Lyroderma > Lyroderma lyra. The sequence goes on from PVJL010001555.1 coordinate 17,782, forward strand.
ATAAAACACAATGTAGAAAAAACTGACCTCCAGGTCCTCCTCCATACCCATTATAGCCATCCCCAAATCCACGACCACTTCCATAGCCGTCTGTTAGGGACAGGAAAAAAAAAGGTGATTATTCAACGTTGACCCTATTCAATTTCTAGGTCCCTCCTTTCTGCCACCCATTCTCTATTATCTATTGATGATTATTATTAAGAACCACCTTCCCTTTTGCTCAGCACTTTTACTACTGTTACTGTGTGCTGTTACTACTTTTTCCTTAAAAATAAACTAGAAACTTTTAATTAGATTAGCATCTGAATTGGGGAATTGGACTCGGCAAGCCTCAAAGACATTCCATTTATTTATATACAGCAGTAACTATAGGCTAATTGACTATAGGCACAAGTTTTTCAATTGGTGTTTTTTCTTTATTCAGGTAAATTATCTAAAACCTAAAGCAAAAAATTTAACATTTTATTAACATTTTAAGCATTCAGGCCAAATGTCTATGGTATTTTCAGTCACTGTTGAGGAGTACAACTCAATTTTTAAGGTGGTTGCAATGTGTTTTTTTTAAAAAATTAAAAACCATAAAGAACCAATGCAATCAATTTTCCTTGATTATGCTCTTAACAATTACCTCTTGCCTAGTCAAATAACAGTATCCTACCAGGATACAGCCTAGTCTTTATAATAGTTCTTAATTCTAATTAAAAGTAAATCATAGTTTTTAATTAAGCACAGCCACCCTTCTAAGTTTTAGAACCGGATCTTACCTGATCCTCCTCTAAAGTTACTTCCTGGTCCTGGTCCAAAATTTCCACCACCACCACGAGAATCTCCAAAACCAAAGTTGCCTAAAATAAATGCCCTAGTTAGTAACAAGCATTTACATAAAATTCTAAAATTAAAAAAAGGGAATTAAAGTTACCTCCTCTTCCACTTCTAGAACTTTGAACTTCCTGCATTTCTTGTCTAGACAATGCCTTTCTTACTTCTGCATTATGACCATTGATGGTATGATATTTCTGCACTGGAACAAAAAGTTCAGGCTCCATTAAACCAGCATTCTATAAATTGTAACTTATAAATTAGTGTGAAATTCAGCTTTGAATAAAGTTGTAGAGAACGTATCCAAAAAATGTAATCTCTGAAAGAGCCACACACCTAGTGCTTAGATACTTACACACGATCTTATCCACAGGATCATGGTCATCAAAAGTAACAAATCCAAAGCCTCTTTTCTTTCCAGACTGCCTATCAGTGATTATCTCAATGGTATCGATTTTTCCATATTCCTCAAAGTAATCTCTAAGGTGATGTTCCTCAGTATCTTCTTTAATTCCACCAACAAACAGCTTCTTCACAGTTACATGAGCTCCCGGCTTTCCAGATTCCTGTAGTAGTGGGAGAAAAACAAGTCATCTAGACAGAAAAAAACCACAAACGTGACTAAAAGCACACGATCTCTGGGAACTATAAATGGCTTCCATGTCATAATAAAACATCAAGTTAAGCAATAGTTTATGAATAATAACCTAATCTTTTGAAAAATTAGTCTACGAAAACCAAAGTACAAAAATGTACCATAGCTTTAATTTAGCAAAAAAACTCAACTGGATGCAAAGAACTAAGTTCTTTTAAAAAAATTACATTCTAACCTTCAGTGGGACAGAATTTTCTTTAGTTATTACACCAAGTTATACTGTGCTCACCTCTCTTGCAACAGCACGTTTTGGCTCAACCACTCTCCCATCAATTGAATGAGGTCTTGCAGCCATGGCAGCATCAACTTCAGCCATGGATGAAAAAGTTACAAAACCAAATCCTCTTGATCTTTTGCTTGCAGGATCTCTCATTACCTTTAAAAGCAAAGAGAAACTTAGCATTTATGTAATTACTTGTGCTATGCTTTAAGACAATCATAGTCTTTTTATGAACACATTATTTAAAAGTGATTTTCTCCAGGATTCGGTTCCCATTTCAAACACAGAAGCCAGACTAGTTAAGGACGAATATCTGTAGACACTTTTATTATATATAACGTACCACACAGTCTGTAAGTTTCCCCCATTGCTCGTAGTAGTTCCTCAAACTTTCTTCTGTGGTTTCAAAGCTCAAGCCACCAATAAAGAGTTTACGAAACTGTTCCTTTTCTCTCTGCAATGGAAAACACCATTTCAATTTTTATTTACATTTTCTCTTTGTATGCAGGAAATTAAATTCTTAAATATAAGGTGACCTGCTGGCAGAGTACCTTTTTCCTCTCCAAAGGAACAGTTTCTAAAGTTTTCTGGAGGGAAAAAAAAAACTTACATCAAATTTAAACCATATGTTAAACTGCATATTAGTTGTGTTACACCAAAAAATTTCCTCAGCTGAACTACACGTTTCAAAGTCATTAATGCTTGATCTAAATTTACTTGACATTATTTAAAATAAGTCTATTATCACTCAATTCAAAAGCTTTCTGAAAAGAAAGCAAATTTATTTCCTGGTCACTCAAGGGTTAAAGGATTCTCATCAGAATTTACATTTAATCCTACATCCCAGACCAAAGAAGTTAACTTCTAAATACTCCCTTTCATATTTTTAACATAAAAACTGTTGGTTCCTTACAACCTTTAGTTTGCAATTTCAGGATTTAGTTTCTGAAAAGTGACTGATTCATGTTCCCTTCACTGCTCCCTCTGGTGAATATTCTACTGTATTGCAATCAAAAACCTAGTAGGAATCATTCTTTCTCTACCCTATATACCGATTACTATGGCCTGGGAGTTATACCTTACATATTCAATATATGTAGTAAAATATTATTTCTACTTCTGACCAACTGAAGGTTATCTAAATTCAAAAACTACTTTTTTGTGGCTTCTCCCATATTTGGTATTTAGATTGACAGTTACAGAATCAGTCTGAATTATGGGGCTAACCACGAAATCAGTGAAATACACACACTGCAATCACCTCACTTTTCAAAAAACCATAAAAATGTTTAAATGACTGTGACTGCCACCATATACACTTCATCAATTCATTGAAAACAAACAAACAAAAAAACCCCACATTTAAACCCCGAAGCTCAAGTGCAACGAACTTAGTGGCCCCCTGGCAAACTGTACAGAATGTCTCTAATTTTACAAGGAAAATGGAAATGAGCCTGTGCTGAAATGAAACCTTTTAATCCCTATAGACCAGCAAGCAAATATGCTGTTTTAACAGCCCTGCATTTCAGGGTTTTCAGTTAAGATCATCATTCTATTTGGTTTTCAGGTGACTAGGTTAAAAACTTTACTCCTAGCAAATAGCATCATTACATCTCTTAACCCAGTTCTACAGGGGTTTCTCCCTTCACACGAATTGTCCCAACAGCTCAAAAATCACAGTGAAAAGCCAACTCGGATTTTTTTCTGCATAATAAACTGTTCAGGAATCTGAAAAAATTTAAAAGATTAATAACCAAAGTAGCTCCCGATATCGAAATAGCAATTAAAATACTTAATTATTTGGCATTGGTATCTGGATCCTTAAACTTATGCCATAAATAGGTCTTTTAAAACCCAAGTAAATTAGAGACTTCTTTAAAAGTACATCTGCAAGTTTCTACAAATCACTAAAAGGCAAAGACTCATTACTTACCTCGGGTCTTTTTTCCAAACTTACCCGATGTCCACTATCGATTACAAAGTTATTTTACAAGCGTGCTTATAGTAAAAAAAAAAAATACCCAGGCAAACCTCCCCCTCGGTTGAACCCTTATGCTTAATGTCAGGATCATGCGTAATTGCAAACATAAACGAGAACAAGTGACAAAGTTCAGATACAGAGCAGCCCAGCCTCAAAACAAGCTGTATATACCAATACACCATGGGACGACTGAGCCGGGTTTTTAACCAAGGATGAAGTCGTTTTTATTTTACTTTCCTGTAATTTCTTGCTAATTGTTTACAAGACCCGTGTCTTAACAAGACTAAATTTCCTGATAAAAATATTACGTAAAATGTAAAAAAAAAAATCCTACAATTCATTCAAAGAGAGTCGTTCAGGAAAAGTACAAGGGTTCTCATACGATTACCTCCCATAACCACCTTCCCCACTGCCACCCACAGCAGTCGGTACTAGGCAAAAGAGCTTTAAATTTTCATTTTTTGCTTCGAAAGTTTTCTGCGTGACTGTCTTTTGAGTCACGGCAACCCAGATAAAAACCGTTACTCAAAGAAACCAGGGCCGGAAAATAAAATGTTTTTTCTTTGTACTCTGGCCCGCCTTCGAACTGGGCCCGAGACCCTAGAGGTCGCTTTACCTCCTAGGGAGCCACGTGAGCCAACCCTGAGCCGCCCCCCCCCCCCCCCCCCCCCCCCCCCCCCCCCGCCTCCGCCCGCTCTTCGCCGTGGCTTCCGAACGCAATGGCGCCATTTCATCGAGGGGGAAGGAGAGCCTGTAATGAGTGCGCAGGACTTTAAAGATCCAAGCTCACAAAACACTCGGAATCCACCTCAAAACGGCACGAAATAAGCCCGAGAAGAAAGAAAAATAGTTAACCACTTCTATTCTTTAGTAAAGGAATCAAACTGGTAGAACGTAAGAGTTAAAAGAAAAACGCGGCGAGGAAGGGGAGAAATGAAAATGGCGGCCGCCAAATCCGGTTCCCAGGAGAGGGGGGAGGGGAAGCTCGGCAGCCTCGCTGCCGAGGACCCGAAGCCCGCCAAACGCTCGTACGCGGGGGCCCCCAAGTCAGCCTGCTTTAGAAAGTAAATGAGAACCCCCGCCTCCGCGCCCCACTTTCACTAAAAAGGGGGCTGCGCGTCCGCCATGTGGATGATCCCATCCCCCACCCCCAGCAAAGGGAAATGGCGCCGAGAGGCTGAGGGTGGGGAAGGTACGAAACAGGCCTCCGTTACAGACCCCTTTTTAAAGGCACCCCGAGACCAACCGCTTCTGAAGTAGCACAGTTTCATTGCCGCTTTCCCATAAGGCGGGTGGCCGACTTCCACTGAGGCGCCAACGGCCTCGCCATACCCTTTCCAATAACTCATTGATTTCAAACCCGTTACCTCCATCGCGGACTCAGTCGCTTCAGCCCGATTTCCCGCAGCCGAGCGAGATGAGAGAGATCTCCGCGGTCGAACACGAACCGGACTCGTCCTGGCGCTGTAGTGAAAACTGCCGCGGCTGGAGAAACAACACCGCTGAAAGAAGCTCCGCACGGCAGGCCGGCGCTGCTGCTACTGCCGCTAGAGCCGCTGCCGCCGCTTTTCTAGAACCTTCCCCCAACTTACGCGTCTTTACGTCAGGCCGTTGCGCAAACGTCCTAACCGCCGCCAATGGCGTGAACGCTCTCCGCCCTCTTTGCGCCAAATACGTACTCCTCCCTCCCTTATGGCGAGTGGTGGTGCTTGACGTCACTTGCGTAAATATGATCAGTGAATTGCGGAAGGCTCGAGTCCAGCGTATTCTGTCTCTCGGAATTGGGTCCAGCCCTCGCCTTTGCGCAGGGCAGGTGAGAAACGGTCGCGCAATTTGAAATTAACGATATTGGGTGGAGCTTAATCCACACCCAGAGGTCCAGTCCCCTCGACCCCGGGAAGAGGTCCCTGCAGTAATGCCTGTGATAATCTCCCCCACGTCGCAGTCTCCCACCATAAAAATTTGTAATCTCCCCCCAGCGCTTTTCCTCCCCCACCCCTTTCCCCTGCGCTGAGGCCCGACTCGGCCTCTTCCGGGAACACCCGATGGGACTTCCAGTCAACAAATTACACTTAAGGTTCCACCAACCCAACCTTGGCCAACACGTTTGGGGTCCAGCACTCGGGTTCAGGAGAGGTTTTTGGAGAGACTGGGCCGAAAGGGGCATTTATTCTTAATTCCCGATTCTTTACCAGTTAAATTTTTCCTCACCTCCCCCCGCCAGTTTTTGGAGGAATCCATCCCCAGAAGCAAGGAAGTGGGCGGAGTCCAATTTTGGCGCCAGCGTTGCTGCTGCGAAGCAGAAACGCCTCCGCCGAGAAGACGCTGGTCACCGTCCTCGCCCCTCCTTCCCGCTCCCTCCCCTCCGTGGACCACCAGGCGCCACCCCGCGAAAGGTAAATGCCACTGTCGCCGCCCCTCCCCTCCCCTCCCAAGTCTGGGCTCAGGCTCCCGGCGGGCACAGCGAGACCTGCGGCCCCACCCCCCCGCCGGGCGCGCGCCTGCCCGCCCTAGCGCCCGTCCAGCGTGGGCGGTGCCAACCCCCCCCAACTCCCGCGGCCCCGCGCGCAGCTCCCCGGCCCCCTCCCCCTCGGATGTGGCTGGAGCTGAAGGCGCGCAGGGCCGGAGACGCCGCAGACGCCAGACCCGGAGCAGCTCGGAGTCGGTGAAGTCGGTGTCTTTCTTTCTCTTTAGCGAATACTCAGAGGTGGTGCTTAATATGCGCCCCAGAGACCCCCACCCAGTTTCCCGCTCCCACCCTTCCCCACCCTACCCCGAGGCGGGAGCTGAGGGGGGGGGAGGAAAAAAGAGGCGAGCGAAGACCCCCCTGCGGGCTTGGAGCTGGGCCACCGCCGGTAGTTTGTTGGGGGGGATGAGACTGTCCTTGACAGGGTAGAGAGCTGTGGCGACAGCCTCCTTATTTCTAGACAAAGCGCATTTCCTCCCTCCCCTCCCCCATCCTGGATCCAGAGGAGGCCCTTTTCCCCTCTCCTGTCTTGGTCGACGACTGGGGCCTCCCGGGAGGACTCTGCATTCTCCCGCATCAGCGCAGCCCAGCGGCGCGCGCTGTGCCCTGTCCGGAGGCTGTGGCGGGCGCTCCGTTACGTGTCCGCCGCGGGGCGGGGAGAGGCGCGGGCCTCGTGGCGCAGTGCCCTTGAACCCCCGCGCCGCGGCCTTTGTTTCTCCCCGTGGATGCGCTGACCACGAGGCCTGAGCTCCCGGGTGGGGGGGGCGGGGCCTAGAGCTTTGCAGGAGCAGTTGGACGTGCAAAAGAGATTTGTTTTTTGAAGCATCTAGCAAGTGTTTTTCCTTTAGTTTTTTAAGTAGTGGCTGGAAAGAGGGAGAGTTTCCAGGAAGAAACCAAGTTGTGATTACCTAGTCGACTTTTACGACTGTTAAGAGGTTTGAGGAAAAATTTAGGGTAGTGTACCCGTTTTGATTGGGTAATGGCGTCTGATTTTGAACCAAAAAATTTGCCCATTTTTAAAGAAATGCCGAATATGGTAGAAAAGGGATTTAGTTTGAGAGAAAAAACACTGTGTACTATTTTTGGCCTTGTAAGCCTGTCTCAGGTACCAACGTCCCCAGTAATGTTTTACTAGACCCACTTGGTTAGAATACATGTACTCTCAGGCATATGTCAGTAATAAATAGGAACTCACATCTTCTCCATGGATTTATGTACATGTTTGATAATACGTGCTACATAGGTGGGGGTTAGAATCCAAACAAAATTTGTGTTTAGCTACCTTTTGTATCATGCAAACTTTTAACTGTCATGCATTTTTCTAGTAGTAGCTCTTCAAGTCTGCAATAAAAAATGGCCTCCAATAAAACTACATTGGTAAGTTAATGAAAACCTCAAATATGTAAGGATTTAACTAAAAATTTTTCCCCAAAATTATAACTTTGCATGTCGGTGGTTGAGAAATTTACATCCATTTATATCCTGCAGTCCACTCTCTCCCCAGTGTGAGGCGGAGAACTAGCGCAAAAATGAAATCATTCCATTGAGATACTTTTTGACTTGACTTAATGGTGTCTTAATTCAAGTAAACCTAATCTTGGGAGAACGTTACCAAATATGTTTATCTTGAAATAAAAATGCACAAATTTATGTAACATGGAAGAGTATGTTATAAACATAGACAAAGCAGTAAATCCTTGTTGATTGGCATATTACCTACATCATTGTACTGAATTCTAGGGATATCAAGTATTTTCCAGTTTAATTGAACAGGTATCTTGTACACTTAAATTGGGGCAAAAGTCACTGAATCAGATCACTTTGGTCACTGTCATATTTCAAACTTGTTCATTCTAAAAATCCAAAAGGGTCTTAAATTTAAATCATTTAAAGTGTTTTTTAATACACAAAGTGAACAAAATTGCACATATGTCCAGGAAGGAGAAAGTAAATCATCTGGAACTTCTGAGCAGTTATGTTTTTTTCTCTCCAGCAGTTTCTTAAACCCAAAGCTTGCGTTCTTAGACTTCATTAAATTTCTGCAAATGTGTGAAGACATTCAGCCACATCAAGTTAAAATTTTTTAAAAAAATACAAGTGTTCACATAAAAATCACAAAATTTAAAGTTATGGTTCCCACAGTATTTAATTTTAACATATTGTGTTAATAATAACTGCAAGCAAAAAAAGGTGAGTGCTAACAGCTGAGTAAAGCAAAACACTTGGTTTTGGCTTGTATATTCTCCCCTTGGATTTCACACTAAAAAGGGCAAGTTGGTGATTTTTAGTTTTTGCTATCATTAGGTTGCACATTTAAATGAAATCCTGGGAAACATCAAAATATGAAATATAAAGCCTCTTTGGTGAACTTCTGGCACAAACGATTCCCAACAAAGCCATCGATGGAAAAAGCACAAAGCCTCTTCTATGTCCCTTCAGGATTGAACTGTCCTTCACTAATCAGTAAACCGAAGTGTACATAATTGAATTGGCTTTCTGGTCACCAGTGTTCAAGTATTGGCTGGGAAAGGAACTATTAATAGCTCTGCCTAATGCTTTGAAGATGAATATAGATACAGAAAACAAATAGGTGCATCTATTAAAATTAAATTGCTTTTGCACACAAGTTATTTTAATCTAACTTAAAAGATGTTGTGAGGTAATGTGTAATATAACAAATGGGCAAGTGGGTGAATTTTCCTTTAAAAAAAAGATGAACACTTGAAACTAGTTTATGAGTGCCATTCTAAGTGTTTTATTTCAGTTTTTTATTAGGGTTTAACCTTTCCATTTTCTGTGTGGTCTTTTGTTTTTTGTCATTCTCTATTCTGTTAACCTCTTACCTTCATGGGCATAGCTATTTTGTTTACAATTCAGGATCAGTATCTGATAGGCTTTTGTCCACATTGGGATGCACTCTTCCCTCTACTGTTCTTACCTTCCTTGTATTGTAAAGAAGCACAAAGCTATCTGACTGGGTGCAGTACCCAAGTGTCTTGACGAATGAAAATTGTAAGGCCTGAGTTGTAGATGGTATTCAACAAAATCAGATGTTTGCTGCATTTTTTTTTTTTTTTAGTTCCAGAGAATTTTTTTATTTATTTTATATGTGTGTGTATACTTCTGAATGACTGTATAGTTTTAATGTCCTTTTACAATCTTGTGGCATTGCTTTTAACTTTTTTTTGGCTTGCCTTGGTATTTTGAGGGATTACTTTAGTGATTAAGTTTTTTTAAATACCACCTGTTTTAAGATAACATTTTAAGAGTAACATTTGGGATTTTCCCCCCCTTATCTCCTCTAATTGACCATTCAGTTTGTTTTAATTTATCCATTTTCAGTCTTCCGGTAACAAATATTGGCAAATACTGGGTTGAGCTTGGTCTCCTTTTCTCAAGTGGAGGTATAACAGCAGCAGCAGCTAAAACTTGTTTAAAGTGAATTTTGTTGGCTACCTATACTCTTGAGAAACCAAGAAAGGTTTTATTCACATAATTAAAATGATCCAGCATTTTGCCCTCTTGAAATGATAACATTAATAGCTTTGTAACAAATGGTCAATAATGTTATCAACAGATTATGGAAAAATAATATTCTTTTTAACCTATTTATGGTCTCCTTGTTGACTTTGCTATTCATGTGAGAATTGTGAACTATGTTTTTAATCTTGTATTTACCTTTTTTCCTGTCTGTGGCTTTTAACATTGGTATTTGAACTGGCAAAGTGCATCTTAGTATTTGGGGCAATAGTTTTAACAGGTCTGGTTCACTTAATAAAACCTGTCACTACTACTTACTCTCCTCTAATACCTCCTAGTTTGTGGCTCTTGTTAAAATGAGTAAAAACTCTAGTAAACTTGGTCTTAATAGACTACATAGAAATAAGACAACCATATTTCCACATAGTGTTTTTGATTGTGCTATTTCACTGAAGGGTAGTGGGTGAGAACCCAACTAAACCAACAGAATTAAGCATTCTTTTATTTTATTGATTATCTGTTGACTTCTCTATCTTTTAGAAGGTGTGCTATCCTGGAATAAAGAAGTAAAAAGTATCAAATGCAACAATAATATAAGCAATTTAGTCTTAAATGTACTCAAAAATTTAAAAAAAAAGTGTTTCTTGATTCTCTTTGTTTTAGCAAAAAATGGGGAAAAAACAGAATGGAAAAAGTAAAAAAGTTGAGGAGGCGGAGCCTGAAGAATTTGTTGTGGAAAAAGTACTGGACCGACGTGTAGTGAATGGGAAGGTGGAGTATTTTCTGAAGTGGAAGGGATTCACAGAGTAAGAATTCTCAGTGCTTTTATATATGTTTAACTGCACTTAAGTGGCATTTAACGTTTGTTTTTAGCCTGAGATCTTTTATCAGTTTTTCTATAGGTTTCTTTAAATTTAGAGACACCTTTAATCCAAGGTAGCTTGTTTGAGATCTCTTTAAAAAGAACCAGGTCTTTAGCCTGCAGTTGTAGGGACAAGCAGAGTTGAGACTAGTTGATTATCTTGAAGAGTCAAATTTGTAGAATTACAGAGTCTGGCTTATGAATGTAGTTAGATACTTTACTAATTAGAATACCTAATCTACATTGTTTTCCTATATACAGAGGGCACTAAAGAACATGGAAGCTATATAATGTGGACCAGTAGATCTTAAACAGAAATGCACTTATGATCTGGGTCTTACACTAAGTTTACTGTATCCTAATCTCTCAGAAGTACAGTCTGGGCATTTTTGAAGCCCCCTAGTTCTTGATATTCCTTGTTACTAATTCCTCTCATAAGCATTCCATAATGTTAGCTGTCTTGTGAACAACTTACAATGCAGAAATGATAGTCTTACATTTAATGTTTATCATGTGCTAATCTGCCTTTGCCTTACACCACAAAAACAGCAAGCTCCATGGGTAGCAACTATTGAAAATGGATAGATAGAGATAGACAATTTCGGAGCATGGTGGAGATGGAGAGCATGATGGTCAAATAATTAGGCTTCATATATTAATATCTGTTATCTACTACTTCCCCCACCAGTCACATTTTAAAGCCACTTGCATTGCAATTTGGGAATTATGACTTAAATAGAAGATTTAGGTTTCCCTGTTTTATCTTTCCAATACCCTTAGTTGAGCTTAAGTGTATCATAAATTCGTAATTTACTCTAGAAAACTTTCCTACAGGTAGCTGAACCAAGCAAAAATAAATCCAAACTATATTTAAATTAGATTTAACCAGTTTGCGAAAGAAGTCATACCTTCGTATGGTAGACATTTGTTTTTTATTGTTGGTTTGTTTTTTTATTTATCCTGTGAGACCTTAAAAGCTGTTTGTCTCTGTATCCTACCCCTTAAAACATCAGGAAACTGACTTTTTTCCTCGCAAAACTTAAGGCCAGTAGTGTGCTTGAGAGAACCTGCTATGTGCAACATGAAGTATTAGGTAACGTGGAAGGCTCTCGTTGAAATAACACTGAGGGGAAGAGGCTCCGCTTCAGCTTCCCCCTCTGCTTTGGTTTGCCAATTTTAAGAGTCTCAGATCATCATCAAACTAACTTGTACCCAGGGCTTAAAAGCACCTTTCCCAGCATCTCTAAAATGATTAATTTCATTCTGTCTTGCTGTGTAAAGGCTTTTTGGATCAGAGCACACAGTTAGCAAGCCTGTCACTAGTGAAGGATGATCTTACTTTCTTTTCACATTTGGTAATTGATACGTATTTTCTTTCCAGCCCTTCTGAAATGATCATCTCAGCCTTATATCAGGAGTTGGCAAACTTTCCTTCTAATGAATCATATAGTAAATAAATAGTTAAGTCTTTAAGGTTTATAGGTCTCTGTTACAAGTACTCAACTCTGCAAATGCAGTACAAAGTAGCAATAGACAGCACATTGACAAATGAGCATGGCTGTATTCTAATAACACTTTATTTATAGGCCTTGAAATTAGAATTTTATGATAAAATTTTTTTTTCTCAACCATTAAAAATGTAAAAAAACATTCTTGTTTGCCAGCCATGCAAACAACTGGTTTCGACTTTCAGGTTGCCAGCCTCTGCTTTATATCATTTCCCAATATGGACACTGAGCAGAAACTGAAAATACTGTCTCACATGAAAATGTCTCGGAATTATATTTTAAAACACAGTATTGGAGGCCTAATCCCTAGGCATATTCTGATTAATCTGGTAAAGTAATTTGGGGTGGGAATCACGAGTCCACATTTTTAAAAAGCCATTCCAGAGAAATTCTGAAGTAGGTTGTATCCATAGCTTGGAAAAATATTAGTTCTAATCTGCTAGAATCAGGTTCACTTAACTTGGAAGTAATACAGCAGATTAACCCGTTAGGTAGGGTTGTGAAATAAGACACAAAGGGAGGTGTGATCAGATTGTTTCAAGAATAGGAGTGGTAGGGAGGAAATGGTCAGCATCTGTAGTACAGAGAACCTTTTCAGATATATGAAATGGATCTGGATGATGGTGAACTGTGTTTAATTGAACTTTTTTTTTTTTTTTTTTAACTGAACCCAGTGCTGACAATACTTGGGAACCTGAAGAAAATTTAGATTGTCCTGAGTTAATTGAAGCATTTCTTAATTCTCAAAAAGCTGGTAAAGAAAAAGATGGTACAAAGAGAAAATCTTTATCTGATAGTGAGTCTGACGACAGCAAATCAAAAAAGAAAAGAGATGCTGTAAGTATAAAATGCTGCCCACCAAACTGGCTTTTTGTGAAATGTTGAAGGCTTGAGTTTTAGGATACTTTAACAATGTCATTTAAAAGCCTTTTTAAAAATATTTGTTATATAAGACAAGGATAGGCATGGTTTTAGCCTGCATTGTGCAGTAAATGCTTATGCCACTTAAATTATTGTGCTTGTGTTATTTTGGGTAGATTTGTGGATATGATCCCTGATCACACAGTTTCCCAAGATCAAGACTAACAGTCCTAAATACAAAGAACACTAACATTAAATCACTAAAATCCCTTACAGTACTATGAAACAATCCATGTAGCACATCTTGATTGTAGACCATTAGTGGCATTGACCACCAGAAAGTACTTTGGCATATGATCTTTGTATTTTTCAAAGTATTGCCAAGCAGTACATTGATTTTGAATTATATCATCTTTTGTTTTAATGTTTTACTGGCATGAATTGAGACAGTTAGTTTATTCGTTACATGTGTATTTTTATACAGTCTGCTTCACTGGTGTCTGTTTGTGACTTTGGGCAAAACACAGCTCCTTGCTTTAACCCTCAATTTCAAAACAAACTATACTTTCTCGGCCTACTAACTGGCCTATTGTGGCAGTTATCTAAGCGTGGGGACTAAACATACAATACAGATGTATTGATAATGTCTTTGGATTTAAGATTTGATCATTTGAACTAGATAGCAAGTACTTTACAGATAGTCCATTAAATCTTCATGACATCCCTATAAAGATTATAGGTATTACCCCATTTTATAGATGAGAAAGAGGTTGGCTACAAATAACAGTGTTGAGAATCAGTATGCAGTAGTCCCCTCATATCTGCAGTTTCAGTTACCCATGGTTAACTGAGGTCCAAAAATACTAAATTTCCCCAACCATTGACAGTCTGCTCCTGGCATCCAACCATCGACATCGTCATGGCTCAAAGACTCAGAATCACCCGAAGCAGATGATCCTCCTTCTGACATAGCATCAGAAGGTCACTAGTAGCCTAATGCTACAGCACAGTGCCTACGTCATTCATCTCATCACATAGGCATTTTTATCACTCACATCACAAAAAGTGAGTGCAGTAGTACAGTAAGATATTTTGAGAGAGACAGACCCCATTCATATAACTTCTTATAGTATGTTATAATTGTTTTACTATTTAATCACTTACTGTGCCTAATTTATAATTTAAACTTCATTTTAAGTATGTATGTTTAGGGAAAAGAGCAGTATATTTAGGGTTTAGTTTTATCCCCTCTTTTTAGGCATCCACTGGGGATCTTGAAACATTCCTGCAGTGGGGGCGGGATTACTCTACATAATTTAAAAGTCAACCTCATGCTCAATGGGAGCACTTTTTAATAACAGTAGTTATCCTATGTTAAGCCCTTGCTTTGTTCCAAGCAGTGTCCTAAATAATAAATTTGCATTTCATATGCTGTGGAATGTCTATGAGACACAGTACAATCCTATTTTGTAGGTAACCTGAACAACTAGGTTAATTTGCCCAAAGCCGCACAGCTAGTAAAGGTTAGTCATCATTCTGACTAACCTAGATAATCTGACCTTGGAGCCTGGGCTATCAGTGTAAACGTCTGGTAGGGAAAAAATATTTGTTGATCTAAGCAATCCTTAAATTTTTGGTCTCTAGAAAATTATTGAGGTTTCCAAAGAACATTTGTATAAATGGTTTATACCTGTCAATAACTAGTAGAAATTAAAATAGAAGTTTCTAAAATATTTGTGTATTCCATTAATAATGACAAAAGTTAACTTTAAGTGTGAAGAGTGTCATTTTAGTTTCGCAAATCTTTTCTATGGCATAATGGAAGACACACACCTGTATTTGATTTGCTATTTGGTGAAGGTGTGTGAATTCGATCTAACGTCACATAGGGAAGGGACCTTATAGATAAACAGACCCTTCCAAAAGGTGTCAGGGATTCTCAGGAATCATCAGACCACACTTTGAAAATCACTGGATTATACTAAGTATTTTAAAAGGTTTCCTATGTTTCAGACTGATTATTATACTGATTAGTCTGCATTTTTTAAAGTTTTTACTGTTTTACTCTTTGTATTTTTGTGAGTTATTTAAGTATGTGGGTAATTTAGTCAAATTCCTGAAAGTGACTTGATACTACACTTGATCTTAGCCAAAAGGCCGAGAAGCAATGGAAGTCACTTGAAATGTTAACTTCTAAGGATGTGTAATTATTAATTGGTTAGAGTTACCAGAAATAAAGGGATTTGTTATTTGATTCTTAATTCAGAATACTTTTAGGCATCCAGATTTGTTCTGCTTGTAACACTAATGGATATTATGATGTTATGATGTGTTTTAGTACTAAATACTCTGCTCTAGTTTCTGTTTCACTATTGGACAGTTTTTATTTAAAAACTATATAGTATGAAGACAGATTAAAAGTTAGTATTATTCATTTGCTATTTGGAAAAATGTATGGAAGCAAATAAATAAGTATTTAACCTCTTAAACAGGCAGATAAACCAAGAGGCTTTGCCAGAGGTCTTGATCCTGAACGAATAATTGGTGCCACAGACAGCAGTGGAGAACTAATGTTTCTCATGAAGTGGTAAGTGCGGGTAATTGCTGTTTAATATAAAATACAAATAGGTGGGCATGGTTTTTAAAAAATTGTGAGGTTTTATATATAGTTTTCATTGTTAGAGAGTAATTATTTGTTGAAAGGATGGTTCTTTTAATGATGTTTCAAAGCAAAGCTTGGCAAACTGGCCTGTCATAAAATGAACTTGTAGTAGAACACCAGCACAAGTACCACATAACCCTCCTTGAAATGCTTAAATAACCTTCGATTGAATTACAATTGCTTAAATGAACTGTTCTCAGTTGACAAAAAGGGTTTTGACTTAACTGAATTTTTTTTCCTCACAACAGGAAAGATTCAGATGAGGCAGATTTGGTGCTGGCAAAGGAGGCAAATATGAAGTGTCCTCAGATTGTAATTGCTTTTTATGAAGAGAGACTAACTTGGCATTCTTGTCCAGAAGATGAAGCCCAATAATTGTTCGCATTGCTTTTTATATATATTTATATATATAAAATCGGGGTCTTGGTTTTTTGATTTATTAGTGTGAAGAAATAACTACATTCTAATGAAAATCGAGTTTGATATGTTTGTTTTGAAGTAGTATTGGGGAACTTGTTGGGGGGGGTGTTGCATCTATAGCACTGGTTAATATGAACAGCAGCAGCAGCTTTCTGTAGTTGGTTCCTTTATCAGAAAACATTTGGTACCATGGTGTATCTTTTTCTCTCCATTAGAGAACAGCTTTTCTAAGTGTTGGGGAAAATCTCTGTTGTCATTACTCAGTCAGAATTCATGTTTAACTTATATATGCCTAAGGATCATTCTGGGTTTTTTGTTTGTTTAGGTGTTTTTGGTATGTATGCATAGAACACATATGTATATGGTTTTTGGTTTTGTTTTTTAACATTTACTAAAACAGAAACAGTATTTCATGACCATGGATGTGCCCATGTTTCTGGGATGCCATTGTTTTTGGCAGCTAAGAAATAATTCAAGTTAAATTGAAATTTTTCCTGAAGCTTTAACCTTTGAAATTACATAGATAATTTGAAATCGGGCAGTTTAAATATAATTTACTCAGTTAAAATTAGACAATGTAAAAACAGCCATGTCAGACTCCATATCTAATCATATAAATGCAAGTTTAGTTACATTCCTTAAAGGAAAATTTTGTCTGTATTTTTTTGTTTATCAACAACCTCCCCACCCAGATGAGAAAACTAGGGAAATCCTGGTGTGTTTTAATTAGGCAAGACTTATTTAAAGGTTCCTTCTAGTGAACTATTCTTTTTAAGAAGTTGAAATCCTTGTGCTACATTGACTAAAAGATAGGATTCATGGAATGTGTAAGACTTCATTCATGGAACAAAGGCTAGAGATGGTTAGAGATTTGGCAGTTTAGGACCTGCTGGAATAAATGGATGAACAACTTTGTAATCTAAACTCTTCTTGACATGCATGCATTTTGTTTACCCCAACTCATTCCTTACATGTAGTTTCAATCTCAGTATTTGGGTTCCTGGTTCAGCAGAAACCAGGAAAAACAGTAACTTTGTAGTAATCAGAATGTTACCAGCTGTATATTGTTTTCTTTATTGTAAATACTGGTAAACAGTGGTCAATAAATAGTTTTATATTCCTTTATGTGATAAGACTTGTTCTTTATATGATTTCCTATATAGTAGGAGTATAAACCCACACATGTATTTCCACAAAAATGTTTTCTTGTGGGAGATAAAAGTTAGTTTCATGTGATGCCTAAGAGGCATTTGCTTCATTAAAGTGATATTTTGTTATTTAGAATCTAATTTGTTAAACTGCCGTCTGCAAAATAGGTATTCCAATAGGACTGATCTGTTATGCTAGACACATTTCTTCTAATTTCCAAAATCCGCATAGAGAAAAGAAAATCATTTCATAATATATACAAACATTGAATTATTATCTTGTATTCACGAAACTTAATAATGTTTGTATGTCAATTATACCTCAATTTAAAAAAGAAAAAGGGAAGGTATAGACCAAGCATTGCTGTCAACAATGGATTCATAGATGATACAGACCTATGCATAGCAGAAATTAATGCCCCTACATTAAACTTCAGTAAGAGCATTTCTGGAAACAGTGTTATCCCTTATTACATTGTATTAATTTCTTGTTGGTGCTGTAAAAAAAATGTGGTACAACCTGGATTACTTAAAACAACACACATTAACAGTTCCAGAGGTCAGAAGTCCAAAATCAGACTCACTGGGCTAAAGTCAAGGTAGCGGCTGGTTCCTTTCAGGGACTCTTAATGGCAAAATTGGTTTCCTTGTCTTTTTCCAGTTCTAGAGGCTGCCTACATTCCTTGGTTCTAGGACCCTTAACAAGTTCCAGCAGTGGAGCATAGTCTTTCAACAAGTTACTTCACCTCTCTAGGCCTCAGTTTCCTCATCTGTAAAATAGATAAATGATGGGTTTCTATGAAGATGACTTGTATACATGTGGGGCACTCAGAACAATGCCTTGTATTCAGTAATCAAAATGTGTTTTATCTGTTATTTTTTTTTATAGGGGTGACATCTGTTAGCAAGGATTACATAGGTTTCAGGCATACAATTCTACAGTGCATTGTCAACTTGATGTATAATAAGTTCACCACCTAATGTGACTTCTCTTTCCATCACCTTATATTTAGCTTCCCCCCCTCCTCTCCCACCCCCTCCCCTTTCTCCCCTCCCTAACCCCCTCGTCCCCAAATAAACATTAAACTATTGATTGTGTTCATGGGTTATTTGTTTGTTCATTTCTTTTTTTCTTTGCTTTCAGTTTTATATTCCGCATATGAGTGAAATCATGCAGTTCTTTGTTTTTTCTGTCTGGCTTATTTTCACTTAGCATGATGATCTCCAGGTCCAAATGGCAATATTTCATCTTTTCTTTCTTTATCTGTTATTTTTAATAAGGGCATAGTAGGCTGTTGCATGGAGGTTCCCCAACTGAACCAGTTGCTGGATATGAGTACTTAGGCTGTTCGTTAAAATGAATGTAGTGAACATTCTTACACTGAATGTATATATTAGTGGCACTTAAGTCGATACAGAAGGATTTCCAGAAATCAGTGAAGTCAAACCTGCACTGAATTATCAGTAGCCATTACCCGATGTCCTCACTTGTACTATAGATTTGATAATCTTAGTTTTAGGCAATTTAATGGCATCTTGTTTTAATTCGCATCTCTGAGATTTTTTGTTGAGTATTTTCATGTTTAATGACTTTGCATTTCCTAATCTATAAATTAATTGCCAGTTTCATAAATATTTTTAATTGGTAGATGTTATATTGGTGTTTTATAATAGATATCGGTCTGAATGTTTCTGGCCCCACTCTTAAAACCCTTGAAAGTTCCTAAATGTTGAAAGTGATGAAGATCTTTTATGTTAATGAGGTGTGCCTTCTGGAAAGTGCCTTAGAATGAGGCTGGTTCCCAATAGGAGCCAACCATGTTGTAATAGAGGATTGGAACTTTTAGTCCCACCCCCTGATTTCTAGGGAGGGGTAAGGGGCTTGTTGAATCAGTTGCCAAGGGCTAATGGCTTAGTCTTGACTGTGTAAAGAAGCCTCCATAAAAACCAAAAAAAGATAAGTTCATTGCCCTTTAACAGAACTTCCATGTTGGGGAACCAGAACACGTGCCCCCAAGCTCCACAAAGATAGAAGCTCCTTGTTAGGTACCTCGCCCTGTCGATCTGTATTTCGTAAGACCGCTTGTAGTAAATTGGTAACCTAGTGAGTGAAATCTCAGGTTTTCTTGAGTTCTGTGAGCCAGTGCAGCAAGTTAATTAAACCCAAGTAGGGGCCTCTGATTTGTGCCCAATCACAGGGAACAACTGGACTTGCCATTGGCATCCTGAGTGGATGAGGGTCACTGGAACGTCTTTTGTTTGTCGCAGGTCAGTCAGGAGCACAGGTAACAACCTCGGCTTGCAGCTGGCATCTGAGATGAAGGGCAGTCCTGTGGTCTTCTGCAACCAAGCCTTTTACCCTTGGAATCTGATTCTAACTCTGGGAAGATAATGCCAGAACTGAGTTGAGTTCTCAGATACCCTGCATGCACCCAGAATTGCTTGTTGGTGTGGGGAGCCTCCACACACAGACATTGGAATTGGGGCCAGGAACCCCTTTTAGTAAGGAGTTCTTTCGTAGTAAAAATATTAAAATTTGACATCCTAGAAGAAGCTGAGGAAAATAGTGCTCCTCCTCCCAACACTGGGCCAGGTGCTGTGGCAGTAGCCATGGCCCCCTCAGGAGACCCCAGGGACCAGAGAGCTACCCCCCAACATCATGGGCCTTGAGACAGACCTGAAGACCAGTTCAGGGGGAAAGGCAGCCCACCAGCCCACCATTGGAAGGCCATCCCCACAGCTCACCTGACTTTCATTATCAGCTGCTTGCGGGAAACAGCTCTCCCTGGCAGCACCTCCAGTGCTGCCCTGAGGACCCAGTCCGAGCCTGAGACTTGTCACCCCTCCAAGAAAGACCTGCATCTTATGCTGTGAGCAGCCATCCCCTTCTTAGGAGTCCCCCCAGGTCAGGGGCACCATGCCACCTTATAGAGGGACTTTGGCTCCATCTCCCTCCAGGTTAGCACTCTGCTCCCAGGAGGATCCTGAAGCCACGGGGAGCCCTTACATCAGTTTGGCGAAGTGTCATAGGCTTGCAAAGCCCTCACCTCCTGGGTCTGTGGGCAGGCAGATTAACCAGAAGAGCCTGACCATAGGAGAAGGAGGTTGGCATGCCAGGCTGGAGTGTCCACAGCATAATTTCCAGAACCCATGCCCTCTTCCCCAGAGAGCAGAAGTCTTCTGTGCCTGAGCCAAGGGACATCTGAAACAGCCACTGAGTACACACACAAGAGTAGCTTACTTCCTCCTTCCTCCCTGTCTTGGTTAGCCCTTCAGCAGAAGCAGGATGAGGCACATTACAGGCTCATCGCGTGGAAAGAGATTCATTCATTCATACAGCAAATACTAACAGAGCATCTTTTACACGCCAAGCTCTGCAAAATGCCAGGGAAGGCACCACATCTTTCTTGGACTTGGGGATGGTGGGGTGGGGGAAGAAGGGTCAAATAATCAAAGATGATTTTGAACAGTGGCAAAAAAAAAAAAAAAAATGAACATTTAAGTAATTTTTGTCTTGCAGATATTTTTCTCACTGTATTTTGCCATGATTTATGATATCTTTGTTGTACCAAATTTCTTTAAATTTTAAAAATATTTTTTTAATTTTTTATGTGGTCAGCTCTTGTCGGTCTTTGTCTTCTACATTTCCCGTCTTATTTAAAAACAACTTTTCTATTCCTGAAGTTAATGTTATATGGATATTCTTTTAAATTTTCATTGAGTCAGGTCTTTAAATTGAGATTTTGTTGGATTTCATGAAGTTTTCTGATTTTTGTTTTCCAATAGGGACATCAGTATCACAGTGAAGAAGTCAGATGTGTAGGTAGCAAAGTTCCCCCAATCCTGTAGACCAAAGAAAATAATCACATGCCACTGCAAAAATACTGACCAGCAGGTAAAACTGAAGTTTTGGGGTTTTTTAGATAAAGGGCCTAGAATCTGTTCAAATGCCTGGATAGCTATTGTTTTTGACGAGATCCCAGAGTTTAATAACATTGAGAACAGAAGGGGACAGGGACCTGAAGTTTATTATAAATAAGTTACTTTTAAAACCTGCAGTTTTATTAATAATATTGTGGGACAACCAAAAAAAATAATATTGTGATCCCTCACTACGTTTACCCACTCCCTGTGTTTTCCTTTTGTAATTGAAAACCAATGAATGTCCCTTGTTTTTCAGCCAGAAATCCAGCTGTTGGTAATTCCGACAGAACCTGAACTTCAGGGTGCTTGTATAGTAAATACCACGGACAGTAGTGGAACGGTTGCTAATCAGTAAGGGGAAGTAGTCCTTCAGGGTAACTGTCTCTCTATCCTTTCAAGTTCTTGAACCTTAAGTAAGCAATGAAGATACAGGTTGGAAAGAAAAATGAGGAAATCGTGAGTTTGAGCTTGATCATTATTATATTTTCCTTTTCTATTTCTGTCACACAAAAAAACAGCTCAGGTTTGCTCTGTCTTAAACGTCCCGCCAGGCTCCTAGTTGGGCTCATGTGTTGGTTGCATTCCCCCTAGAAGGCTAATAAATAGTGCTTAGTTTTACTTCAAAATTTCTGTGTTGTGTGTCTTTATGAGTAAAGCTGAATTATGGCTGCCTTGTGTTGATTTTTACTGTATCCGTTATTTTTGTTTAAACAATATGAAAATTGGGTTTCAAGTGAAAGATAAGAATCTCTCATGTTAAGTGGAATATGAATAGTATGTGTATTTGTACCTAACCTATAGGATACTTAGGCCCTTTTATCTTTTGTTGAATAAATGAAAATGTACCTTTGAATATTCACTAAACAACCTAAAACTCCAGTAGTTGATTTGGTATAATCAACGAATTTATAGTAGATACTCATCTGTCTTGTTAATAATGTTTTATAGCTTGATCCCTCTTCTGAACACTGCACTTTTCAGATCCATAACAATCATTAACATATGAATAGAGAGTAATTAAGGGGGGGTTGAGGATTGGGATTTTTGGTGGAATTTTGCTGTGTGTTTTAAGAATTTATATTATTGAAAGATTTCTGCAGGTAATCATAGGTCACCTGAAGAAATACAAAAGTATGAGATTCTATTCATTTGGAGTCTTTATTTTTCCATTAAAGCTTATTTTTGCTATGAAAGCAAACGTACTGAAAATCTCCATGAGCATACATAAGAATTATTTAGTTCCTAGAAGAAATACCTAACAGTTGTTGGCTACTGTGCTAAGTGTTTTTATACTTTATATCATTTAATCCTCAAAGTAACCCTCTGGGATAGGTATGATTGACATCATTTTACAGGTGAGGAAATGGGCACAAAAAGGTTAAAGAATATCAAGGCCATTTGCATGACTTAGGGCATTAGTTGTGGGAATAAAGAGGGCTGGTCTGAAGACAGGGATTTGTCCATAGTTACTGCCCAGTGTGTGCTTGTAGCATAGTTACTTGGGTTATTAAATGAGGTGATGTGGAGGTTAAGAAGCAAGACTCCAAAAATGACTCCCAAGATTTTATCATGGGTGGATGAAAATGTCATTGAAGTGAGAAAGAGAAGAGAAGTTTGAGTTGGAAGACACTAAAAGCTTTGAAAATATTTAGACTGAGGTATTCCTTTGATTCTTTTGATTAGGTGATTACAGTTGGCTCCTAAACAACAGTTTGAACTGCGGGGGTCCGCTTTTTTCCAGTAAATACTTGTAGTATTTTCCATCTGCAGTTGAGGGTCTGCAGATGCATTGATCTACACCATTTTATATAGAGTACTTGATTTAGTACCCTTGGGTCCTTGAACCAATCCCCTGTGGATACCGAGAAAAAAGTTTTGGGGGACTCAAAAGTTATATGCTGATTTTCAACTGTGCAGGAGGTGTCGTCACCCTGCATTGTTTTAAGGTCAACTGTACCCAGTGAACCTACCATACATACTACGTAACTTGGCTGAAAGTGAGAGATACCCAACTCAAGCTTGCTTAGCTAAGGGAAATTACTCACTGGCCTAGAGGCAACAACAGTGGTTCAGGGCAAGGGCTCTAGAGTTTGACCCCAAGGGTTTGAATCCCAGCTCAGCTATTTCTTGCAGTTACTTAATGATGATAGTTATCTCATGGGATTTTCTGGATTAAATGAGAAACATGAAAAATACTTAGAGCTGAATGTCTAGTACTTAATAAGGACCAGATAAATATTACCAATCTCTACTGAGCCTCAGGATGACTGGAACCCTGGACTGGCAACATGCCACAACTTGCCATCTGGCCGTTGGCTCTGTTCTCTGGAGATGATCTCCAAAAAACAAAAACAAGTGCTGGCAGCACCCCAATCCCCAAGTCTGCCTTTAAAGAGACAATGAATGTTTCTCTCTCTGCTGTCCAATTCAAAAATCCTTTGAGAGATCTCTGATCTCCCTGGCTTGGGTCAGAGGCCCTTCCTCAAACTATCAACTGTAACCAGATATGTGAAGAAGTATAATTGGATCAACCACTGCAAGAGTGCTTTCCAGAAAAAGGTGGATATTTTATAAACAACATGTATAACTAATGCAAAGAATTTCAGCCACTTCGAAAGTGTCTTCTTAAAAATAACCTGTGTCCTTGCTTTTTAGAAAAATTCTAATGTGAATATTTTCAGTGTCCTGGAACATCCTAGAATTTCCTACAAACTGTACTTTTCAAATAAAGATTGAACGCTTTTTTCCTTAAATTTAAGTATTGGGGGGAAATTGACTTGGGCGAGCATGACAAGAACATTGATATTTAAAGCTACTCTTATAGTTGCATGAATGTGTCATTTTCACTTTTTAAAAATTAAACCACAAACTCAACCTTTCATCCTGATTCAGAAGCTCTGCCTTTTAGCCTCTTAAAGAAGAAGATAATGACACCGAAACTGATATTAAGTGACCTTTTGTAGCAACTTTTTAAAATTGTATTTCAATGTCTACTGTAAGGGTCAAGCTCAATGGTACTCACCAACTCCTGCCTATATCCCTAGTGCACTTACTGGATACTGATGACACCCTCATTTAATATCCTAAATATGTTTAGAGCTCTAAAGCCACTTTTAGTGTCTCAGAGCTCTAAGCCACATTGATGAGGAGCAGTAGGAGAGAATCCAGAGGGAAGAGATGTGAGGGGTAGGTATCCAGGGGAAAAGGCTAGATGAGAATGACCGTTGGGAAATTCGAGAATGAGATTAGTGAACCAAAGAAGATAGGATCCAGGATCTGTACTGCCACTTCTCAACCCCTTTCGGGTCGTTCAGTAACCACCTTTGGATTGATCCCAAGATGGACTTACTTTCAAGTAATTCATCTTTCTAGCAAATAGTGTCCCAAGGAGGTTCCTGGGACAGCTTCTCATTCCTCTAGTCTCTTGTTTAGCTTTCATGGGTGTCTGAGTCCTCTGCACCAGGAAGACTTTGTAAGTCATAGGAACTTATCTCTGATGAGTGCTGAAAAAGGTAAGTATGGACATTTTGCAGAGGGAATGCTGTTGCTTTCTTGAAGTTTCTAGCCAAAAGGGCAACACAATGGAAAACTCAGTTTTATTCTGAGATCCCAGTTATTCACAGAAAGCCATGCTGGGCACCTTTCTAGCACCAGAGTATTACACCCACTATGACAGGATTCTTAAACTATACTTCTTATACTAACATAAATAAATAGGACACTGATCTCTACAGGTGGCGGTTATGTAAATGAGGGCAGAGCAGGACTGTAGTTTTTGCTTTCTCCCTTTTCTAGAATGTTAAGCATCATGGGAACAAATATTTGACTTCTTCACTGCTGGCCCCCTAGCAGCTGGAAGAAGACCTGGCATCAATTTGAGGAGGAGCATGCTGGAAGGATGGAGGACCCTGGACTTAAATCTGGGCTTGCAATATATTAATAGTTATTTCTGCCATGCAAAAGCGATCTGGCAGAAGAAGAGTAAACCCTTAAAACAAGCCCAGAATATGGAGCACATTAAGGCTGGAAAGGGTGAAACTAACATTTTATATTTTCAAATACTGTAGTTTGGGTTAGCCAAATGCCTGAATTAATAAACTAGATCTGGGAATGTCCACTTCCCGTTTTCAAAACCCTGAAGTTTAACACCACGCAGTTTGCAGTCGCCTCCTTTGTGCTTATTATTGTTTTCTAAATTGTTGGTAATTTCTCTGATTATTTCTCATTTGTCTAACTAAAAACATTAGTATTTGTCTTCAGTAGCAAATGTGCATTCTCCATTTAGCAGATATATGTGAGGACTGTCCAGAAAGTATCCAGCCATTATATTGACAATGGCTGGATTTTTTTTTTTCCCAGACAGCCTTTGTATTCCCAGAAAAGTGGACTGGAATGCTCCTATTTGGCTTTTTTGACCTGAAAGAAGTGGGAGGAAGGAGAAGTAAAGTGAGAAGAATTCAGAGGTTGTGAGTCCATGTTCATCTTCAGGCATGAGTTAAATCTCTACTATCCTTCCTTCCAGCAAACAGGCTCAGATTTAAAATGGTACAATTATGAAATAAGTGTTGACCATTTGCTCTGTTCTTGCTTGATACTGTCTTATGTGTTGGACCCAGGTCTATTTCAGACAGACATATTTTTCTTCCTGGTGGCATTTTAACATGGACACTGGGTTAGAACATTTCAGTCATATTGGCCTGAAAATACAGGATTGGATAACACAGATATGCAAGTGTGACAGCTTGTTCAGCCAAAAGAAAGAATATGCCACATTTAAGAGCCATAAGAAAAAAAAGCTGGAGCGTGAAAAGGCTCTTAGCTAAAAAAAGTACTTTCAAACAGTCATGCCTCTTTCTTTTCACCTTCATAAACTCTTCAATTCCATCGTGCCATCAAATTTTTGTCACCTGCTTGAAACCTTCTCTCCTACTCTGGCCTCCAGGTCTTCCCTTCCTCACATTTGTTTGGTGTCACATTTATAAAATAGTCATGATATCATCCCCCTCACAGTTATCAGTGTGATTACGAAAGTGTTTGGCACACAATGACCTGAATTGGGCAAATGCCTGAATCTTGGCATGCCGTCCACTCTACAAAGCTGAGCTGGGGATGAGCGAGACACTCTTGCAGGCAGATTTCCCAGGCAACTCTGGCAGAAGTGGACTTGGTGCTGTCTTGCGGCTTCTAGCATCGAGAGCCCCAGGGCTACATATGAAGGCTGCCGAGGGGACTCAGTCTGTTTCACGCTCTCAGCCACGTCCTTGGCTATTGACTCAGATTCATGACTACAGCTTCCAGATTAAGTCTTTTGGACCCCCTTTCAGTTCTTCTGGTCTTCTTGGGGTAGCAATGATTTTACAGATGAGAAACCCAGATGTTAACTAAGAGAAATAAATCAGGATGAAATATACCTTCCAAAAGATTTCTGAATCTTGGGCAGACGTTCCAGGTTTTTGACAGAAAGTGAAAAATAATGACCTATTTTTTACTACTGTTTACTGATTGATTTTTACTATTTTCTGTTTGCCCCACAGAAGACAAATTCCAAAGTCAAAATGCAAAAAACAAACAAACTAAAATAATGACTAAAACAAGTTGGCAAATTTTTAGGATAATTTCTCCTAATATGTCAAGTTAACTGTTAATACTAATGTGTTCCTATGCAGCAACAAGCCAGCAGTTTAATTCCCAAACACAAGAAACAAACATTTTTAGGTTAAAGACTATAAAGATTCCATTTAGAAGATTATAAATCATAAGAGTCTTTAGGCTTGGATAGAAATTTTCCTGAGAGGCCTCCCATTTTATTGAAAGGACTTCTGTACTAAAGTAGTCAGCTCACAGTGCTCTGATTTGTGGCATAGAAGATGCTAGAGATGCTGATATGAATACAATCACACTGAAGTCTGGCAGAACAGCTATGCATACCAACCAGTGAACAGACAATTTCAGTAAGCCATTAGAAAGTAGAGTGGGTTAACCATAAAATTATACCTTGATTTTTATATCCCTTCTTTTTTTCATCTTAAATATGGGATCCCCCTAAATTATAGTTCATATAGAGATTTATTGCATATTTTAATTGTCTTAGCAACAGTGATAGATTCCTTAAGGATTAATATAAATGTGAGTACATGAGATCTTTTTTAAATCTATCTCTAGTCCAATTGGTGTATAAGAAATTAGATGATCTGTTTTTACAAAAATAATTTATTTCATTGATTGATATAGGCTCAGAATAACTTCCATGACCATTTAGGTCTTTTGAGGCCTTTAGCTTTATTTTTAAGCAGAGATTGGCAAACTTCCTATAAAGGACCACCTAGTACATATCTTAGGCTTTTTAGGACCATATTATTTCTGTTGTAACCATCAACTCTGCTACTGTAGCAAGAAAGCAGCCATAGATGAATGAGTGTGGCTGTGTTCCAATAAAACTTTATGGCATGATTTAGAAGCTAAGGTAGGGAGTTCCCTGGTGGTGTAGTGGC
>PVJL010001555.1:45379-133155 GCA_004026885.1 Lyroderma lyra
AAAAAAAAAAAAAAAAAAAAAAAAAAAAAAAAAAAAAAAAAAAAAAAAAAAAAAAAAAAAAAAAAAAAAAAAAAAAAAAAAAAAAAAAAAAAAAAAAAAAAAAAAAAAAAAAAAAAAAAAAAAAAAGAAGCTAAGGTAGCAGAAAACACCCAAAAAGAACAGCAAAAAGAAGCCCCCACCAAAAAATGGGGATAGTTTAAGGTGCCTCTGGGACAACATCAAATGTACCAATATTCACATCATGGGGGTACCAGAAAGAGAAGAGAGAGCAAGGAATTGAAAACCTACTTGAAGAAATAATGATGGAAAATTTCCCTAACTTGGCAAAGGAAATAGATATACAAGGAAGCCCAGAAAGCTCAGAGTCCTAAACAAGATAAACCCAAAGAGGCCCCCACCAAGACATCATAATTGCAATGCCAAAGGTTAAAGACAAAGAGAGAATTTTAAAAGCAGCAAGAGAAAGGCAATCAGTTACATGCAGGAGAGTTCCCATGACTGTCAGCTCATTTCTCTGCAGAAACTTTGCACCCCAGAGGGGATATTGGCAGAAAATATTCAAGATGATGAAAAGCAAGGACCTACAACCAAGATTACTCTACCCAGCAAAACTGTCATTTAGAATCAAAGGAAAGATAAACAACTTCTCAGAGAAGAAAAAGCTAAAGGAGTTCATCACCACCAAACTAGTATTACAAGGAATTTTAGAGGGAATTCTTTAAGATGGGGGGGAGGGGAGTGATAAAAAATATGAATAATGAAATGACAATAATTACATATCTATCAACAATTACTTTAAATGTGAATGGATTAAATGCTTCAATCAAAAGATAGAGCGGCTGAAAGGATAAGGAAACAAGACCCTTACATGTACTCCCTATAAGAGACTCAGTTCCAATCGAAAGACATGCATAGACTGAAAGTAAAGGGATGGAAAAATGTATTTCATGAAAATGGAGAAAAAAAGCAAGCTGGGGTAGCAATACTTATACCAAACAAAATGGACTTTAAAACAAAAGTTATAACAAGAGACAAGGACCTAGCAATTCCCCTTCTGGGTATTTACCTGAAGAAACCCAAAATGCTACTTTGAGGGGACATGTGCATCCTATGTTCATTGCAGCATTTTATACAATAACCAAGATATGGAGGCAGCCTGGATGTCTGGAACAGATAAGGAGGAGTTGGTACCTAATATACAATGGAATATTGCTCAGCCGTGGAAGGGAATGGGGTTCTTGCATGGAATGGGGTTCTTGCATGGGTGGCAGCATGGATGGACCTGGAGGGTATTGTGCTGAATGAAGTATGTCTGTGGGAGAAAGACAAATGCAATGCAATTTCACTTACACGTGGAATCTAAAGAAAAAAATAAACAAAACAAACAAATTCATAGATACAGAGACTATTTTGATGGTTGCCAGATGGGGGGGGGGGTGGCAGCAGAATGAGAAAGGGGAGGGATTAAGATGTACAAATTTGTTGTTATGAAGTAGTCATGGAAATGTGGGGGATAGCATAAGGAATATGGTTGGTAATACTGTAATAACTATGCATCTTGTCATATGGGTCCTAGATTTATTGGGGTGATAGATGAGATGGGGGTTGGAGGCAGGGTGAAAAAGGTGAAGGGATTAAGAAATACAAATTGGTAGTTACAAAATACAGTGCCAGGTGGGTACAAGACTAGGCGGGCGGATCACTTCTTAAATTGTATAAATCTCTAACCCCTATGCTGTACACCTGAAATTAATATAAAATAATATTGACTGTCAACTGTAATTGAAAAATTAAAAAGAGGGGGAAAGGCGAAGGGAATAAGAAGTCCAAATTTCCAGGTTTAAAGCAAATAAGTCATGGGGATGTCATGTATAGCATAGGGAATACCGTCAGTAACACTGTGGTAGTGTGGTGCAGTGTGGGATGGTCACTGGGCTTACCACAGTGATCACTCCTTTATGTATGTAAACGTTGGATAACTATGGTGTATACACCTGAAACTAATATAATATTGTATGTTAGCTAAATTTAAATAAAAATTAAGAAAACCCCATTGAGCTTCACCATACAGTATTAGACATGCCCTGCCATTCTGTGATCTTGTCCTTCCTTTACTTACACATACCTCCTCCATTTCTTCACTACTACTTTCTGCCTTTAATTACCCTCTCCCTACTAATCTACATTTCCCCTAAAAATAAATTTATGAGTTAGACTTCTTGCCATGAGCTTCCTGACTCTACCCCAACATGCCTCTTACCTCTCACAGTTTTGTAATTACTAGTTCATTTGCCTGTCTGCCTATGACAAGCCCCGATGAAACAGAGACTGCGTCTCGTTCACTGTATGAGCCTTTGTACCGAGCACACACACAACTGGTTCTGATTTACCAGCTGGTACAGATAAGAATAAAATCTTAACCAGTTACCTAGTCAAGCACCATCCCACCCATGTGCTCCCAGAGCCTACAGGCGTTACTTTGCAATGTCCTTACCTACCGCTGGCCAAAATTTCAACTCCCTTCACAAACCACACGACTCCAGCCCTAAACAGATGCAGTCCATGTATGTATTATTCAAAATAATATATCTAATATAGCAGTATACTTATACCGCATGGTTTTACTGTATCATAGCAACAAAGGAAACTTTAGTCTGATTATTTATTGACTCGATCTCAATAATTCATAGCCTATTTCTTCCTACATACAGAGTCCATTGTTCAGGAGGAGTTGTCTTCTATAAACATGAGATAGACGCCAGAGAGACATAAGGAAATCCGCTCTTCAAAAAAGCAAGTTGGGAGGAAGGACAAATTACTTGACTTTACAATATTTTTAAATTGTACGTTAACTGATAGAACTTTTATTTAGGATTTTTTTTTTTTTTTTTTTTTTTTTTTGCTTTTTGGTATGTGGGTAGCTCCCTGACTGGGAATCAAACCCAGGCCGCAGCGCTGACAGCACCAGTGCCGAAGCCTTAAGCCTCTACACCATCAGGGAACTCCCCCATTACATACTTTTAAACCAACTTCTTGTCATCTATGACAAGGTTCCAGAGCTTACTTCTGCCTTCACCGTGTGAACATGGGAAAACACAATCACAATTGAGAGAAAATTCCCCAGAAAACTGGATTCGATACCAAATAAAAAGACAAGCTTGGCAAAGTCAATAGCTATTAGAATAAATACCTTCATAGTAAGAGCAAAGTGGAAACTTAGTATTTACAGTATGTTATTAAAAGCAAAGCAGGAAAAGTCATGCTCGGAAGCATTTCTAACAGATTATTTCTTTCAAATACCAATGGTAATTCTTAAGGTTCTTTAAGAAAAGCAATGCAGAAAAAAATTATAAATTCACTGTGAATATTTGGAAATATATTTTTCAATCTTTTACATGCATACATTTTAAAATCTTTTTTCTTTTTTGTTATACTTTTTAAAATATTTTTTTACTTTTAAATTAGAGTTGACATGTCGTATATTAGTCTCAGGTGTACAACATAGTGATTAGACATTTGTATAACTTACAAAGTGATCACCCCAATAAATCTGACACCATATGTAGTTATTACAATATTATTGACTATATTCCCTATGCTGTACTTAACATCCCATGACTGTTTGGTAACTACCAATCAGTACTTCTTAATCCCACCCCCTCTTACACCCATCCCCGCAGCCCCCTCCCATTTGGCGAGTTACATTTTTATTTTTTTATTTTTATTTTTTGGGGTAGTTCTCTGGCTAGGAATCAAACATGTTATATTTTTAAATCTTAGAATCAATCATATTAGATACAAACTCAGCTGCATAAGAACTATAACTTGTAAAATTATTCTGTATAATTGAATTGAATATTTTTTCCAAGCTCCCTTCCATTTAAGGCTATGTAAAAATTAATCTCAGTCAATTAAAATGTCACTCTCCTTTCTCTGCCCAGGGCTGGGGTGGGATGGGGGTGAGGGGAAAGAACAGAAGGCTAGTGTCTGCTCTGAGCTCATTTTCATCTCTCCACACTACCTTCTTCATCTTTGAATCATAAAAATATTTTTCTCTTCCACTGAGATAAAGATTAACTACCACGTACTAAATGGAAGAGAGCAAATGGTTCTAGGAAAACTGGAGCACTCTTTCTTAATACCCAAAAGTATAATACTTTTTCTTGGCTGCCTATTATTTCATCATCTGGAGATTACACTTTATTTAACTGCTTTCTATTATTAGGCATTTTAATGGGAATTTTTATTTGCTTCTGTAGTACAAATTCCTTTAAGTGAGATTGCTGCATTGGGTGGCATGCACATTTTTAAGAACTCTGAAATCTAAAAAAAAAATAAAAGTAAAGAACTGTGAAATCTAATGTCAAACTATCCTTGTGAAGATTGCAGAAATTTATACTTCCATGAGCCATATAAATTACTATTTATTTCTAAATTTCATACAATATGGCTTTTCTCTTTCAAAGTTGAAATACATCGTAAAACTGATACATGTTAATTTAAAAAAGTAAGCAGTATCAAAGTCCAATCAATAGAAAATGAAAACCCTGCTCCTTGCAACTTCGCTCTCCACTGTTTTGTCAAAATCTTTCCAGGACATTTTCAGATAGTGAGGTGGGGATAGTTAGATGATAGAGAGAGAGATGTTTCGTTTCGTTTTATGTGGGTAGTTCCCTGGCTGGGAATCGAACCCCGGCCGCAGCGCTGACAGCACCGAAGCCTAGCCACTACACCACCAGGGAACTCCCTAGAGAGAGAGGTTTTTAAAGAACAAAAAATAGAAATATATTTTAAACTTTTTAACCTAATATATTATAAACAGCTATTTATTCAATGAATACTTATTGAATATCTACCATGCACTAAACATTGTTTTATGTACTAGATATTTCTCCATATCAATAAATATAAATCCATATAATTATTTTAATGGGTGCATAGTATTCCATTACATAATCCACCATTAGTAATTAATCAATCCTCTATTATTATCATTTAAAACTACATTAATCTTTGTACAACCTTTGTATACTAGGATTCTTTTCTTAAATTTCCTGAAGGGAAAATGCTGAGCCAAAGAACATGCACACTAAAAATGTTAATACATATTCCCAGATTTATGCCCAGAAAAGAGTCTATCCAATAGAGTATGAGAACGCTTGTTTCTCAATATCTTTACAAAAATGGGCACTCTTTGTCGTTTTAATTTTTGCCAATCAGTCAAACAAATAAAACTTTCAAGCAGGGAAGGACTTGACTCATCAATGTGAGGGGTGGAATTGAGAGAGGGAGCCTAACGACAGGGAAACCAAGTGAGAAGTACTCAGGTTTGCAGCAGACTGGGCAGGTAGGGTTGTTGTGTTCAGGGCAGTCCGAATTCAATGAACATCACTTGGATGAAGCGGTACAGTGGGGTCTGATGTGATTGCCACTAAGAAAGGTCAAACTAAATCACCTATATTGTGCTTTAAGGAAGTATTAAGAAAAAGATGATGATATGCATGGTAAATTGAGGTGCATTTAACCAGTTCTGTGAAGGGGAGAGGGAACCTGACCCTAATGCTCATGGATGAATGAATGACCTGCCTCAGTGTACCTCAGGATTGAGCTGGACAGTTTATTTGAGGCTGCCATGAGCTGAATTTTCTTTTTAATTCAGTAGAATCATTTTTCCCCAGAAGGAAATCATGCTCATGGTTAAATAGAGAGAGAAAGAGAGAGCGAGAGAGAGAGAGAGAGAGAGAGAGAAACACCATTAATGTTTACACAGTGAAAAGCAAGTGTTCTTGTTTTAAGATTGCCTGAGTTAGAGACTGTTTTCTTTCCCTTTCTGGTCTAATAATAGCTCACATTGTTTTTATTGCCTACATATTATTAACTCATTCACAGCCCCCACAACTCTCTGAATATCTCCTGTTTGTGATCTCTATTTTTCAGACAAGAAGACTGTGTCACACAGAAATTCAATAACCTGCCCACAGTTGCACAGATTGTGAGCAGTGGAGCTGGAATCCAAACCCAG
This sequence comes from Lyroderma lyra, assembly GCA_004026885.1. Lineage (NCBI taxonomy): Eukaryota > Metazoa > Chordata > Mammalia > Chiroptera > Megadermatidae > Lyroderma > Lyroderma lyra. The sequence continues at coordinate 51,402 of PVJL010001555.1, forward strand.
CTGGTCCGGCTTCTCAACCTGTTTGTTTAATCTAATCACACTGCCCTAATTCTTTTCATGGTAATGGGGTAGAAATTGCTAGAGACAAAGAAACAGAGGCGATGCTAAACAGATTTCATCTACTGACCCCTGAGCCGGTGTGGCCCCCTGAGTGCTTGGGGTGGGCCCAAGTGGTTTGTTCACAGTTGCCCACTATTACCATTTCTTTTTTTTTTTTTTTTTTTTTTTTTTGCTTTCTGGTATGTGGGTAGCTCCCTGACTGGGAATCGAACCCAGGCCGCAGCACTGACAGCGCCAACGCCGAAGCCTTAAGCCACTACACCACCAGGGAACTCCCTATTACCATTTCTTATATGTCCTTCCTGGGATATCTAAGTAGAGGGATCCTTTCTCTATGTAACTTTTAACCAAGTGGTTAAAAATTCACCTTAGAAGTCATTCTTTTTCAGTTTATTACTAACTTACTCTTTTTCATCAGCTGATACTCCATTTCTTTATTTAATCCACCACCTGATAAGGGACACTTAGATGGTTTCTAAACAATGATACTGTCAGTATCTTTGGATATAAGTCCTTGCTTATAGTAGTGAACTTATTTTATCAAAGGGTGTAGGTGTTTCAAAGTTTAATGTATTTTACTTAATTGCCCCACTGTGCTCTGACCTGCATTCCCACCAAAAGTATATGAAAGGATCCACTTCGTGGGTTAAATAAATATACCTTCAGTCTGACACCCCCTTACCCCACAATTCATACACTAATTCCATTTTTCCAGGCAGCCTTCTAGTCAGAAATATAGTGGACACAGGACGTGATGATCCCCTTCACTGGAGAATTATGTCCTCTCTAAGTCTGTTTGCTTAAAATGGGTTATAAATAAAAGCAAATTTCTAGAGCCACAGGTAGCTGCAGCAAGTCCCCAGATGGGGCCTTAGGCTTTCTTTTTTTAAAAGCTTTTTGGTATGTGGGTAGCTCCCTGGGGAATTGAACCCAGGCTGCAGCGCTGACAGTGCCAATAGCTGAAGCCTTAAGCCACTACACCATCAGGGAACTCCCCCAACCTTGGGCTTTCAATGATAAGCTTTAAAGCCAACATTGACTAGGGGTCATGGAGGTAGAACAGGAGCCTTGTGGACTTTGGCTTTTGTTCCTAGGTGGGAAACTATTGAAGGATTTCCATCAGAGGAAGATCTTTAAGGGGAAAAAAATGCGGAAGAAATTCTGTCTCAGAATTTCTCACCAGCCTGATGGGATGAGAACTCAATAATAATTAGATTGATTTAGAGAAAATAAAAGAATGCAGTACTTGGTGTATAATCTTTTACCAAGAATACTGCATATTGTGTATTTCTGATTGCACCACATCAGAAGCTCACCTTATTTTGTTTAATTTTCCTTTCACAAGGATCTAGCTGTGAGACCTTGAGCAAGCTACTTAAACTCTCTATAATTCAATATTCTCATTAATAAAATGGAGAAAAATAATGCTACTTCTACTGGAGAATGGGCCCTTCGCAGTGTCATGTCCAGATTCTTGGTGTCCTGAACCAAGAATTGAGCGAGACTCAGAGATGCGGAGGTGAAAAAGCAGTTTATTATAAAAGAAGTAGAAATCACACTCCGAAGAGGTAGGAGCGGGCTGGAGCAGGCAAGTGACTCCAGGGCCCCGACTAAGGAGGCTGTGGTCGTTTCATTCCCTTTAGTTGTAAAGGGTTATACCTATCTGGGCATGAGGACATTCGATTGGTTGACAGGAGGAATTATGTCCCCTTTCTTAGACTGCACACGTTCCTTGCCAGATTTCAGTCTGTTATAATAATGTTAATGAAATCCCAGGCATATGTATGATATTATAATGATGGCATAATGAGGCTTAGGTGAAATGAGGGTCATTGTAACCTTGACTCTGCAGGAGCCAGTGGCTGACTTAACCCAGTGGGGTTTCTGTACCTATAACTTTTTTGTGTTAGCTAATTTTTCCTGTAATTTCCCTTGTGGTTGCCTAACTTGGGGTGGGGATTACTAAGACAAAGGGTGGAATTAGGGTGGTGACTATTCCAGCAAAGTGGAACCCATGGGAGGGGTCCCGAGGTGCCCCTATTCTATCAACCTACCTTACTTTTCTCTTGAGGAGTGTGATCCCCATAAATCTCTATGGGAAACTGAGGGGCAGGAGGTCTCTTCTATATCTTCTTCCTGTTGAATGTGGCCATTGTCCCTACCTATCAGGGATTCACAGAACCCTCACCCTATCTGATCTAAAAGGTAGGAAGAGGTCTCAAGACCCGCCTAAGACCATGTTGATTTCTTCAGTCAGAATGGGTTGATAGTCTTGCTTTGTATTACAGTAGCCCCTAAAGGAGGAAAAGCAGATTCAGTTAATAGACTTAAAAGCATTGGCCTAAGAAGCAGGCCTCAAAGTCACTGACATAGAGTGGCTACATGATGGATTGAGCCTGCAATCTCCTCCTGTGGCTTAAATGGTCCATTGGGTGACATTACCTGCCCAGGAGCTGGGTCTCGAATGGCCTGAAAGACGCTGGAGTGCATAAATCACAAGTTACCGGATAATTGTTTAAAGCTAAAGGTAGAAAGGAGACATTCAGGTTGGGAGCAATCTATTGTATAAGGCTAGAGCCCAGGGAAGATTGACTGAGGGTGATTAAGACAAAGCGAAAGGCAAGGCTGTGGAGCCAAAGAACTAGGAAAGGGGACTAGAAGTTCCTATAGTGAGGGGCTCCCTCATTTGGCCCACATCAATACTACCTCATAAAGTATTATGGAAATCAAAGAAGTTAATATGCATATAGTTCTCAAAACAATGTATAATATGTCGTGTTTGCTGTTATTATTCTCTATTTAAGTAATTATAATTCATATTGTATCTGAAGTGTTCATTTTTGGCTTGACACAAATAGGTGGTTGGAACTCATCATAGCCCTGTAAACATTTCAGAACCCAGAATTAAAACCACACTTGGATAGTTGTTAACTATTCACAAACTATGTCAGCATGGATGATTTCATTTGGTTCTCTAAAAAGACCTTTGAAATGTGCAGATAAGGGCGTCTTATTCCTGTTTTAACATTGAGACAGCTGAAACTCAAAAGAGGTGACCTTTTAAAAAATCTGTTCAAAGGAATTAATTTATATTTTAAGAGAATTATTATCTATGAAAAGTCTTGACAGATGACATTTTATTATTTTACATTTACATTATACATATTAATTTCATTACTATTATTGCATTTTATTACATACTATATATTTGTTGTCATTGTTGTTAAAAAGAAACAGCATTGCTTAGGCTGGTAGCTCCAGTCTGGTATCTGGACATTTAAAATCCAGTAGAGAGATTTACAACAGGCAGCTTAATTCAATCTATAGTAATGAGTCTTGTTTGTACCTGCTGTAGAGTAGAGGGAATGAATGAAATCTTGTCATTCAAAGAAACAGTCTCTTTGAAATCCAGAGGGGACTTTGCTTTGTGGTCCTGGGTTTCACCTTATGGATCAGTGCTCTGTAGAACAGCCAGGCATTGGGAAGCGAAGTCCACTTTCAGTTACTCTTATTTGCTTGTGAGCCCACAAAGGAACAATTACAGTAATTCGTTTCCAGTTGTAATATGAACACCCCCATTTCTCACCAATCTGGGCTATATGTACCCGTGAGATGCAGGTAACTGGTAATCACAATTGCTTCACATCATGGCAATAATGAGGAACAAAGCACCGCAGCCCTCGACTCACGAACAGGTCGTGAGGAGAGAGACCAAGAGACGCGGGGAAGTTTCCCCACGCGCCAGCGTGCTGTCAGCCAGGGTATGGGGAGGAAACCGTGGCTCAGCCACGGGGAACCATTCCGAGGTGGCCAAGCTGTCTGAGTCCCTGAGATATTCCTCAAAGCCTGCTCGTATTGAGCAAAGGGCCCAAATGTCTTCTGGGCGGTGACCCAACTGTGGGTGGATCTGATTGAAATGGTCTGGCTCATGCACTGGACAGCAATATGAGGGAACACTTGGGCTAATTCAGGGGTGACACTCATAGGAGAGGAAGAGACAAATGTTCTCTCCCAATTTTCCTTGTTAGAAAGAAATAGCACAGGCCCCAGATGACATCACTCATGTTAGAAACCCAAGATACCAACCCTAGATTTAAAACATAACTTAATCGTAGTTTCAGCCTCTCCCAGGAGTGGAATTTTGAACCCATCAGCCTGGAATTGCCTCTTGCACTCTCCTGAGGTCCTCTGTCTGATGAGACCCCCGGCCTTCCTCTGAAAGGATGGCATCCTTACCTGAAATAATCCGCTCTTTTCTTCTTAGCCCCACTCTCCCTCTGCCTGTAAAAACCTTCTATTTGTACAACCTCTCAGAGCAGCACCCTTACAGTTGATAGATGGAATACTGCCCATTCACGAATCACTTAATGAAGCCAATTAGATCTCCAAATTTACCACGTTGAATTTTGTTTCTTAATAGCCTCCATCACAGCAACGAAGGGGAACTTCCTTGAAGTAATTTTATGGGCAATGGACAGAAAGACGTGATTGTTGGAGCAGGAAAGGAAGACCATGGTGATTGTTACAGGGTCCCAGTGCGGCTTGCCTGCCGCCTCCGAAAATTGAGACACAAGTTGGTAGAAAGAACTGTAGGTTTATTTAAAATGCTGGCATTCAGGGAAGGCAGTGGACTCTTGTCTGAAAGACCACCTCCCCAATCCTAGCAGGACAAAAGGTTTTACAGGCATGCAGGTTTGGGAAGAACAGAGGAAAAACTGGGGAGTTGGTCAGGCAGGCTGGAGGGCTTCGAGATAATGTTTTCTTAGGCTCAGAACATGGATTCAGGCACTCGGTTGCCTGAGGACTAAGAAATGACTCCTTTTAGGTTGTGCTTTGGCTAATTAACTGGGTTAATGAGTTTTGTGTGGTCTTAAGAAGGGAACAAAGCAGAAACATTAAACAAAGAGAAAACAAAAACTAGGAAGTGATTCAGGCTATAAACTACCTAAATGCATTAACATAGCGGGAGCTAACCAAGTTATTGATTTCTGGAGTTTGACCCTTACAATTCCAGGTGGAGAGAGAGGCTGACAGATTCACAGGTAGGTAGATGCACATGAGGACCTTTTTAGGGGGCTTCCAGTTCCAGGAGAACCGGGGGAGGGGGAGGGGAACAGGGATGACAACTCACAGCATTACGATTTGGGCATTAATGCAGATATACCAATCTTTATACTTACGGATGAAGCTCACTTGGGGAACTTCATCTGGGGTTGTTTTACACCCCAATGCATAGGTAGCACGTCTGCACGGATTTTACTGTTAAAGAGAAAACCACAGGCCCAAAAGGGCGTTACTCAGGCGAGAAGCCCATGATACCAATCAATGCCTGATCAATGCCTGATCTAACTGCAGTTTCAACACCTCCCAGAAATGTAATCTTAATCAACCAGACAGGAATGTTCTGGCCAGAGCCAATGAGGCAGTCAGTCTGTCACATAGACCCTTTTCATTTCTCCTCTCCTCCAAAACAGAAGAGACAATCTGGGTGCTAAAAATCCTCTCCATTCCCTTCCCTGGAAAAGAAGATGTCCAGGTCTAAAAAAAGATTCTTCTTTTTCTTTTGTTAATAACTCCCTTGCCCCACCGTCTTTCTACAAAAACCTTCCATTGTGTCCCTTCTAGTTGCTAAAAGGGGTGCTGCCCAAATCATGAATTGCTTAAGAAAACCAATTAGAGCTTCAAGTGTACGTGGCTGCATTGTGTTGTTTAACCCTTGTGCCACGACGTTCAGATAGAGCCGAATGAATATTTTCATCTGCTGACAGCAGCGTTTGAGTTTATCCCATGAGCTCAAAAAAACTTTTCCCTCGACTATCTATGTACATTCTTCTATATTTTTGTGTTTTTCAAGAATGAATAACAATAGGAAATTTTATAGTTTAATGTAGTCATTTAGTTTAATAAGATGTACTACCTTAATGGTATTTTTCTTAAAAATATAAGTACTGTAGTTATTGTAAAATTGTTATTCAATGTGAAACTGTTTCAGGGACTTTTCTCCATTTATGAGATTTTCTAATACGTTTTCCTGTGACTTGCACTATCAATCACAAAGATGTCTTGCATGCCATATTGTGTAGCATTTTGTAATAAATTTTTTATGTCAAATGAATTAAAAAAAATTTTTATGTAATCAATGCTATTGGATTCTAATTTATCTATATTTAAATCTAATTTATACCACTTAGTATGTTTTGAGTATTTTTTGCTAAAATTCAATATAATGGTAAATTTATAACCATATAACAAAAATTCAAAATAAAAATGTCATTTGTATACAAAGCAGCTCAAAATATTACTATTAAATGCATAAAATAATCAAATATTTTCTCCCATTCAGTTGGCTGTCTCTTTGCCTTGTTGATGGTTTCTTTTGCTGTGCAGAAGCATAAAATAATCAAAATATCAACTTTTTAATATTTTGTGGCTTTTTGACCCATTTTGAAAAAATAATTGAAGTCAATTAATGCAGTGAAAGGGTTAACATTACATAAGTATTTGAGACAAGATATATTTGCTAAGGATGTATGTTGTGGCCACTCAGAAGAAATGCTATGCATCCTTGTCCAAATGTGGTTCTGATATTGAGACTGATGGTGCCTCCAAGGGCGCGAAAAGGTTTATTACTCACTAGGGAGACTAGGACGGCTCCCAAGCAGGTGAGAGAGCAGAGAAAGGAGACTGGCTTTGAAGGTATTAGGATGTTTGCGGTAAGGCCAAGTGAGGATTCCTTGTGTGTTTGAACTTTCTAATGGTGCCAAAGGGGAGAACACCAGATTTTCTTATCAGCTTACCTGGATGTGGGACACAAGGTGGGAGAAGGGGGTACTGGACTTCAAAGCTGTTAGAAGCATTAATAGAAAGGGAGGGGCCGCATTCCTTATTTCAGTATGTGACTCTGTTAACATAAGTGTTATATCTTGATGCAAGCCTGCTTTTAGGGGACAGAATAACAAACCATTCAAAGGCAAACCAGTGTTCCTTTTAAAAAAATAAAAAGATTGAGTCATACATACAAAAGACTCCCTACTCTATCCTACCCTCTCCCTCCCTGAGCCTTGCTCCATTCTACACTATTTTCCTTTTGATTAGCTCCAGGAATCTCCTGCTGCACCCGGTAATAACGATAATGATGCCACAGGACCTGCAGTAAGGATGTTACCTGTGTCTGAGTCAGGAGGCCAGGGTGGCTTGGCCGCACTCAGGAAACTACATTGAAGGTGCGCTAAATGCAAACAAGTGTATCATTGCACAGGAATTAATGCAATACTCACATGTAGTTGGGATTATAGAAAATTTGCTCCCCAAAACCATTTATTCCACTTTGATGGATTCAACCAAATAAAATCATTCATTATTGGTTCAAGCATACTTCACAGGGTTGTAAAGCAGGCTATGTTAGCCCAGGGAAAATTCTACTCTGGTGAATGTAGACCTTATGGAGGACTTACTGTTCAAATTCTTATTGTTGCAAGTCGTGCTTATGCAAATGTGGAACAGGGATGCTCTTAAAGCTTCGTTTGTATTTTCCAATGGTGCTAATCAGGATACTTGAGAGGTCAGACACTGAAGCAATGAAATACTCCCATAAAAAGGAGGCCAGAAGCATCGTCAGGTCCAGCAAACCCACAGAATTGACTTCAGCGGTTATTCCAAGGTGCAATAGGGCATAAGGGGAAGACATCTCACACAGTAGAGCTCTTCTTGTCATGGGACACTCCTTGAGGACCTAGTCCTGGAGAATTACTGAAGTGTTTCAGCTAGAAGCCAACAGCTCCCATTCCCATGAGGGAATCCTGAGAACACTGATGGGGAGTACAGAGAGTTTACAGAAGGGAGGTTACGTACAATAGTCTCTTGGTTGAACAGGGTCTGATTCTGCAATGTGTCAGGGAAACCAGACCAGGCCCTTTGTCTGCCTCTCTGCGTGCAGTTCCTTATGCACCTGTGTGAACACTAGCCACATCAAGAAATAGGATATTATCTCATGCCCCTTCCGGTCACAACCTCCCACTGCCATGACTAATAATGCTACAGATGACTTTTTCCTATTGTGTCTTTCATATACTCTTTCGTGTTCGGCTTCTTTCACTGACTATTGTGTTGTGAGAGTCGTTCTCATTGCTGTGTACAGCAATAGGTACACTGCATGAATACACCACAAGTTATTTATCTCTCAGTGTTGATTGTCTTTTTGGTTGCTGACAGTTTGGGGATACTATGAACAATGTTGCTGTGAACATTTCTATACATTCTTACACATACTTAGTGAACATATGTATGCATTTATGTTGGGCTTATATCCAGGAGAACATTTACTAGGGCATAGGGTATGTGTTATGTTCAGCTTTAGTAGATAATACCGAAGTATTTTCCAAAGTGGATTATGAGAGTTCCAGTTATTCCACATCCTCAGCGAAATTTAATATTGCCAGTCTTAATCTGGTCGACAGTTTTAATGATTACTTTCCTGATAAATAATAAGGCTGAACACCTTGTTATATATGCTTATTGTTGATTTGAATATCATCTTCTAGGATCTCAACAACTTGCTCCTTTTTCTATTGGGTTGTCTAACTGTTAAGAAAATAATTTCAAGGAGTTATTTATATGTTCTGGATACAAGTCCATTGTCAGATTTATGAGGGCTGTCCAGAAAGTATCCAGCATGTATTATGAAAAATAAAGGCATTTACAGAAGAATTTTTTCAGGACAGCTTTCATAGGTCCCTGATGCATCTTGAAATGATATTGCTATAGGATGCGATTTATTTTATTTTTTTTAAATTTTCAATTACAGTTGACATTCAACATTATATTAGTTTCAAATGTACAACATAGTGGTTGGACATTTATATAACTTACAAAGTGATTTCCCCCAGTAAGTCTTGTACCCACCTGGAACCATGCATAGTTATACTATTATTGACTATATTCCCTGTGCTGTACTTTACTGTATGCTGTGATGTTAATTTTATTTTCCATATATATGAGGGCTGTCTGGAAAGTATCCAGCCATGTATTATGAAAAATAGAGGCCTTTATGGCTGGATTTTTTTCCAGATAGCCCTCGTATACATTTATGGATATGCATAAATGTCCATAAATATGCCTCTAACATTTATAGGTCTTGGACTAAGAGTAGAATGGACAAATACATATTATGTTTCTAAATATTTACAAGTTCTATATTAACTTGACAAAGTGTTAAATAAAATACAATCTATTCTACCTTGACAGATCTACAGTCAAAACATCAACATGGGAAAATATGTTTGTAGTCATATTTTTATGTGATTGACGTTTGGTAAAATATCAAAGATGACTGAATTATTGCACATGTCTGAGTGTTTTGTTGATGGATTGGAGATATTTGTATGAGCGATAAAACAAATACATTGAGAATTCATAAGTTATTACATATTTATTCCATACAGTTATTTTCCTTAACTTTATTTTAGTTCAATCATTAATTTTATTATTATAATCAAGATTGTAGGGTTCTCTGTGGTGTAGTGGCTTGGCATCGGTGCTCTCAATGCCACGGCCTGGGTTCGATTCCCAGCCAGGGAGCCACAAAAAAAAAAAAAAAGATTGTCACGTTAATTTGTCTACTACTGATAGTAGTGCTCTAAAGAATTAAAAATAAGGTTAATATATTTTTATCAAGTTTTGGGTGTTTTCCAAAAGTTATTCTTCTAAAACATTCAATATCATTTGTCAAAATTAAAAAGCAGAAATAAAGTATATTTAATAAACAAAATTTTTTTTCAGTTTATTTATTATTTTTTTATTTTTATTTTTTTTTTGTATGTGGGTAGGTCCCTGGCTGGGAATCGAACCCAGGCTGCAGTGTTGACAGCGCCAGCGCCGAAGCCTTAAGCCAATACATCACCAGGGAACTCCCAAATAAACAAAATTTTAATTAAGTTATTTAAATAGAATGACCATTTGCAATTTGATTTTTCTCAATACTTACCTGGCAGGGGAGATATCATGATCATGAAGGTGGTTTTCCCAGGGCAAGGCTTATCCATTGCACTCCGGATGTGCTGACCCCTGTGATTTCCCCAAATGTGGGAAACTCGACTGCATCATTTGTGGTAGTGGGGGACTGCGTTCGTGCTCTCCCCTGAAAAAAAAGAAGAAAAAAAAAAGAAATTTGATTTTCTTGAAAAATTAATAAAATGTTGTTTTATATTTTTATACAAACAAGATACTTCACAATTCTAAAATGTTCAATGCCTATTTAGTTGCCACTATAAAAAATCAGTATCACATTTCACCCATGTGCAAACCGCCCCCATAGATAGAAATTTAACAGTAATTTGAATTGTTTCATACTGCAAACAAACAAACAAACATAAAAAGTTCTAAGCTGCTGTGAACAATTGCTGCAAATACCAATTGCTGGTGTTTCCAAAACATGATTTAAAACATAAAGAGAAGCAGAGAATGATGCTTAGTACTGTTGGAAAATTATGCTTTGTAATGCAAGAACTTAACCACATTCCTGCCATCCAAAAGGAAGGATTTGAGAGGTAATTAATTTGTCCCATTTGGTACCCAAGCTGCTGCTGCTCAAATCCTCCCTGCACTTCGAAGAAGCAAGTCTATGATGTTGGCAATGACATAACCTCCAGACCTCACCCCACTGGCACCACATTGGCCTTGGTACACTGCAATGTGTTAATGCTAAATTGCAACACACTGAAAACTAATTCATGCTTATCCAGGTGGCCACGTTAACTTATTAAATGGTGTAGAGACCTCAGAATAAAACTCCATCTTGGTCTAACTGTAAAAAGTTCAATTGTTACACACAGAGGGCTTTTCTATGACTATTTGGGTCGTTCCCTGAACAATCCTAGGGGGCGCTATTCACAGGGTATTAAGTTTATACATTTTTAAATGACAGTGCTCCAGCAGATGGCAGTAAATTGTCTGGAAGAACGAGACCCTTAAAAAATTCTCACAAAGTTGTTATCTGGGCTAGCGGCAGTGCTGGTTCATTTTGTTAAAAATTTGAGACTGTCCTTCTAGACCATATATTTATGAGTATATACACAACATATTTGTAAACAGAACACATTTTATAAGTTTAAAACTTTGTTATACAAATAGAAGCACACTATATTATTTTCTATTTTGCTTTTTCTACTTAATATGCCTTGAAGATCTTTCGATTTCTATGCACACAGACTTACCTCATTCTTTCATATAATGTGCAGTATTTCATGCTATGGATATACTATAGGTGATTTAAACATTCCCATATTGGTGGACAATGAACTTGCTTCCAGTTCTTTGCTGTTACAATCAATGCTGCAAAGCCCATGCTCCTGCACATATCATCTCAGTCACATGTGTAAGGGTTTCTGTAGGAGAGATGCTAAGAATTGGTCTTTCTGGCTGGTAGGGCGTATGCACAATTTTAGTTTTGATAGGACATTACCACGTTGCTCCCAAAAATTGCTTTTTCTTTTTTTGCTTTCATGAACAGAGCATGAAAATAACCTGTTGTCAACATATGATACTCTCAAAAACAATTGACTAAGCTAACCACTGAAAAATGGATTCTCCTTTTATGGTTTATTAGCTATTGGTACTTCCTCTTTGGTGAATTGTTCATATCTTTAGTGCTTATTTCTCACTTCGTTTACATATGTTTGAACACATTCTATAGTATTTGAAAGGCTCAGAAGGATAGAGAGTGCACAGTAATCTTTCTCCTATCCTCACTAACATGTCTCCTTTCAGAGATATTTCATTAATGAGCTAGTTATTTTTAAAAACGTGACTAACAATAAAAATAAATTAAAAAAAAATAAAAACAAAAGCGTGGGCCTGTACATGTCCATTCATAGGAAATTGTATAAATGAGTATAAACATATCCTCTTCTGCAAGAGTGGCCATTAATGAGATTTGGATATTAGGCAACCATTTGTTCAGGAAACGTGAGATGTGCTTTAGACACAATAATGTTGAAGTAATATTTATGAAACTCTTTTCTTAACTCCGCTGCAGTTCTGGACTAAATTATTTATATACATTATCTCCTAAGTCCAACCATGTCAGGTAGGTTCACAGTTAAGAAAATTGAGGCTTGGAAAGATGAAGTCAGTTGCCCAAGGTCATCTAGGTATTTATTAAACAGCAGCTTTGGGATTAGAATGGAGCTTTTGGCTCTGGAGCCTTAACCACTGCACTCTACTCCCTCTGCATGGCTATTGACTGCAATGTACCCCTGACCGGGAACTAGTACCATGTGTATAAAATAAAGGCCACAGTACGGGCAGAGCAGGATTTCACAGCTGCTGAATCCAAGAGGAAGGCTCCTCCACTGGTCTTGTTCTGTGGTGACTGTTGATGCTATTAATAATTAACCCATGCTGCGATTTTTATCAAAGGTCTAGGAACTAGACGACTTGGGACAGACTTATGTTTAAGATATGCTCAGTAATGCCAAGCTTTGTTTGGAGTGAGCTTTAACCAACCAATTTATTATCATTGAAACCAATGCTTTTAAAATGTAGTTTTTGACGGGATGTTTTTTTAGTCTTTCTTTAAATTTTTTTTTTTTAGAATTTTATAAGGAATGAAGCTATTTTGGTAAAGCAGAATGGACAAACATCACTGCAGTGTGTATCCTTGTGGGTGGGGCCTGCGGAATACTGGGCAAGATGTTCGCCTCTCTGCCCGCCGTTTCTGGCACGGAGCTCCTAAAATCCTTGTAATTGCCTGAGTGATAAGAACACTAGGAGCAGCTTTGGGTCTAACGTTTGGTCTTTGCCTGTTTCCTGACACAGAGCTCGTAAATCCCTTGGAACTTCTGAGATCCCTTGGAACCTCCGAGATCCCTTGGAGAGTCTTTTGTTATAATGAGGTGACTCTTGGGTTCTTCCACAGCTTCAGGGAGAGGGCTGGTCACCAGAAAGACCAACCCATGATTATAAGCCTGGAACTTTCCACCCCACCCCCATCCTCCAGGAAGGGGAGAGGGACTGGAAACTCAATTAACAATCGATCATGCCAACATGAAGAAGCTTCCATAAAAATCCTGAGAGTATGGGTTCAGAGAGCTTCTGAGTTGAACATATCTACATGTCAGGGGAGTGTGTACCCCAACTCCAAGGAGACAGGAGTTCCTGCATTTGGGACTCTTGTAGACCTCGCCCTATGAACCACCTCATCTGTATCTTTTTGTCATAACCTTTATTATAAAATAAGCCAGTAAATGTGTTTCCCTGAGTTCTGTGAGCCATTCTAGCAATTATAAAACCCAAAGAGGGGGTCATGGGAACCCCAATCTATAGCTGATGGGTCAGAAGTACAGGTGATAACCTGTATTTTATGAATGGCATCTGAAGTAGGGGCAGTCTTGTGGGACTGGCACTTAAACTGTGGGATCTGACACTAACTTCAGGTAGATAGTGTCAGAACTGATTTGAATTGTAGGACCCCCAGCCCGTGTGACAGAATTGCCAGACTTGTGGAAAACCCCCACATCTGGTGTGGTAGTAGTGTGAGAGTGAAGGAGAAAGTTTGGGTTTTTTTTGTATACAGTTGTGTGAAGACAAGTGGACACATAGCATATTGTGTGGCAATAGTTCCTATTATAGACATGTGAGCACTTATTGTAAATATTGATCTTCTTATCAGCATTTTCTATTGGCAAAAAAGCATGAGGATGTGTTATATATTCTTAGAGCTTCATTTTTTTCTATTTATTTATTTATATTAAATTTATTGGGATAGCATTAGTTAATAACATTTTATAAATTTCAGATGGACAACTTTGCAATACGACAGTTGTATATCCTATTGTGTGCTCGCCACCTGAAGTCTAGTCTCCTGTGCTTCATCTTTGAAACAAAAATTTCAACTATTCCTCTTTCAAACTTCTAAATGGCTTAGATTGAAGAAAATCTTAAAACTATTTGCCAACATTATAAAGACATGTATGAGTAGATCAGAATTTTCTCAATATTGAGCCATGAAGCAGAGGAATAAATTGAATGGTGACACTGAGAGGACATTCCAACAATCATTAACAAACCCCTGATTTTCAATGTTGATGTTCAACAAGCAGCTTCCGGTGGTCATGGATTCCTTTATGATAAACAGATATTGTAGAATCAAATTCTTCAAATAAATGTATAGTAAGGGAGTACTGTTTTTCTCTATTTCATAAATGGGGTTCATTTGAAGAAAGGATCCCATTGCTAAAGAAGTTTGAAAACCACTAAACTGAATCATTGTCAAGAGGCAACTGTAGAATTCTGAGAGTCAGAGTTTGGGCAGGAGAATGGAAAGCAGAAGGTAACACCAAGATCTGACCCCATGAAATGTATAGGACTCGGAACTGAGTGGATCAGGGGAGGGGAGCAGAGTAAAGGCAGAGAGGTGAGGTCAGTGGGTTTGGAGTTAACTGAGAGAACAGTAAGTAGTCAACTAATAGCAGTAAGGAATATCGCAGCATGGGTAGAGGGACGAGAATTCTAACAAATAGGTAATCAGGCTCAAAACTTTTATCTAGTCTTTTTTTAGGAGGGGTGAAATAAGAAAGTTATTTTGACTAAACACATTAGATTGCTAGTCAAGAGTGGTTTTTTTATTCACGTTAATCTGTATGCCTTTGTACCACTGAGAAAAGATTATGCTTGTAAAGCTCAGAAATCAAAATCCAAATTGTCATTTGTTTAAATGTTTTGCTCACTTCCCATTATTAGTTGTTTGATGAATAATAAAAACCATCGTCTGTACATTATGAATATCTACCATGACAGTATTTCTCAAGAAGGCAAGGCCATTCATGCAAATTTAGTTTTTAAATGTGATGTTATGTATAGTGTCAGTTAATTATAATTTCTGAACACTGAGTCCAGGCAACTTCCGTTTTTACAGTCTGTGGATTTTGCAATTTTTCCAGGAGACGGAGGAGTGTCTTCTTATTGACTTTTGAGTTAGAGGCAGAGAATGGAGGTGGCTTTCCTTAATGTGTCTAACTAAGGGCACTTAGCTTGCAGATGAAAGAGATTAGAAAAGAGGATCAAGTTATAATAACAGTTATAATGCCAAAGTTATAATAATAAATAAAATTTATTGAGCATTTACTCTGTACTCAGCACAGTTCTGAGAGCTTGACCTGAGTGACTTGACTTAAGCCCCACAACCCCAGGAGGTTGGTGCTATTATTATCTTCCCCACCTTTCAGGTGGGAAAGGAGGCCCAGGATCACAGAGTGAGATGTGGTAAAGGTTGGGTTTGAACCCAGTTCATGTAGAAGTCACTGTCGAGGCAGGATTTGGGCAGGTAAAAGAATTTCTTTTTAAAAGCAATTTTATGGTGGTTTTATCAGCAGGCTAGGATTTCTTAAGCACCAGAGTCTTAGTTTACCTGCCCACTCATAGAATAATGAAAAGTCCCAACCTAAGAAGGATGACAGTCCCCTTGATTCAGGTTGAACATTACACTTCTTAAGCCAGAAACACCACCCAGCTGCTACACTGTTGGAGTGGATTAAAATTGCTTCATTCTATTCTGAATTCTTTTCATATTCCTCTTTTCTGTTAGGGCCATAATTCTAAGATATTTAAATGACCTCCCAGAGACTCCCCAAAGGTGTTTGCTGGTCTGTCCACAGTTGTATGGTCATGTTTGTGATGATAATAAATTCAGAAAGATTTTACTATAATTTTGCCAAATCTTTTAGGACCTTAGATACACACTCTGTTTTGTTTTCCAGTCAATGTTTTTCTTTGCGGAGCATAGGGACAAGAATTTGAGAACTACATTTTAATTTGATTTTCAAAAGCAATCATGTTTACATTCACTTGTATGCTGTCACTTGGGTGCAATTTTAGTAAATTAAATATCTGATTCAAGATTCAGCAATGCAAGTTCAGGATCCAAGATAAGACATAACATTGTAGATTTAGGAGTTTTATTATGCAAAGCTAATTTAGGTAAGGAGGATGGACATGTACATTTTCAGGTGGGCCTGGAATGGCCCTGAATGATAGTCAGCAGCCAGCTGTATCCAAGGGGAAAATTTGTGCTTGAAAAATGAAATATTATTCTGCCACGTAGCCACCAATTAGTGGTTTCAGTGATTACAGACATGTTGCTTAATGGTGGAAATGCATTCTGATAAATGTGTCATTAGGTGATTTCATTGTTGTGCAGAGTAGTGCACTTAACACAAACCTGGGTGGTACAGCCTACTACACACCTATACTGTATGACATAGCTTACCGCTCCCAGGCTACAAGCCTGTACTGTCTGTTCCTGTACAAAACAACACGGATTAACTCAAGCACAAGAGAAAATGGTGCAATCAAGACATGTGGCAAGCAGGGGATGCGGGCAGGCAACTGTATAGTAAACTTTTATTTTATAAGTAGAAAGAGTACGCTCTAAAATGATAAAAAAAGTATAGTATAGTAAATACATAAACCAGTAATATAATCACTCATTTTCCATGCGAACAGGTGGGTCACACACAGCCCAGGGTGCCTTTGGGAAATAATTGACCGATTCAGGCCCCTTGACGAACCTCATTTCTTTTCGCCCTCAAATTTTAGTATGAAATATTTCAAACATACAGAAAAGTTGGAAGAAATTTATAATATGCATGCACCCATATGCCCACCACCCTTAACAGTCTATCATTCTTGTTTATCGAAGCATCTATTCATCCCTCCCTTGCCCCATTCATCAATCCTCCCCATAACTAAGGGGTTAGGAAGCTCAAGGTGGCTTTCCTGTGATGATTCCAAAGGGTGCGCGTGTACACCTTCCCCCTGGGCATTCGGGCAGGCTGGCGTGTTTTCGCTCCAGCCCGACTCCATTCCCTGGAGGCCGAATCTGGGCTCCGGCACAGCGGCGCCCCCCGGCGGCGGCACCGCTCGCCGCAGCCCAGCTAGCCGAGGGTCGGCCTCGTCTTCGGCGGGCGGGCACAAGGGTGGGGCGCGGCGGGCGACGCGGAGCCGTACCTGAGTCAGGCGTCTTGGTGGCCGCGGGGACAGCGGAAGCCCGAGGCCTCGCGGCGGGCGCTGAGCGCGGGCGCGGGGCGCGCGGGTCCGCGCTCGTGTGCGCTCGCGTGCGCTCGCCACCGCCGCTGCCAAGCCTTTGAGTCAGCAAACTCCGCCGCTCGCCCTCCCCTGCCTGGCTGCCCGGAGGAGCCTCGTGTAAGTGACAGCGGATCTGCCGGCAAGGCCTCCCGGCGCCGCCCGGGTGGGGACGCAGCGGGGGCTTGGGCGGGGGTGGCGGTGGTGGCGAACCGGCCGCTCGTGTCTTTCCGGGGGTCCTTCCCGGTGCGCCCAGGGACCACTCCCGCGAGCTGGGAGGAGGCTTGGGTCTCCTGGGATTGGAGCCGGGGGACCTCCCTCCTTTCCAGCGGAGGTGTTCAGGGGAGGAAGAAATGGTCGTTTGCCAGGGGAGGGCATGGAACGTAGTGATCCAGGGTTCTCCGCTAGAAGGAGGAGAGGGTGGGGCGGAGGTGGCCTCCTGGATGCTAGACAGAAAAAGTGCCGTGAGGCACCTTACACCAGACCGGGTTTGTGCGGGGATGTTTTTATTCATAAAAGGGTAGCTTTGGGTTTAGGAATTGGGAAGGGTAGCAGGATATTTTGTTTTTGGTGAGATTGTGGGATTGAGGGGCAAGGCCCTAGAGAAAATGCACGTTGACTGAGTACCAGGTTTGGTGCCACAGGAAAGCAACAGCCTGTTTTTCCGTTCTGAGGCATCATACTTATGCTCGCATTATACACGGGTTATTGAAAGGACCCGTCACATATTGAGAGCAACATGTCCTGCTTGAAAGTGTTAAAAAAAAAATTCGATTGAGTACATTTGAAAGATCTCACTGACTTTTTTCGGTGATTCATGAATCGGGCAGCGTCCTATCTAGCAGATATATAGAAAGGAGCTCCCAGGAGCTGTACAAAATGGAAGACTTTTGTAGGCAGATGGGAGCCAGACATGGAAGTTACAGTGGCCGAAAGCTGATTGGTTGTGGAAGGGACACGCCCCTTAGGTGAAGGCAGGGGTCTGTCAAGCAGATTACCTCACTAGTAGTGACAGTAATCCCAGATTGCCTGATTTAAGACTCCACTCCTGGAAGAGGCTGAAACTGTAATTAAGTTAGGTAGTGTCTCGGGTTGGCCTTAGCATAAGTGACTCCATTTTGGGCCTGTCCTCTCTTTTTTGACAAAAGCAAGAACTTCTATTTCTGCAAGACACGTTTGCGTGTCAGAATAAGGGAAGTAGAAATTTAGAGCAGGAAGGCAGCCCTCCTGCAATCTCGTTCAAACCTTTCAGTTTAGGGCCAGGGTAATTAAGGCCAGGGGAGGGGGGTTACTCAACCAGATGGGGGCAGAAAGAGGCCTAGATTCCGGTGGGCTGCTGCCTCCCTCTGCAGGATCCTGCCCACCTTTGGGGGTGTGGGGTGGGTGTAGGCTTGGAATGTATGACCTCCCTTTTTCCCCCCCTCGGCCTGGGTGTGGTGGCTGCCCCCAGTGAGAACCACCACCTCCTTCCATTGACCCCGCTTAGCTGGGGCTCCTTGGTGGCTCCTGCTGTTCCGCTGTCACTTTCAGTGATGCCTAGTCCTGAGGCTTTTTCATTTTTTAGTTTTTTAAGGCATGGTAGATCTAAAATTGACTCATGGGGCTGTGTTGAATACACATACAAAAATAAAATACAGTTAGAAGTAAATTATGAAGATGGGAAGTAACCTGATTAGCACCAGCCTGCGTCTGCCTGGGTTGCGCTTCTCCTTCTGTCGGTGTACTTCATTCTCATTTTCAAGATTGCTGTTTCCCTGAGGTGAGGAACTTGGTGCCGAAAGAGTAGGGACTTGCTTAGGTGACACTGTTCATCACTAGCGCTCCCTTGATTGGCACTCTACTTTTCCCCCACCCCTCGAGGCTGTGGTATGAACTTGCTCTTATTTTACTTATGGGAAGGCCTCCTAGAGCGTGGCATCCGAAAGAGGAAACCCGTTCATTCTTTCCCAAATGAAAGTGTGTTAATCGAAGTCTAAGCTTTATGTTCCACAGCAGTTCCACGTGACTTTGGAGCACTCTTGACGTTTTTCCTGAGCCTTAGGAGCTCTGCTGTCATTTAAAAGCATTCACTCGGTTAGGTAAGCCACTGTGGGAAATGGCTTGCTTTTCTTTTTTTGGTGGCAGGGCCATCTGTGGTTTAACAACCACTTGTGAAGGGCTTAGAACGCGTTGAGAGCAGGGTCCAGCCTTTGTAGTCTTTCATTTCTGGGAGTGGCAGAGAAGGACTTTGGACCAACCTCATGGCTGACTTCCATGGAGAATATCCCAAGTTTTGGACTGTTGTCATCAACTTTTTTCTTTCTTTTAGTAGTAATCTAGTAGGTATGAATCAGTTCTTATGTGTTCTAAGCCTTCAAATAAGAGGTGGTACATGGCAGTGGTTACAACTTCTGGTTTCAGACTTAAAATCTTGGCACAGTGTTTGCTAGCTCACTCTCAGCAGGGCGCTTAACCTCTCTTAAGTCTGATTTATTCTTTATTCCGAAATAAAAAATGGAAATGACAATCCTTGTCTCCCAAGATTGTTGATAACAGTAGCTGAAATTTATTGAGCACTTATTATATGCTAGGCATTGTGAAAAGAGTTTTTGTGTGGCAGTCTCATTAACGCTCACAACAAACTTAGGAAGCAGACTTTATTTAAAATGGGGAAGCTAAAATATCAGATTATTTATGACTTCCCTCATCTCTTCAGCTCACCATGTAAACCACCCAGCAAGTGTGTCCTAGATGTCTATAATAGCCAATAATTATTTAGGGCTTAGTGTGTGCCTCCTTGTTTATGTACCTCATATATATTAATAATCCTTGAGCTAGGTGCAGTTTTTATCCCCTCCCCCTACCTTTATTTTACAGATGAAGAAACTGAGGCACTGAGCCTAAGTCAGACAACTCGTAAATGATGGAGCCAAGATTCAAACTAGGCAGCCTGGCCTTGGAGTGCATACTTTTAGCTACTCCTCTGTAAATGTATGTAAAGGGCTTAGTTGAGTTTGAATCAAGGGCAACTGGTAATTGGGACTTTAATTTCTTTTTCTCTAGTAACCAGTCCCTCCTCCTAGTCTCTGCAGAGGAGATGCTTTTAGTTTTGTAAATGATTCAACTTTGCTTAAGGTTTTGTGATTCTATATACATTTCTGTTGTATTCTGTTTTTTTTTTTTTAAATGTGCAGTAGGTCTCAGTGACTGTGACCTTGGGAATACAGAGATCGGTTTTAGGGAGTCCGTGAATCCTCTGAAAGTATATGATTTCATACTCTTGTGCAAAAGTGCATTGCTCTGGCAGAAACAATCCACAGCTTACTTTAGATTCTTAAAGGGTCACCTATGGTGGAAAGAAACATTAGTAACGAGTATTCTATTGTAACAATCTCATTTTACAAATGAGGCGACTGAGGCCTAATGGAGAGGCAGAATAACTTAATTGGAACGGTGCAGCCAATTAAAAGTAGAAAGGGGACTAAAACTCAGGTTTCCTGACTTCCAATCTTAGATTCTTTCCATCATACCCCAATGTTTCCCTTTGGAATAGGTGGTGCCAGGTGAGTAACTTATGAAATGCCAAGACTCCGGGCTTTCCCACGGGCCTGCCATGGTGTGTGAGACACCAGCGCAGAGGAAATGCCGATCAAAATACAGCCTCCTTGGGCATGCCATCTTGTTAGCTGAGCCACTTTGCTGTGATGCAGGATGGGAGTCTAGAACTCTGAAAGATAGGAGCCAGGAGGACAAAAATTATTGGGGGAGAAGACAAGCAAAGATTCAGAATGTGCATTGACTGAGGCCCAAGGAGGCCATTCAGGCCTCTTGGTAGAATTGTAGTATTGGAACATTTTTGGTGGAGGATTTGTAAATTCAGACAAAATTCTATGAAGTCTGAAATTTCTGTGTGGTGTGACATCGAAATATGTCACGTATGACCAGGAATGGGAGCTCCAGAAACGATTCCGTTGCAAAGCTAGAAGTTGAGCATGTGATGAAAACGTGGAGAAGTCTGTAAATGAGATCCATGCTTCACACCATTCACACAAGAAAATTTCATTTAGAGGAAAGATGAAATGTTAGAACCAAAATTATGTATCTTAAAACATATATACATGTATAAGATTGTTTTAAAAAATAACTGGAGGAGTAAAGCCTCAAGAAGTTTAAGAAAATTCAGAAACCCTGAAGGAAAATAGTGATCTGACTTCATGAATCATTACACTTCTCTGAGAAAAAAGATGTCATAAACAAAGTTAAAAGACTGATGACAAGGTAATAAAACAAATAGTTGCAATACATATAATAGATGTGAACTCTTAGAAATCAATAGGAAAAACAATCCAATAGAAATCCAGGCGTAGGCTATTAATAGGTAATTAACACATGTATTAATATATAAAATTATTAACCTCATTAATAATCAGATAAGTGTGGATTAAAAACAATCATGCAACCATTTTTGCTAAGGCTGATGACATCTGATGTGGGTGAGGGTGTGGGACAATAGACTGCCACCATATACTTTTGTGGAGGGTGTAAATTGGTACGACCTTTTGGAAAGGCACTTTGGCAGTGATTAGAACACTTATTATAAAAATCTGCATTCTTTTTGATGCATCAGTTTCACTTCTAGGACTTGATGCCTCAGAAATACTTGCCTGCTTGAACAGAAGTATTTGCTATGAACGAGCTGATATGGAGAAGGTCCGTTATGTACTGTAAGGAAGGAGAGCAACGTGCAGACCAGTAGGTATACTATGATCGCATTGACTTTTTGAAAAAATCAAGTCTGGAAGGATATGCTCGAAGGTGTAGATAGTCGTTGCCTTAGGAGAGTGGCATTAGGAAGGGGATGGTAATATGGGGGATTTCCTCAATAGATTCTTATTTTTCTAAACTTTTAAATTTTGAAATAAATTTAAACTTCCCAAAATCATAACTCACTTATTTTTCAGAACAATGAGTATGTCGTACTGAAAAAGAAAAAGCAATACTTAAGAATGCCTGTGATATAAAATGACACGAATGCCTTCAAGTGTTAACAGGGTCCTCCTGCCTGGGTAGGGGCTGGCCTCTTCATGTGTGGAGGATCCAGTCCTCTGGATTTCCAGGCCAGTACTCCCAGACGCCCTTTCTGCTGCTCTTCCCAAAGATTTGCCCCGGTCTCCACGCCCAAAGGCAGGAGTTGTATGTAGCAAGAAAACTGCTCGCTCCAGAAGTATATTTACCCTAGCTTATGTGGTCATTCAGCATTTAAAAAACATCAGCATTCATCTCTCAATTTAGTTTTAATTTCTTGGGTATAGGGCAGAATACCCTTTCACTGGTCATTTCTCAGCCTACCCTTCTCCTACTCCACCCTTCCCCCAGGACATGTCCAACCCGGGCTTTCTGGCTGTGGCAATCCAGATCTCGGATTATCTTCCTGTGCAGTTAAAGACTGCACTCTTGAGAATATATTCTCTTTCAGAAGAGAATGTAAGGGAAGTATTTTCTCTTACACTCTGGAAATCGGGCTCATAAATAACAGAACATATAAATGAACTACACAGGGAGATCTCCTTTTTTCCCCCCTGTTGAGAGCCTGGATACCCCTAAGAAGATAAGAAAGGGAAGTCTGGAACCCCTTTTCTGTTCAAAATGGGAATTCCTAATAGCTGGTCCCTTCCACTAGGGAGCCCTAGATTTCTGGAGATGGAGGAACAGAAAAGGGGCGAGGGGAATTACAGGGGGCCCTAAAGGACAAGACAGACTTCACCCAGGACCACTCCTGTGTCCAGTCCAGGTGTGTGACAAAGCTCTCTGACCTGATCGCAGGAACATATATGTTTGGTATGATGACAGGTTTTAGGGAGGAGATGGGGACCGATTCCTCTGCGGTGCTCACCTCGTACTGCACACTGTCCCGGGCACTTTGATTTGCATGGTCCCATTTAATCCTGTGAAAGAGGTATTGTGACAGCCGTTTTGTACTGTCTAGAGGTGTTTCATGACTCGCACCCACAGTTGCCCCATGCCATTTTATTTTCAGTGCTTTTTTGTTTTTTTTAAGATTCCCACCATTGTGTTTGCTTTGAGGGCCAAGATGGCATGCTTTCCGATAAAGTGACGAAGGGGAATTTTCAAAGCCATGTGGGTATCTTATTAACTACCAGATTCTGAGAGTCTCACTTCTGAGCCTCAAACATTTTCCATGTAGGTGATAAACGGTTGTGATTTCGGGGCTGGGTTATCATGAATTTGTTCACTGACATCACGGGCACGCAGGGCTTTGTCCTGGTTATTTACAACCAAACCGTGAGGTAGACGGAAAACTTCAGAGCGTTTTAGCTTTGAGATCTGTGGCGCTGGGTGATTTTCTTCTTTCTTCCAACTCCCCTTCCCATTTTCCACCTCATGTGTGCATTTTCCTCCTTTGTGCCTGTTTGTTTCCTTGACACCACGAAGTTCCTTCAGCTTTTGGCCACAGCTCCCTGGGCATCAGAGGGGACGTAGAGAGACACAGCTCAAGCCTTGTGGGTCCAGAGCTTTGCACAGCTGTCATCAGTGGGGGGCACTTCCCCTGACATGGCCTTGAGGGCCACCTCTTTTGCATGCAGGAGACAAAGCCTACCTAGGCTGACACCTGCAGTGACAGTGAGTGTGGCCTCCTCTGTAGCCCAAGACGAACCCCACATTAACCTGAGACGAACCCCACATTAACCTGAGATGAACCCCACATTAGCACCATATTTTCCATCTGGATGGCCTCCCTCTGTGTGCAGCCAGGTTCCTCTTTAGCATCTTTACCCAGCTTATCTCTGAAGCACAGCATGATTTCAGGGCAGTGAGCCCCTCGTGTGATCGCTTCCTCATCTTGTGTGTTGCGTGCTCTTCCCTTTGTTTTCATGAGCACATCTTCTGTCCCCAGAGTGCACGGCTTCCTGTGACTCCCTGCTCTCTGGGGCCCGTGAACACCTTTGCTGCACACCTCCAAGGGCTGGGTGTGGAGCCCCGACCCCGTCACGCCCAGTTGTGCCATATCCGGGCAGAACATATTTCTGATAGTCTCAGAAATGAGAGTGATGGAGCGCTAGAGACCCTAAAAGAAAGGGGGATCAGAGGGAACATTTTGACTTGGATTCCTTCAGCTAAGATCAGCTACTGGGAGTTTGAGTGCGTTTTTGGTGGCAGATCACTTAAGCACTTTCAAAGGCTTTGCCGTTCTTTTTCCAAGACTTACAGTGTTCTTGCTGATGTATTCCTTTGTGCTTTGGCTGCTGCTGGTTATAAGGAGGTGAGACCCCTTAAAGTCAGCACTGGCAGTGGGGGCTCGTGATAAGGATATTACCAAAGGCAACAGTTTCGTTTTGTGGGGCCTGACACTTAGGCACTTTGGGGTCCCCTTGAAGAAAAAGAACATAGTGTTGTGAATGCAAAATGAAGTCCAGACCCACAGAAATGGTCTCTGCAGATGCGCGCTCAGAAACCTGAGTTTCTGTAGCTTCTCGGTCATTCCTCCTCTGCTCTCCTCTCGCTCCCAATACATTCCCCTCCGGCCTTCCCCATCGGCATATAGTCTTCTTACTTGTCCAGACCAGAAACTTAGGAGCCATTTCTTGTCTTCGCCCCACATCTGAGCTGGCTCTCCAGGCCTTGGTTCATTGTCCCATTCTGTCTCCTCGCTCTCACCTCACCTCAAGCTGCCACCTCGTGCTTCCACATCAGCTTCTGTGGAGGCTCTCATGCACTTTGCTCCCCTCCAGCCCAGTTTCCCGAAGGCAGCCGCGGTAGTCCTTTAAAGCTCACGTGCTCTTTCGTTTCACCTTGGTGTCAGCCCTGACATACTGATGGAGAGAAATCCGCCCCACTATGTGCTTTGCCGGTTCAGTAGACTTTCCTAGGTTAGTGGGGAAGCCATCTGGTGGGGCTGCTGTCTCCTGGGTCTCCCTCTCTCCATCTCTCAGCCCTTCCCTTCCCCGTCGTCCTGCTCACTTGGCCATGAGCTAGCAGTCTTTTCCCTCTACGACTACGGATATTCTCAGTTCCTCTCTCAAATTTACAAACCCAAAGGCTCCCACGTCTGCAGCAGCACAAGGGGCTTTGCACGTGGGGAGCTTGTACTCCTTAGAAATTATTAACACTGACACTCAAAAGAGTTTGCTGTTATGCGATAATTATCTCCCCTTTCTTACTGACATAGTAGCAGTTCTTACTGTCAAGTGGCATTTGTATCTGCAGCACTCCAGGTCACCATCTGGGTTGGGCAGTGGTGTTACCATAGTTCTGGGTTCTGGTCTCAGAGCAGGGGATGGGGAGACTTTTCCTGAGCCATCTATGGATGCCCGGACCCTGAGAATCTGGGCTCCTTCTGCCCAAACACACGAGCAAGCCTAGGAAATCAATTTAATGATTTACAAGGAGGTGCAGACCGGATGCTGACTTTGTCTAGGCAGCTCATTTCCCTGACGGGTGGGAAGCCTTGAGAAACTGTGACCTGTGTTTTGAGAACTTTGCCAAACCGAGTCTGTAGGTAACACGTGTCAGATGAGGGGCCCTTGGATTACAGTCGGTGCCTTAGCAAATAGTCTAAGGAATAACTTGGGCCTTTTACCTACTTTGAAAAGTGCTTTCTTCATGTCTTATCTTAGCCTTCTTGAAGGGCCAAGGCCAGGTAGTGGACATCACTGGGTAAATGATTTGCCACAGGAAAAGGCCAAGTTGTGCATTTCACATGCATGGGCCGAGTTTCAGAGCATAAATATTGAAGAGAAAAGAATTTTTTGAAGGAACAAGTGCTCTGTGATCCTGAGGAAGAGTCTTCAGCAGTCTTTCCACAGGCAAAGTCTGGTACAGAGAGTGGACAGTGACAATAGCTGACACAGGGAAGTCCAGGCCCACGGCTCCGTATTTGCTCATTGGATCTTTAAAGCAGACTGTGAAGTCAACAGTTATCCCCTTTTTACAGATGAGGAAACTGAGGCACAGAGAAGTTAAATAATTTCCCTTGGCAACGGGCAGAATAAGAAATCACAGCAGGCTGGCATCGAGCGGCCGCACCGCCTGTCTCACCCATTCACTGTATCCTCCCTCCTGCTTTTAGGGTGACGCTCTTACGTAACATGGAAATCGTCCTTATGGCCCCTCTCAGTGTTTGCCACTTCTTCATATTCCAGACTGATGCTACTTTGGGCAGATTTGAACTTGACCAGTAGATGACAATTCTCACGACTGAAATCGCCTCCCCAACGTCAGCTCTGCGAGGCGGGGTGAGGTCCGTGGCTGATGGTTATTTCCACGGAGTTGCAATACTTTCCCTTTTTGAAAGAGAATTTGTCACTCAGTTCTGAAAGAGGACCATCTAATGCTGACTTTGTCCCTCGTTTGCATACCCTGGTGTACCCTTTGCTTATCGCAGCCCCTAACTGCCCTCCACCTGCCTGAAGCCCGTTCCGGGTGGATGTCCTACATCATCCTAGCCTGTCCCCACCCCAACTCATCGCCTTTCCCTCTTACCTCTGAAAACAGGACACCCTCTCCAACTTCCTGCTGCCAGTGACACAGGCCTTCCAGTCACCCCAGTCAGCTGTCTGCTGAGTCATCTGTGACTCCCTTTGCCCCATTGTGCTCTGTGCCTAAGTCGTTCTTGTAGTACCAGGGCTGTCTGGAAAGTATCCAGCCATGTAATATGACAAATAGAGGCATTTACGGCTGGAGTTTTTCGGGACAACCTGTGTGAGTGTGTGTGTGTGTGTGTGTGTGTGTGTGCGTGTGTGTGTGTGTGCGCGTGTGTGTGTGTGCGCGTGTGTGTGTGTGTATCTATATCTATGTGTGTGCATATATAGATTTAAATAGACTTCAGTTTTTAAAGAGCAGTTTTAAGTTCACAGCAAAATTGAGGGGAAATCTTGCCTCCCATCCCCCATTGCCAACCTTAGCATCAGAGTGGTACGTATGTTATAACAATCAGCGAACGTCGCTGTCACCCCAAGTCCACAATGCACATCCAGGTTCAGCCATGGTGTTGTGCACTCTGTGCGCCGGGACACGTGCATGCCATGTGTCCGCCCTTACGGTGTCATCCGGAACAGTCTCACTGCCCCTCACGTCCTCTGTGCGCTGCTTCTCG
This sequence comes from Lyroderma lyra, assembly GCA_004026885.1. Lineage (NCBI taxonomy): Eukaryota > Metazoa > Chordata > Mammalia > Chiroptera > Megadermatidae > Lyroderma > Lyroderma lyra. Next base: position 78,631 of record PVJL010001555.1, read on the forward strand.
TTCTTTCCCCTGTGCTTTCCCATTGCTTCGCCCACTTTGGGTCCACGGTCTCTTCCGCTGGCTGGGACGCTCCAGCAGCCCCCTCATGGGGCTCAGGGCCTGTAATTTCTCTCCCTGTCAATCTGCCCTCCACTCAGATGAGTCAGGCTGTCACATCAGGCTTCCACTTACTATACCCCTGCCGTCCAGCAGGGTAGAGGTTTGTATTCCTCCTCTGAGCGTTCAGGGACTTCATCCTCGAATGCCCTTTGGAGCCCTTCTAGAGTTAACCTTGCGATATTCTGCCAACTCAGGCCCTCCACCCCTTGGGGGCTGGACCCCTAGATCTCCTGAAAGTGGTATGCCTCTTAATCACCCCAAGCTGATGTCCCGTTTTCTCTGCTCGTCCTCACACGCACATCCAGGCCTCATCGTGTCCTGCCTCGGCCGTGAAGCCTCTCCCTCTGCGCCCTCCTCCTTCCTGTTACCCTGGTCGTTTCCTTTGGCACATACAGTGAGCTGTGTGTCACAAGTGAACACTTCCTGTCTGTGGCTGGGCAGCGTGAGGTCTTAGAGCTCTAGGCGTGCTGCTGAACCATTTAAAAAAATACCCCTCACCGGGTCCAAATCTGGAACTCTCACACAGTAGGCTCTCAGTGATTTCTTACTGAATCGTGCTTGCTGGCCACTTGTTCTTAGGGGGTGCTTTATAGCTGCTGACCCTAAACTGGTCTGCCCTGTGAGTGCCACTACACTTCTCTCCTTCCTGAGGATGAGAAAGTCACCAGACCTTTGGCTGTCAGTGTTCCCAGGTTCACGTACAGGCGGAATTCTGCCCACACCTCACCTCCCTAAAGCTTTTAAGGCATTAATAGCTCAACTTATTGGATACTATTCTCCACTAATAGCTGCCCGTTGAGCATTTATTTCTAAGGAGGTGGGCTGGATGCTCTGTTAGGTGTAGGGGGCACTGCGTGGTGATTCGGAGTGAAGGCTTTCCTGGTCCAGTGCCCTGGGTTCGAATCTTGGCCCCTTCGCTTATTAGCTGTGCAACCTTGTGTGTAAAATTGGGGTGATAACACCCGGCTCACGGGGCTATCTTGAGGATTAGATGAGGTGATGGATAGGGTGAGGTCCGCACCTTTCAGGCACACATCTGGTCACTTATTTTTAGTGTGATTGCTCATTTTGGTTGTTAATAGTGTAACTTTAGTACTTTCCCAATCTCACCCACAGTGCCCTGGAGTTAGGTCAGGAGGAACATAGAAAACAGCAGAGGGGGTCTTGCTGGCTCAAAGCTGTCTTTACTCCCAAGACGAGTGACTAGCTACGAGTGGGAGGAGGGGGGCGGGCAGAAGAGGTGGGGCGTTGCTGCTAGGCCCATCCTCCCAGCCCACGTGCTTGTGCTATTGTGGTGATGCAGAAACGGAAAAGATCAGCTGGGACTGATTCACTCAAATTCAATTGACCCAATGTTTATCGGACACGTACTATATGCCAGGCACTCTGCTGATGTGAGGGTTATAGGGTGTGAATGATTTGGACAAGGTCCCTGACCCTCTGAAACTTCTGAGAGGACAGACAGTAAACAAGAAAATAGATTAATAGATTAAATAATATGGACTGTGATAAATTCTAAGGAGAAAAATAAAAGGGTAGAGCCTTACTGGGGGAGTTGGCTTTGACCACCTTAGTGGGTGGTCAGGAAAGGCCTGACTGGGGAGGTGGCATTTAAGCCAAGAAGCGGGGATGGGAAGGGACCGCTTGGGGGGTTGGTGGGGCAGGTGAGAGGAGCATCAGAGAGAACAGGAAGCCAGAGGGGCCCGGGGTGAGAGTTTCAGAACTGACCTGGTTAAGGCCACTAGACACCATGGGTGTGCAGAAGAGTGGAGACACGGGGTTGGTTGGAGAACAAAGGGGTGTGTTGATAGGGATTGTGCAAACACAGTCCCTGGAACAGCAGTTTTCAAAAAATTCTGTGTCGTATGTGCACTTGAGGGGGCATGTGGCGCATCCTGGGCTGGGACTGTTGTGGGGCAGGTGATGGCGAAGGCCGAAGTCCATGTGATAGTTTAAAAAGAGCCCTGCGTGGTTTGGATATACCTCTCTTCCCCCTCCCCACATTGAGAAGCATGCTCTTTATGATCCGTCCACTCAGAAGCCCTGAGGTCTGGGGACATTTTACATCTCTTTTCAGTTCGGTTTTGCAGGGCCATCTAGGTACACCATAGGAAGGAACATGGAATTCTGTCAAGTGGTGAGAACACTGGCACGGGCACTGAAGATGAGTCACTGTTTAATTGGATTACTGTGTGACCCACTTAAGTACATACTGTTTTTTGAATAGAAAAGTTATTGTTCACATTCTTTTGCAGTTATTTGGAAATGACTTTGGAGACGTCCTTTAAGATTTTAATGCATGAGGATGTCCCTTTATGAGAGGAGGTGTCAGGAAGAGGAGAGGACAGCTTCTGTCATTCCTGAGTCCTCACTTTGAGTCTGGACCACTGTGTGGCTTTGGGTGTCATGTAACCTCTTTGGGTATTGGTGTTCTCTTCTGTAAAATAAGACAAATAAGTGCCATGCTGCCTGCCTCACCGACTGTCACTGTCACGGGACAGTGCTTTACAAACTGCCGAGTCCCAGAAGGTAAAAGTTACTTATTACAAATGTAAATTTCATGTGCGTACATTATGGCCACGATGTAATTCTTGGCCATGGAAGAGAACTTTTCACTGCTCATACATGGCTGGTCTCTAGAATAATCCTAAGGAGAATATTTTTATAACTTTGCAGCAGGAACAGTCACCCTAAGTATGGTGCAAAATCTAGAAGCTGTGAGGAAAAGATTGATAAAAGTCATTACCTGAAAGTGTTCGCATAACAAAAGCCCTGAAAGCAAAACAAGAGACAGATGACAGACTGGAAAAGGATACTTGAACTTCATGTTAAATATTAAGGATTAATTTTCCTAATATATAAAGAACTGTTACAAATCCATAAGGAAAAAACATAACTATGGGAAAATGGTCAAAGGATATGAACAAACATCCATGTAAAATAAATTTATGAAATGCATGAAAAATGCTTGACTTCACACAGTTTAAAATATGGATTAAATTGCACTGAAATATGCCGCATTTTGCCTACCTGGGGTTGACAAAGATAAAAACTTCTGAAAATTGTCCACATTAGGGGGGATGTGGGAGAAGGGAACACACACAAACGTGCTCAGTGGATGTGTATTTGTTCGCTGCACAAAGCAACGTGCCAGGATCTGTGAGTTTAAATAATTCACGTGGTCTCGCTTGACTCAGAGATTCCACTTACAAAAGACATTTATTCTTCAGATAAATCCACAGGTACTCACTGAACAATGGTTTTAATAGCAGTAGAGTATCCATCGTTGGGATCTGGTGAAGTGCATTCTGCGATCTCTGCACAGTGGAATCGTGTGCAGCCACGAAAAGAGAACGCAGATGCTGTGTGCATAGCTGAGGAGCAGCCCACATTGTGAAGTCAAGAGTGAGGTGTCAGGAGGACTGGGTGGGACGCTACTGTTTTCAGAAAAAGGGGGGGATCACAAGAACCTGCCGGTCATCACGCCAAGCGAGTGTGGCAAGTGGCATGGAGTTTTGCAAGGAGGTGTCCACGCGGGGTCAGGGAAGGCGTGGGGAGCAGGCGGCCGTCTGAGCTGTGCTGCGAGGAGGACTTTGGGGCTGACTGTGGGCTTGAACCTGCCTTTTACTAGCTCTGGGGCCTCAAGGAAGCCATTTAATCGCTCTGTGCCTCAGTTTTGTAATCTGTACAGTGGGTATACTAAAATGCCTCCTCTGAGGCTGTTGTGCAGAGTGTACGAGTTACTGTGTAAAGTGCTGGGAATAGTTCGGGCTGTGCCAAGGGCTGTGGAAATGTTTGCTGTGCACATTTTTCCCTGATGGATGGGTGAGGCAGAGGTAGGCGGAGAAAGGGGTAGAGCCCAGGGGTACAGCAGACCTACTGCCAAGGAGAGGAAGACGGGGCTCTCACTTGAGGTGGGGGGCGGCGCAGAAAACAAAGGGGAAGGTGTAGACCATTGTGATGAAGCAGTTTGAGCTGCTTGATATTTATAACATTCTGAGGAAACCCACGATGCCAGTTGTCATGTGTGGGTCTGGCTATCGATTTACTTCATTCAAAGTGTAGGCCACATGTCATTGTTAAAATTTTGCAGGACACTAGATCACGATGGTAGCTGATTGCCCCCTTCCTCCCGTTTTATGGCTGAGGAAGCACACTCAGGTGGCAGCTGACTTGGAAACAGTGCTGCATCTCTCAGAAAAGGACCCAGTAGTTGGCTGTGCGTGTGCGTGTGCGTGTGCGTGTGTGTGTGTATGTAGAAGAGGCGTCTATGTTTGCAGCATTTTCGGGATCGCAGAATTTCTCTTTCAGTCCTTCCTGTGGGACTAACTTGAAAACCACTTGCAGATATTTGAAAATTAAAAAAAAAATTTTTGTAGTAAGAACACTTAACATGAGATCTCCCCTTTTAACAACTTTTTACATGTCCCGTATGAAACTGCTAACTTTAGGTACGCCGTTGTACAACAGATCTCTAGAATATATTCATCCACTAGATACTTGATCTTCTTCTGACCTGTAAACTGAATTCTTTCTTCCCCAAGGCTGTTGTTGCTTGACTCGCCTGAAGAAGCTTTCTTTGGTTCAGAGGTTGCTTAACTAGGCTTTTCACTATTGTGTTGGTGGCCTGGGAGGGCCTGCTATGTCTGTGACTCTGAAAAGAAAATGCAAAAGAATTATGTACCCGTGAAGACTGCATGTTAGCAAGGGATTTAGATCATTTAGGCCTTACGTGATCTGGGGCTCTGCCACACCAGTGTGGCTAAGTTTGTTTTTTTCCCCTTTTTCCCTGAACATTCACGTAACAAAACCCCACCTCCTCTCCCTCCTTACAGTTCGTTGTTCACTTGTGTAAAAATAAGAAGTATTGTGAAACGGAACCTGCCATCAGGCTGATAATGAAACCCCGAGCCCTTGAGAAACTTTGAGAATTTCTGACAGGTAGCAAATGTCATTTTCCTTTTTAAAAAAGTTATCCCTTTTTTGTCTCGTTAGACTAGAATAGCTTCCTGTGGATGTCTTCTCAAAGTATAGTCCATTCTTGAGAAGGACTTAATGCTTTTCGTTGTTTAATATTTTTATATGATGAGTGCATATAACATGGGTGAGTGCTATATGACTTGCTTAAAGTATATGAGGGCTGCCTGGACAAAAAAATCCAGCTGTAACTGCCTCTGTTCTTCATACCACACGGCTGGATACTTTCCGGACAGCCCTAGCACTTCTCTCAATCCCTTGCACGTTTTCTTGTGACAGTGACTTGTAAGGAAGTGCCAAGGTTTACTTTTTGTGTTGTGTGTATAGGTTCCTTTATTTCCAGTTGCTTTCAGTTTCCTGGTTGAGTGTTACGAAAATAGCCTGTGAATAGCATGTGATTCTGCTTGAAGGAGTAATTTAAGAGAAAAGGGATTTGAGGACTAGAACTCAGATGGAAAGAGCAGGAAAAATAAAACAGAAGTAAGTCATATGAAGTGGAGTCAACCAAAATGAGTCAGAAAAACGATTTATCAAATTGGTAGACACACACAGTGGTTATGGGGATGTGAGGTACAGCGTGGGGAGTATAGGTAATGTCAAAAATACTATGCATGGTGTCAGGTGGACACTGGACCCACGGCAGGAGCACTTCCTAAATTATATAGATGCCTACCCACTGTGTGATACACCTGAAAGTAATATAAATTAGTGTTGAATGTCAGCTATTACTTAAAAACATATATGAGGGCTGTCCAGAAAGTATCCAGCCCTATAATATGAAAAATAGAGGCATGTATGGCTGGATTTTTTTCCAGACAGCCCTTGGCTATAGTTACGGAATGTAGCGTATAGCACGGGGAATATAGTCAATGGTATTGTAACAGCTGTGTAAGGTATCAGGTGGGAAATAGACCTGTTGGGGTTATCACTGTATAAGGACTATAAATGTCTAAGCAGTGTTTTCTCTTGTACACATGGAACTAATAAAAAGTGCTTGCTGCTTTTGGATTAGTTGCCCACAACCAATCGAAAAGCAGCAGACACTTTTTTCTTAACCACTGTGCACCTATTCCAGAACCATCTCTGCTTCACCTTTCCCCACCCACCCTTACTTGTAGCCAGTGTAAATGCTTTCAGAACAACTTGCTTCCTTGTATAAGGAGCTCCATTGTCTCCAGGACAGTGGACCTGTTCGTCTTCTCCCTCTCGCCCTGCTGCTGGTGGTGTGGACTGCATATCCCAGGACCTGGTCCTTTCTCTGGCTAACACATGGCTCAGTAAACCCTTTCTTTCAGAAAAGCTTTTGTCCTGCAAGGTTTTTGTTTAAGAGTGTATATCAACCCCAAATTAAATATGCTTGTAAGTGTTACAAGTTCATTACTTGTAATTTTACTTCCTCATTCTTACCATTTCTCTACCTCAATTTTTGTGTTCCTAGCTTTCCCGTCTTTACTTCCACTATTGATTGCTGCCTTCACTGTATTTGGGAATTACTTCAAATCCACTTGGAACCAAGGGGAGGGTGAATTATAAATGCTGGGCCGGATTCAGAGATGGGCGTAGACAGTATGGGTGCGGTTGGAAAGATGTGTCAGTGAGACTTTTGGCCAATAAAACTGTTCACTGTCAGCGCCCGAGATGCCCCAGACTTACCTGGAGCCTGTGGGGGCCGGGCTGAGCCCCTGTAAGCATCTGGATTTGCTCTGCAGTTCCTGCCTTCTTTTTCTGCGAATGCAAATCCTGCTTCACAACTTAAGTGTTGTTTTTGACTGATTAGAACTGAATAAATAATACTGCCTGATATGGGAGCTAAGGGAGGCAGAACTAGCAAACACTGCTGGAGAGAGGAAGCCAGGCGGTCGCTTCTCCAGGCCTTGTTTCCTTTCTGAGTTGTTGGTTTTTTCCTGATTCAGCAAGAGGGATACAGATGACTTTGGGGCTCTTGTTTATGACATATATTTACATATGTTGTATGTATTTGCATAGTTATTGTATCTATATTTTCAAGTCACAAAAGTAATAGATTTTAAACAATGAAAGTCGTTAACAATCCAAGAGTATATAAAGTTAAAAAAAAAAAAAAGGAAGTCCTCCCACCGCTGCCCCAGTTGCATTGCCTTAGGCAGATGTCCTCCGGGGATCTTTTTCTATGTATCTCTAGGCCTGAAAGTGTATGCACACAGACGTATGCACTCAAACAATGGAATCCCATTTCACATTGTTCTGCAATTTGATGTTTCCACTGTGTCCATCATGGACATCCCCCCATCTCAGCACTTACAGATTTCCCTCTTCTTTTTTTTTAACAACTGCGGGGTATTCCACGAGTGCGTCTTACTTTAATCAGTCCCTCACTAATGGGCTTCGCGTTGTCTCAGCTGTTTCAGTTATAAACACGGCTGCAGTGAGCAGCCGCACACTCGTGCCTTTGCCCCCCGGGCACTAGTCTTTCTCAAGGATCCCTTCCTAGGAGGAGGGGTGCTGGGTGGAAGGGTGGGCAAGCTCTCGACTTTGGAGTCGGTAACCTTGATGTGGTCAGGGTCAGAGTGCGAGCACTGGCCTGACTCAGAGGGCATCGTGTTTTATGTGCTGTTTCCTGTTTCCATGCGGCAGTGCAGCCCGCTGCTAGGTGCCTGGATAGAGCTAGTTAGTGAGCATGCCCCACCCCTACACGTTCATCATGCAGGTACTGGGGTTTAAATCTTGACTTTTGCTTCCCTCCAGATGTCTTCCCAGAGAACATGTTGAATCTGCTCCCTGAAAAGAAGCCCGTCTGGGTTTTCTTCCCCACCGCCCAACACCCTGCATTTGTTTTTCTTCTTAATCTTTGGACTTTAAGTCACTGAGTAGATCATAGGATTAAGGTCTTTGCAGAAGACTCTCACTGGCTTTGTTTAGTTTGGTCACTTTTGTGACTCCTCCCCACTGAGCTCTTTTTGGCCTAACTACCTTGGCCAAGGTTTCTTTCCTGGGGTCCCGCAGACGTGTGAAGCCCTGGATTCAGCACTGACAGCTTCCTGAGGTTTGGTTGAGGCAGAAAATGAATCACCTACCAGGAGGTGGTGAGTGAGGCCAGCTGAGCACTGGGCACATTTGTGACTTCACTGTCCTACTTCTTTGTGGTTCAGCAATGACTTTTGTTAAGGGGCTGAACAAGTCACTTAAATTTCCCAGTTATAATTTACCAGGTTTTACTAATAGGCTCTGCCGCGTCTTAGGGCAGGCGCTGTTTTGGTCAGATTCATCCTAATGTCATTCTTCCTCCACTTCATCTCCCGCCTGCTCCTCACCGTGCTCCCCACCGTGCTCCCCAGTCACTGAATGATTGACTGCGCCCCTTTCCCACAGAGCCAGATGTGCCCCGGAGTTCTTTCTTAGGCACTCCAGGCAGCAGGTTCTACTAGATCAGAGTCGGTACAACTGTGAGCCTAGAAAAACCTTTGAGGGCCACACTGGGGGAGGGTACGAGGGGACCACAGAGACCAATGTTCCCCGGATTTGTGGAATTCCTGGATGACTAAAGGTATAAAAGAAGGCTTGGGTGATGAACGGGATTGCTAACTTTTTTTATATATACTAAAGGCATAAAAACCTCCCAAATCCTATCAAGACACAATCCCTGGCATTTTATAAAAAGAATATTTTATGTGTAGTGTGGCTGCAGTATGTGACACCCTGGCCAAGAGAGCAAAGACTTAATAGGTTCAAGTTCCAGCCCAGCTACTAACTAATATTAAAAAAAGGGAGAGAGAGGGAATATTTAATACCCCCACGGTAGTAAAAACATAATATAAGAATGAAGGAGAGCCCTTTACATGGAAAGATTTTAGCCTTATAGAAAGTTCAGTGCATTGTTTTCTTTTCCCCATTTTGCTGTGGACCATTAAAAACTTGGTCATGGACCTAAGTGCCAAGTGCCATCCAGGGACCCTTGTTACAAATTTCAGACTGCTAGAGGTGTTTTGTTTTGTTTTGTTTTGTTTTTTTAGGTTTTAGGGGAAGTCCTACATGCAAAAATTTTAATTCCTTTAATTCAGGTGATATTGTTTGGTGTTGATGTGTAGTACTTGGATGAACATTTTATTTTATTATTTCTATGTAGTAGTGCTAGCTGGTCAGTTTACAGAATAACAAAAGAGGTTTTGTAATACTTTGAGGACTAAATAAAGACATGTTCTCACAGTGACCCTCCTGCTGTTTTTCGTTTGTTCGTTCGTTCGTCCATTTGTTCATTCATTCATTCATTCTCTGAGAAGCCTTCCCTGATGACCCAAATGTGAAGTAGTCCCCACAGAGCCCCCATGGTCACTCCTGACTGCATCATCCTGTTTGGTTTTCTATGTTAAGCTTGTTCATTGTCTTGCCCATTTACTTTCATGTTTACTTTAGTTTTCCCACTGTGATGTAAGTGGGACCAGGGGCCTGGCTGTCATGTTCATTGCCGTGTCTCTGATGGCTGCAGCAGTGCATGGCCTTTAATAGGATGAATGAATTAGCCAGGGCTGCCCACGTACACGGGGATGAGAACTTGAGCTTGTTTGTTGAGGGAAGCAGAAGGGACTAGTGAAAAGGAAGAATTTGGAGTTACTGAGGGGTGGGGTCGGTGATGGACCAGTGCCTTGGAGGAGGTAGGGGAGGTCGTGAAAACGGGGGGCGGGGGGAGTTTGATGTTTTTCTTTGAGGCTGAGGGAAGTGGGTGTATAAATGGGTGGGTGTCAAGGGGGCGGAGCATGTACCCAACGGTCTTACTCTCTTGACGAAGTGGGAATCAGTTTCCAGATGACAGAGGGGGCGCAGACCTGGGAGCAGCTGGGAGGCTGGAGGTCAAGGTCCGAAGCTGCGGGGGTGAGTGGAAGCACCCCTGACCCCGGCGGAGGGATGTCACAGAAAGCACCGGGTTTCCTTCTGTAGTCGGGGGGACACGAGAGACAAGGGAGCGACCGAGGTTCTGTAGAGCCGTGTTCGGGGATTGACAGGGAGACGCAGCGGGCGTCTCAGAGGCATGGGAACCTGAGGACGCTGGACTGAGAGTGGGAGCAGCACCAGGATGTGAATGGAGCCCGGCGGGTGGGGCGGGTATTCTCTTTCTCCTCCGGTGGCTTTTCATTCAAGTGGAAAAGCAGATTGTGTAAGAAGGAGGAAGTGAGAGAGGGAAGGGTGGGCTTTTAGAGGGGACTTTCAGTTCCCGGTTGGGAGTGTGGTAACCCGATTGTCGAAGGGTTAGTTAGGTGACAGGAATGGAGGAGCTAGGCTGAGGCGAGACCGGTAAATGTGAAGTCATTCCTCCTGAATAAGGGCCTCCTTGGAGGGATCAGCAAGAAGTGAGGAAGAATCCCAGGAGGAGGTCCCTAATAATGTGGGAGCAAGGAGCAGGAACCTGGAGGGTTCTAGGTACTTCTTGGTAGGCTGTTGTCTGGAGATAATGGTGACCTGGTCCTGAGAGCTGAGAGTGCTGATGAAACGAGCAGCTTGGAGCTGGGAGGGTTCCAGGGGAAGTGGGGTGGAGAAGCCAGGCCCCCCACTAAGATAATGCTGCTGAGATGGGTTTGAATGAGGGGCTTGCTGGCTCTAGGCTGTGTGTTCCTGAGGCACAGGAAGAGGAAGAAGATGGTAGAGGAAGGCTGGGTCAGAGCCAGGTAGGGGTGAGGGAACCCCAGCGGATGGGTGAGGCCCAGAGGGCCTCTAGCGTGGGGGACAGGGAGCTTTGCAGGATAAGGGATATTAGGGTCGTGAATGAACCAAGTCAGGCTCAGGGTTTCAGGTAATACTTTTTGTAAACAGCTTTATTGAGAGATCCACATACTGTACAGTTTACCCAATTAAAGTTTATAGTTCGGTGGTTTTTAGTATATTTACAGATAGGTTGGACAGTTAATTTCATGAACTCATCCTAGAAAAAGTGCTCCATACCTCACTGCTGACTATCACTGTCATCACCTTCGAAGTCCTCCCCTTGGGAAGCTGTGCACTGACACCAGCGCCTAGTCCGCCCTTCAAAGGAGGTTTGGAGCTCTTTTTCTGGAACGGCCATCAGAGCTGTCATTGTGCCCAAAAATCTGACAATTAAGTTTGTGAACTTGCTACTGTGTCCTTACGTTGGCAACACTGTACAAACAATTTGATAAGTTGTTATAACCTTGCCAAGGATTGTTTTGGCTATTCTGGGTCACTTGCAATTAGATATGAATTCTGGGGTCAGCTTGTCAATTTGTACATGGAAGTCAGCTGAGATTCTGATAGAGATTGCACTGAATCTGTAGAATAGTTGGGAGAGAACTGCCGTCTCTAACAGTGTTAAGTCTTCTGATCCATGAATATGCGATGGTTTTCAACTTATTTAGATCTTCTTTAATTTCTTTCAACAGTGTTTTATGGTTTTCAGAACATGTGTTTTGAAGTTCTTTTGTTCAATTGAATTCTACGTTCTTTTGATGCCATCCTTCGGGTAGTATTTCGATGGGAAGTCACGGTAGTACTTCTGCAAAGTCCTACCAGGTGAAGGGATAGCGTGACCAAGAACTTACACCCAGGTATCAGTGGTTTTCCCTCTTCCCCATTCTAATCAGCACTCCCCATGGTGGTAGGCTTGGGGGAGGGGAGTGAGTAGTTGACGACAGATAGCTCTAGGATAGTAGGAATGGAATTCAATTGGCATACTTCACACTAATATTTAAATTACAATACCCCTCCCCTAACTTTTGGGATTTATCATTGCTTTTCTGAAAGAGGAAAATGAGTAGCCGGGGTGAATCACTAATTGGGAGAACCTCAGGGGCATAAAAAAGGAAGGAGACTGTTTGGGAAGAGTGGAAAATACTTACAGATTTTTATCTGGGAGGTTAGGGTTGTTCTGAGGAGAGAGGGTACCTCAGCACAGGTTAGCAAGTCCAGTATTACCTGCCTGGTGGGTCTCGTGGTTAGCACCTGTGTCCTCCATCTGGTTTTCGGGGCTCATTTCCTTCAGTTCTGTTTACTCTGTCGTGTGTTGCTCCCCCTGCCTTACCTCAGTGTGTGCGTGACGGGAGGCGGAGGTCACGCACGCGCCGATGCTCCAGAGCGTCTGCAAGTCTAAGGTGGCACTTTTCCTAAATGCCACCAAAATAGTTGTGAGATTAAAATTCTATTTTATACATACATACATACATACATATTTTTTGTTTTGTTTTGGGATTTGAAACACTAAATTTGGCCTGGCATCATATTCATGACCATAAATGGGACCCGTTGTAGAGACTGTGTCATAGAGATACGCAGGTGAGTGGTTTCATTGCTTTAGGTGCTGTGAAGCCATACTTTTTAGACTGCAGATCCTCGTTGATATATATTTTTTTCTTCTGGGATAAGTGCTGGAAAAACTTAAATGGTAATTTTATTTGCCTTTCCATCTTGAACTGAATTTCAGATACTTTGGGTTCACCTTTTGAAAGTTCTGGGATCAGACAGAGACAGAACCAGCTCGGCCTGGTTTGCAGGTGGTTCTGCACGTTTGCTGGCCCTCGAAATGCATGGCTGCCCTGCTCCTGTCCAGTTCTCCCGTTTCGGTGCAGCTCTCTTGTTCTTTTTTCTCTTTGGCTGAGCTCTTTTGATTGTACACATTGGGATCTCCCTCACGTTACCTCAAGTAAAGGGGTACTTATCACAAGGACACTGGGCATGGGACTCCAGCAGACAGGGGACACGTAAGCCACTGGGAAGAGAAGAACTCCAGGCACTGGCACTGCCTGCAGGCCTCCCTGCGGATGCCGGCAGCTGAAGCCAACTCCTGGAATTCAGCTTTTCTGTTGGTCACTTTCTTTGATACCTCACAAGATCTTTTATCTGTATCATGGCTTCTGTTTCAGTGTAAGCTCTGCTCCAGCTGTGATATCATATTTATCCAGTTTCTCTTACATTGCTTCCTAGACTCAGGTCCCAGAGAACTGCCAAGTCTCACAGTGTTTCCTAGTCCAAACACTGTGAGGGAGCCCGTGCCCAACCCTTCCTTATTTCTGTACCACGCCATGCCTTAGGCACCTGACGGACCTGTAGATTGCCTTCCTTAGAGTCCAGTGCCCATCACTGACGCTGTCACCTGTGTCTGGGGAGAGTCCCCCCCACTCCTCCCAGCTGCTACAAAGCAGGGCTACCTGTAGAGCTGCCCCTCTAGCAGGTCCTCGGCCAAGGGCTTCCCCCTTAGAGGAGATTTGGGAGGCCATGTCCCCCTCCTCCTAGGCCTGCTTAGTGCAGTGCAAAGGACATAGGTAGTACCAGGAGCAGGTCTGGGAAAAACTGGCACTAAATTGAAACTTGAAATAATCTTGCTGATGGCATATCCTTATCAGATGAAAGTATGAATTCAGTGATTTCTTTATTTAAATAGAAAAAAATGTTGACCTTCTTAGGAGGAAATGAAACAAACACAAAGTGAAATTAACTTAGCTGTTTGTTTTCTTTCTTTCTTTTTTTTTTTTTGAGGGAAGAATAATGAAAGTAATTGAGTATATTAAGTTTTACTTTCTTTTAAAACGTGTATGGTTTTCTGGCCTTAAAGGTAACAAACGTATTGCAAACTTTTGGAAAAATATGGAAGAGAAGAAAATAAAAATCAGGATCCCATCACTCAGAAATGACCACTGTGAACTGGTCATATGTAGGCTTCAGTTCTTAAATAAGTAAAGAAATAAAACCATACTTAAAAAAGTAGCTGAACAATACTTCTTGAATATCATTTAATAGTCTTCTATGACATAATTTGCAATAGCTGCAAGGAGTTGTTCTCCCCTCCAAGTACTAACCAGGCCCGACCCTGCTTAGCTTCCGAGATCAGATCAGACGAGATCGGGTGCGTTCAGGGTGGTTTGGCTGTAGACCAGGGTGTTGTTCTATTGTGCAGCTCTACCATAATTCATTTTTTTCCTAATCTACTGGTTATGGGCATTTGGGTTTCCATCTATTTTGCTTTATTTTTAAAACATTGTATTGTGGATATTCTTTTATATAAAACATTTTTTGCATCTGCCTGACTGATTTTTTAGGTTGAGTTCCCAGATGTGGAATAATTGAGTCAAAGAAAAGCAGTTTTAAAATGCTTTGAAACATATGGCCAAATTGTCTTTCAGAAATACTGGGAAAGCTCACACTCATACCAGCAGTTTTCAGTCGCATTTCTCATGATCCTTTGCAGCGGTGGATATTATCATTAAAGAAACATTCTAATTTTAATGGACAGGAACATGGTGTCTTATTTTATTTGCATTTTCGTTTGTAGGAAGTTTAAACATTTAAAAGAGATGATTAACTTTTTTCAAAAACTATTTTTAATTGTAGTAAGGGCCAAGTAAAGTTTAGCATCTTGCCCATTTTAAGTGTACAGTTCAGCATGTTAAGTATACCCGCATTGTTGTGTAATAGGTTTCCAGATCTTTTTCATTTGTCAAAACTGAAACCCTGTACCCACCCATAAAACAAGAACCCTGCATTTCCCTCTCAGCTCCTGGTCACTGCCATTCTCCGTTCTGTTTCTGAGAATTTGACTACTTTAGAAACCTCATCTAAGTAAGTAGAATCATAAAGTATTTGTAATTTGTGATTGGATTGTTTCACTGAGCATGAAGTGCTCAAGGTTCATCCATGTCATAGCTTGTGTCAGAATTTCCTTCCTTTTAAACTAAAGGCTGAATAGTATTCCATTGTATGCCCGAGGGGTGTCCAGGCAGTACCCAGCCATGTGATAGGAAAACCTGGCATTTCGGGCTGGAGTTTTCCGGACAGCCCTCTCTGCACCACGTTTTCCTTGGCCCTTCATCTGTTCAAGGACTCTGGGCTTGCTTACGTCCTTGCTGTTGTGAGTAGTGCTGCTGTGAGCACTGGGTGTGCTGAGATCTTTGAGATCCTGCTTTCAATCCTTTTGGATATATATCCAGAAGAGGACTTACTAGATGATGTGGTAGTTCTATTTTTAATTTTTTGAGAATCCTGCGTCGTGTTTTCCTCAGTAGATGTACCACTTTACATTCCCACCAGCACCGAGGCTCCAGTTTCTCCATATCCTTACTGATCCTTGTTTTCTTCCTCCCTTCCTTCTTCTTTTTTATTTTTCTTTTTTATCCTAACCATCCTAATGGATGGGAGGTGGTTACTTATTGTGGTTTTGATTTGCATTTCCCCGATGATTAGTGATATTGAGTATCTTTTCATATGCTTTTTGGCCATTTGTGTATTAGCTTTGGAGAAATGTCTCTTCAAGTCCTTTGCCCATTTTTTAGTCAGATTTTTGTTTTTTGTTGCTGAGTTTGACTTTTATTGTTTTTGTTTTGTGAATCAATGGTAACCTTTGCTTACTTTTCTTTAGGAATATTCTTTGTACAGATTTGTAAGAGTTTTCATAAATTAAGAAATACTAATCTTTTGTCATTTATGATAAATATTATTATGTGACACTTGTCCCTAAATACCTTTGAGAGATACAGCAGGTTTAAATTTTCATATGGTTACATCTATCACTATTTTCTCAAAACTTTTTTTATTTTTATGTTTATGTGAAGCTGGGAAGGGGTTTACTAACTGTAGTATTAGGGCCAGTTCCTCTGAGGGTCTTCAGTGCCCTCGGGCATTCCAGGGCAGCACGATGACCATGACATAAACTCCCAGGCATGCCAGGCTTTCCCCTGCTAGGCTGTGAGCTGGAGGAGCCACAGGCACAGGACTGGTGCAGACAGGAGGTGGTTCTCCTCTTGAAGGGTGCGTGATAAACTTCTGAGAAGCCCAAATCAGCACAGCTCCTGGGTGCCCTGGAAGTAGCCACCCTTCTCCCCTCACCTGAGATACCTCTGAGACTGACCCAGGCTATTCAGCCAGCCCCTCACTTAGGCCCTCTTAAGTGATCACTGGAGTTCCTACCTGACACCCTTTCCCCCTCAGTACCAAGGCTCTAATCCAGGGTTCTCAACCTTCCTAATGCCACGACCCTGTAATACAGTTCCTCATGTTGGGGTGAACCCCATAAAATTACTTTCGTTGCTACTTCGTAACTGTCATGTTGCTCCTGTTATGAATTGTCATGTAAATATCTGATATGTGTTTTCTGATGGTCTTAGGTGACCCCTGTGAAAGGGTCGTTCGACCCCCAAAGGGGTCGCGACCCACAGGTTGAGAACCGCTGCTAATCTAACTTCCATGTAAAATAACCCTCTGTGGAGGCAGAGTTGTAACTTCCATGTAAAATAACCCTCTGTGGAGGCAGAGTTGTAACCGGAGAGGAACCTGGTCACTGATGCCTTCCTCTAAGCACAGGAGTCCCAGCATGGAGCCTCTACAATGTTCAAAAGGTGATATGTTGTCTTGATGGCACTAAGACTAGGGTGAAAATCACTGGAGGAAGCTGGGTCGAAGCAAGATGATGAGTCTTGGAGAGAAGGAACAGAAAAGATGGTGTCTTTTTTTACTTATTTGCTTCCTCCACACTCAGCTGGCAGGCTGGTCCCCAGCCTCAAGTCCCTGGCTCTTGGAACCTGGCCCCACCTCCAGAGAGGAGGAGAGGTTAAGTGTATTTTGTTTGAGGGTTGACTGTTCCTTCTAACACAGCGAAGAGAAGATACAAAAGTAATTTCCTTATTAAAATACTCTTATCTCCTTTAACTCTGAGAGAGGGGCCTTGGCTACCCTAAGGTTAATTATGAATCCACCTACACTTTCTTCTTGGAGCATAGGAGATTTCTCTTGGCTCCTGTGTTGGAAATACAGAAATACATGCCTGTTTGGTTTTTGAAATTGCATATTGTTACAGTGGGTCAATAACTGTAAAAGTGGTTCGATAAAACTGGTTTCATTCTGTTTGGGCTGTCCTTGTGGATTTGTCGTAAATTCAAATCTCCTATCATGATTAACAAATTTATTGGGTTTGTTGTTGGTCTCTTACATGGGATGGTAGGAAAACCCAAAACTATGCTACTTAACATCCCTCCTTTATTTTTATTTTAAAGAGTGATATAAACCATACTTGCTGTTCCCTGTTTCACCATTGGAAAAGTATATGCCAGTAATCCTTTCTCACGTCATACGTGGTCTGCAAACTCTCCGTAGTAGCTTGCTTGTCAGAGAGGAGACTGCCCATAGGTATACAGATCAAGCTTAGCATCACAAAGGCTCTTTTCCTGTTGGGATTTAAGAATGGTCTTTATTAAAATCAAGAATTGAAAGCACAGTACTTCATTGCGCCATAGGTAGGGTCTGTAAACTATGGCCACCTGTTTTTGTAGATAAAGTTTTACTGGGACATAGCCATGCCCATTTGTTACTTATCATCTGTGGGTGCTTTCTCACTGTAAACTGCAGACTTGAATAGTTACAACAGAGACTTGCAAAGCCTCAAATAGGTGTCATCTGGCCCATTATAGAAAAAATTTGCTGACCCCTGCTCTGTAGAATTCTAACTTCATTCACAGTTATTTTGTATTTTCTAGAAAAAATATTGCAAGGTGGGAAATGGAGGCAGTTTTCTCTTGAAGTGTCTGGTTTTGGCCACTCATCATCTCAAGGGAATGATAGAGTTGTGAAGGCACACGTGGAGTCTCCCAGATGAGTCTCTATAGGTGCCATGTTTCCCAGTGCAGGGACAACTCATATATCTGTCAAATGTGGGTACTCGACTCTAACTTGAACAATAGGTTGGAGAGATCATCCCTGTCATTTGGGATGGTTGTGACATTTAGTAATTCTTGTGAGGAAGGTAAGTAAGAAAGGGAGTGGATTGCAATGGGTGACCATCTAGGTGTCCTGTGGTTCCCCAGTCATGGTGGGGAGATAAAATACTTCAAGGACAGCCTTGCTGATGGTCACCTGGAGGCAGATTTCCATACTTCTTGGCATAAAAGCTTTTCAGTGAGGCAAGAATTCTTGCAGGCACACGGGCTAGGGTGGGAAATTTGGAAACCTAAACAAATCTAAAACTTTACAGCTTACCAGGTGGGTATAATTTTTGTTCAAGGGCTACTTCTGATTAGCAGCTTTGTTTGTCAAATTCTAGACAACTGACTCTTTATCTCTAACCACACTATTGTGCTGTCATTTAATTTCCTTCTGCCCATCAGTAAATGCCATGGTAGGGTTTAGCCCCAGACAACACTTCATGTTGTGTTATGAAGGTAGCATCTCGTCATATTTTTGAATCTGCTTTTTATTTTACCTGAAATAAAAATCTCCCATAATTTGTTAGAGTCACCGTTTCTCCTGATAGAATTATGGTGTTTATTTTAAATAATGGTTTCTTCAAAAAGTTTAAAAATAATTTGTGTTAATTGGAAAAATTCAAACAATACAGATATACTCATATGTGGAGTAAAAAATGGAAGTCTCCCTCCAACCATCCCCCACATTCCACTCTCCAGGTTTAAGATATTAAAGGTGGACCGTGTGCTTCTTTGTGATGTTTTGGTTTAAATTTTCCAGTTTCCTACTTTCACAGTTTGACTTAGTCTGAAGGATCTTAGGGTGGCCAACACCCTATTAGAACTGCAGAGTCCTTCTGCCTGGCTGGGAAAAGCTGAAGCCCTTTGGGGAGAATTAAGACCCAAAGTTCACATACATCAGCCTTGGGCAATGGAAAGGACAGAGTTGGAAAGCAGACCGGCTTGAGTTGAAACTGGACTTGAACTCTCTCGCTGTGTGACCTTGGGCAACGTAATCCCTCTGCTTCTGCTTTCTTAAGAGTATGCAGTGAGGACACGCGGATCTCTCTCACCAGCTGGTTGTGAAGTTTAATTACACAAGGAAACACAGATATGCTGTGTTGGAGAAATGCAATCCGTCAGTTGTTGGGGAGACAGAATATACAAATGTTACGATCTGAGTGAGGTTAAGGGCAGCAGGGGACTGTACAACATGCTGTGTAAGGAGGACAAAGCCGGGCAGGAGAGGGGAAATGACTTGAGCAGAATCGAGGAAGAGGGATGGGAGTTTGCAGGGAGATGTGGGAGGGATGAAGGCGTGAGGTTAGAGGACCCACCTGGGCAGAGGCTCAGCTGTGTGGAGCAGCGTGCTGTGTGTAGGGAATGCGGCCAGATCCTGAGATGGAGGCAACCTGTGGTCTGACTTTTATCTGATACAGTTGCAGTCCCCAACCTTTTTGGCACCAGGGACCAATTTCATGGAAGACAAGTTTTCCATGGGATAGGGTGGGGGAGATGGTTTCAGGATGATTCAAGTGCATTGCATTTATTCTGCACTTTATTTCTATTATAGTTATTATTACATTATAATATGTAATGAAATAATTATACAATTCGCTATAAAGCCTGCCACCAGATGCAGCATAATTGTCACCACTCACTGATAGGACTGTGATATGATCTGCAAGCAACTGATTTATTATGGTCTCTGTGCAGTCAAACCTCTCTGCTAATGTTAATCTGTATTTGCAGCCGCTCCCCAGCACTAGCATCACCACCTCAGCTCCACCTCAGATCATCAGACATTAGATTCTCATGAGGGGCGCACAACCTAGATCCCTGGCATGCACAATTCACAATAGGGTTTGAGCTCCTGTGAGAATCTGATGCCATCGATGATCTGGCTGGAGGTGGAGCTCAGGTGGTAATGCGAACGATGGGGAGTGACTGTAAACAGATGAAGCTTCATTGCTGCTCACTTCCTGTTGTGCTGCCTTGGGGGCTGGAGAACCCTGTGATACAAGAACTCTTGAGCTACTCCTGCTTCCAGCCTCTGCCCCCTTTGCACATGACAGTCCGTCTGCTTAGAGCAGGCATGTCCAACTTGTGGCCCAGGACGGCTTTGAATGCGGCCCAACACAAATTCTTAAAACATGAGAATTTTTTTGCGATTTTTTTTTTTTTTATTTTTTTTAGCTCATCAGTTAGCATTAGTGTAGTGTATTTTATGTGTGGCCCAGGGAAGCCAAAAGGTTGGACACCACTGGCTAAATTACACTATTGGTTAGGCCTCAGCTTAAGTCCCACTTTCTCAGTAAAGCCTTCCCAGCCAACACCCCCTCCCCCATTTATTCCCTCCATTCTTGTAACAGGTCCTTCCTTTCATATCATTTCCACATTATAATTGTGAAGTCATGTCATACGCTCTGAGTCTGCTCCGCACTCCACTGTATGCCCCACTCCTCGTCCAGCACATGGCCCGCATGTGGTAGGAGCTCCGTAAATACATGCTGATTGAGCGCATGCCTGCATGAATGGGCTCCTCACGCCCCGATCGCCACCTCCGTCCATCTTTCCAATCTAACCCCGCCAAGCCTCTCTGTATCAATGTCCTGTGGCTGCCATAAGAAATTACTACAAACATGGGGCTTTAAACACCGGAAATGTATTCTCACGCAGTCCTGGAGGCCGGAAATCTGAAGTCAGGGTGTTGGCAGGATCGCGCTCCCTCCTGCCTCTTCCAGCTTCCGGCGGCTCCAGGTGTCCTTGGCTTGTGGCTGCATCACTCCCGTCTGTGCCTCCGTCTTCACACGGCCCTCTCGTGTGTGGGGGTGGGGTGGGTGTTTGCTCCTCTTCTGTCTCTTAGGCCACTTGTCATTAGATTTAGGGCTTGCCCACCTGCAGAGACCCCTTTTTGAAATACGACCTCATCTACAGGTTCCAGAGGTTAGGGACAATTCAGCCACCTTCCCCTTCCATGAACCCTTTCACGCAGCTGATGTGACCTGGTCACCGTCTCCTGACCGTCCACCGTGCTTTCTGCCATCCTCTGTGCATGTGGCCATCACGGCTCTGTTCCTCTTTTGTGTGAACACTGAAACTCCCCCGCTGTCCCCTCCTCCTCTCCAGGTGCAGTGACCTCCTCCCTTTGGGACCCTGCCTGTGCACGGTGTGCTTCCCGCCTCCTGCTGGAGCTCCTTTTCCTCTGTCTCCTGCGGGTCATTGCCTCCTGGACACCGTGCAGGA
The DNA here is from genome assembly GCA_004026885.1 of Lyroderma lyra. NCBI lineage: Eukaryota > Metazoa > Chordata > Mammalia > Chiroptera > Megadermatidae > Lyroderma > Lyroderma lyra. Next base: position 99,597 of record PVJL010001555.1, read on the forward strand.
CTGTTCCCTGCGGTGCCAGGGGTGTCAGCAGACTCAGGAAATGTTTATGACTGACAGTAACCATCTGGAAAATATGCTCAGACTTAATATTATCAAAATAAAGGCAAATAGTGACCACACAGCCATAGCTGCCTTTCGCTTATGAGAATACGTATGTGTGTATACAGTCGGGGGATTTAATTTTTCCCCTTTTAGTAGCAGATGCTACTTCAATGAGCTTTTGTAATAAATGGGGGGTTAAAGAACAGTAGGCAGCCCCAGGAGTGCGGGGCCTGGACGCAGCTGATAGGCCGACTGCACTGACTGCAAGGTCAGCGTCAAGGTCCTCTTGGGGCCACACCATCTCCCACGTGAGCTCTGCAGTAGGTTTAATGTCATAGGAGTCACCTGTTCCTTGAAAGGTTGGGCTGCTGACAAAACCGCCAGGGCTGTCATCAGTGGTGGATCTCTGTGGACATCACTTCTGTTCTCTCCATCTGTGTCAACCAGCATCCCCCACTGCCCCTCAGGGTCCGTCTGCTCCCCCACATCTCCTCTGACTCAGCAAGGCTGCAACTCCGGCCCGACTCTGCCCGGCCTCCCACTTTGAGTGCCTGTCATCATCCAGCTGCCTTGGACTTGCCATGTCCCCTACGCCCCATCCCCATTGTGGACGGATGGTCACATTGGTCTGGCCAGCAGCAGACAGCAGGGAGGGAGCAGCAGAGGGTTACCTTTCAGAGGCTGTGGGTGGACAGGCTTCCTTAGAGAGGACTTAGGGGGCAGGTGGAAGCCATGAGAGGCTCATCTGCCCCAGGAAGTTCCACATTACCAAGTGTTCATATCTTATTTTTCAGGTTGATCGCGTCCTGTGCTGAAGATGTTTCCAGAACAACAGAAGGAGGTATGTCATCACGTAGCCAAAAATAAAGCCTTTGCATTTTGACTCACTGCAGGTTAGTTCTGTATTCACTAACCATCAGTCTGTGGTAGAGAGTCAAGATACTGGAGGGTGTCCTAGTGGAGGGCTCATGAATGAACCAACCACCCTCCCAGCCCCGCTGCCTCCCCCTCGGCCCTCCCTGTTGGGTTCCGAGTCTGAGCTGTCTTTCAGCTCCCACCCTCCCATCCTTAGGGAAGTACCTTCTTCCATGACTCAGAATTCTCCCAGACTCTGCCTCCCACCCTTTGCTTTGGACAGCCTCCCTCGGGCTTCTTTCTTGGTTTTATACTCTGTTGCCTCACTCCTGAATTCGCCCACCTCTGGTGACAACCCAGAGGAGCTGTCTGGCATTCGTTTCAGTTTTGCCCAGCTTGTTGCTTCTTGGATTTCCTGGCTTGATGTCATGTGATCAGGGAAGGCGGTCACTTCCCAAACCCAGCCCGGCCTCTCAGGTCTCCAATCCCAGCTTCCCGAGCTTCCGTCTGAGTGGGAGGAGGGTGGGGCCACCACCACACCAAGCCTTTGCTGAGTGGCCGTCCCTCAGAAGTATGCATTTGTCCTACACTGCCTACTGTTGTGCCACACATATCGTCCCTAGGGGAGCCTACTGAAACTGAGCAGAGGCACATGCACCTTTCTAGGGAGTACACGTGTGCACATGCATACACGCACGCGTTTGGACACAGCCACACGGACACGTGGCCCTCAGTGTGGCCTGTCCAAGTTCAAAGCAGTAAGCAATCTATTTCAGAGAATCCTTCCAGAAACTTTGCTAGATTTCATACCTTTTAGCCCTGTCTTTGGATTCAGGTTCTCCTCAATAGTCTAGCCCACTTCCACCCTGTAATTATAGGCTGGGCTCCCCCAGTTTCAAAGGCAGTGTTTTTGTTTGTTTGTTTTTTAAACTTTTAAAAATTGGCATAATGTATGAACAGTAAAATGCATAGAAAGTCCTGATCTTATGTGTTCAGCTCAGTGGCTTTTCTCATATGTATACTGTGTGACCACTACTTGGGTCAAGGTTTAGATGTTTTCAGCACCCCAGAAGGTACCCTGTGTCCCTTTCCAGTTAGTCACCCGAGCTCCCCCTTCACCCCACCAGAGGTAACCCCACACAGTACCAAGACCAGCTATACTTTCTCCCTGCCCCTGTGCCCGACAGTTCTGGGGCCAAGCTACTAGCTTCACGAAATAGCTTCTCTGCGAAGCTGGTCAAACTGCAAACCCCACACGACCGTGCCCACTCTCATACCAACTGCAGGTTCCGGGGTTCCCCAAACCATCCTCAGTTTTGATAATTCACAGGAAAGACAGAAGTCATTAAGAGCTATGTACTCACAGTTAGTTGTTTACAGGGAAAGGTTACCAGCCAAAGGAAGACAAAGACACATAGGGCGAAGTCGGGGAGGGTCCACGTGTGGAGTTTCTGGTTGTCCTCTCCCGTGGAGTCACTGTCCCCACACTGACGTGTGACAGTGCACACAGGGCAGCTCCCCCGAGCCTTGGTGTCCAGAGTTTTTATTGGGGCTGTGTTTTACTGCGTGGCTGACTTTTAGTCTCCACTCCTCTTGGGGTCGAGTTAACACCTTCATCTCCAGAGGTCACAGCTGATCACAGTGTGACCCTAAGCCCCTACCATATTCACACTGTTGACTGCCCAGTGGCCAAAAGCCAGGCAAACAGAGCTGCTCCTGCCGGCAGGACATCCCAGGGGCAGAGGTCAGACTTGCACTGGGGCGAGGTCACTTCTTGGCTGCACACCTGCATGGGCCGAACCGCTGGGCAGGTTGTGCCCTGGGAGGGGTCACACCGCTGTCCTGCCCCGTTCCAAAGGCACTTTTACAAGTCGTTCTCTTGTGGGGAGGAAGCTGCCAGTGAAAACCATGAAGACTTTTTTCTAATTAGAAGTGGTTTTTGCTTGGTTGGTTTAATCACTTGGTATTTATTATAAACTCATTTCAGTTAATAAAAACTAGACCCAAGTTTTAAGCCACTACATAAAAGAAAGCATTTTATCGACCTTGCGAAAGTCCTTTGTTGTAAATAATTATGTAATAATATTCTAACATTAAGGAATTTTAAGCTGCAAAGTCCTTCAGCTAAAAAGGAAAAAAAAAATACTGTGGGGAGAAAGAAGTGTAATGTTCAGAAGTTTACTTCAGCCTCTCAGTGAAGAAATCACAGGACTAGATCCAGATGGACTGTAATACGCTATTTATTGTTCATCACCCAGCAGTCCGTTTTCTGCATGTGGCCAGGAAGATCCCCTGCTCTTAGGACAAGGTCAGAACTCCTAAATATGGTTTCTGAGGCCCCCAGAGACCTGACCCCGCTTCCTTCCTGGGCTCCTTGTCTGCCCCGCCCCCACCACAGCACACTTGTCACTCCTGGCGTGGGAGCTGACCTCCCGAGTCTCCAGTGCTCTGCACTCTGGGCCCCTGGGTTTTCACAGATGCTTTCCCACTGCCTGCAATCATGTCTGCTCCCCCAGCCCTCTCAGCACAGTGACTGGCTAACTCCTTACCCCTCAAGCCTCAGCTTAGAAGTCAGAGGCTTTCCTAACGCCTCAGTCATAAAAGGTGTGTTTGTCTCCCCATGTACCCCAACAGCACCCTGTTCTCCATGCCAGTTAGAAGTGGAGGAGGTTTTGGACTGAGCCTTTAAACATCCTGGTGGCCGGTTGTTGTTTAGTGGAAAAAAATGCAGGTCCCACCTAACTGCATGGGTGCAGTATCATCGACTGTTCTAGAATGTAGACCAAGGTGACAGTGTGTGTGTAAGCGCACAGCGCCCGCAGCAGGCATTACTAATTAATCATGAGGCTGGCACGTAAACTGAGCTCTATTTACCATCCTTGTTCAAGATTCAGATGGCCAGGGAGTGACATCTCAGTTCCACCTAACTGGTAGTTGAGGTTGGAACTATTATACTAACTAGAAGTTTGGTACATTTTAATTTTTTTTGAAGATTTGGGGGTGAGGATCAAATGCAGTTTCTCTTGTTAAAATAGCTTTATTACCGTAATAAATCTGGAGAGAGAACAGGGAGTGCGAGCCTCCCTTGTTAGTTAAACATGTTCCGATTGCACGTTGGTTTGAATTCCCAGGAGGGCAGTATCCGAGCTGATGAATCTTCCCTATAAAAATGGCCTTGGCATTGGGCCACAGTAAAATTAAAATGAATTCAGATCCATTCGTGCATGCAACTTTAATTTACAATTAAAATATTATGGTTACATATTTTAATAAGAATAATTAGATGGACCCAATTGAATCAACCCTTCTGTTTAATGAGACAGAACCCAGAATCCTAATGCAGAGGCAGGTGGCTGTGACAGGAAGCACGCTTCAGACAGCGCCTTTTGTGGAGTCGGGCCTTTTTGTTCTTTGTGAGTGCTAACGTGCAGCATGAGCTGCTAACGTGCAGCATGAGCACTTGGATTTTCCGCGTTACGGAAGGCCCTGCTCCCAGCACGCTGAGCTCATCCTCTGTGATGTGTGAGTAAGTGGCTTCCTCCTGCCACACAGGACACTCTGTTTCACGGAGTCCCACATGTGAGCCCCTCCCAGGCCCTGGGTTGCTTGCTCTGCCCAGGGCTCTCTTGGTATAAATGGGAGGGTCCTATCTGTGGGATATGACTGGAAGGGTGGGCTGAGAGACCCCTTTTGTGTGCGTCCCTCCCCTGCTCTCCTGGATTGTGATGGTCGGATTTTGCCTTTAGAGATCTATACCTTTAGGATAAGGTTTTTTTTTTTTTTCCTCCTTCAAAATACTCATACTGGATATAATGGCAGTTATCAGCTATTGACACTTGAGTAACAATAAATCCATCAGCTCAGTGGCAGGGGATACCCTAAGTGGAGTAGACCCAGGTGGGCCCGGGAGAGTTCAAGGCGCCATGAGCACCCTGCCACCGAGGGAGGAGCTCTGCCCCCAGGGAGGAGCCCTGCACCCAGGCGGGAGGCAAGGCCCTACAGGAAGGGTTGAGGCAGGTGCTGCCATTAATATTAGGGGCGTGCCAGCTCTGAGCTTAGCAGTTACCTGTTCAGGGTATGCTTATGCTGACTGATGCTGTGTTTGGGGCTGGCTTGCTTCAGGAAAGCATGGTTTTGATATTGGGAAACTGGAATCGAACTGGACTGGAACCAATGGACATCATTAACAAATATCCCATAAGCAGGGCTTCCACCTGGTGTCCTGTGATGCTGGGGACCTTAAAGGGAAGTGACAGGACAAGACAAGCTCTCTCCCAGTCCTGAGAACTGAATGTGTTGTTCTTCCTTCCTCCTGCCCCTCCTGCCTTTCTGATGTGATACGGTCACGGGCAAAATGGGTCTGGGATTTATGGGCATTCTCTACTGTCTTCGCAGTTTTGCTGTGTATCTAAAGCTGTTCTAAAATAAACTGGTTTAAAACAAATAACATTAAGTTACATGTGCTCAAATATAAGGATTTCTAAAACATTGTATAGTGAATAAAGCAACATGTAAACAGTATTTATACCTTGTTTGTATTCAAAATTATATATATGCCAATTATATAATATGTAATATAGAATACATGTAAAAGTCCTGAATCGGTGGATGAGAAACTGGGAGTTCAGGAGGAGGAGGACTTTATATTCATGGTGTACTCATCTGTAATGGAAATTTTATATCTGTATCTACATCTTTCTTTAAGCACATACATTTATTTTTATAATAATGAAAACTTAGTTTTTAAAGGTATCCTAAGTATTAGGATAGCATTGTGTTAATGGTGTCAATACATGTTGAGTGAATGGTTAACATCTTAGATCCATGTTTCTGACTTACTTTCACTTTCAGGTGCCTCCCTTGTCCCTGAGAGCATTCTGCTTGGCATGATGTCCCTTCTGCTCTTCCTCCTTTGCTCTCTTCTTTTCCTTGACTTTTTCTGGTTTAAACTTTCCATTATGAAAAATTGAAACATCGACGAAGTAGAGAGAATAATTTATTGAACGCTTGTGCAGCGAAGGTTTCAACAGTGGGCCTATTATTGATGCGTGACCAAGCTACCTCCCCACCCTGCCATTTCCTTCCACCACCACCCCGTGAATTCTTAGGAAACAAATTCTAGACACAGTATGATTTCATCTGTGAGATTTCAGTATGCATTTCTAACAGTTGACCCTTAGAAACAAATCACATTATTACACCTTAAATAATTAACATCTGTTTCTTCATACCATCCAGTAGTCAATGTTCAAGTTTCCCTGATTATGTTGGAAAACAATGTATATATTTGATTGTTCTAATCATGATCCGATTAAGAACTATACATTGCATCTTGTTAATACAGTGCTTAAAGTCTCTTATTTTACCTTCTTCCTCTTTTGTAACTTATTTGTTGATGAAACTGTGTCTTTTGTCCCATAGAGGTTTTCACATTCAGGATTTTGCTGACTGTGGTGCAGTTTAACACAGGTTGGCAGTTATTTCTTGTTTAAAAAGATGAGTTTTTCCATTGCATTTTTCCTAAAAGGTAGTTACAAGAAGGTAACTTCTTAATTTTGGATACTACTTCTGTAAAGAAACTTGCAACATCGTGTAAAAGGCAGGTCTAGCTGAATCTCATAGATAGTTGTTTATCCTGAATTAATAAAAGCTTTCTTAAAAGTCAACATTTCAACCTGCCAGACCATGTCATTAAACACACTCCATGCTATAAAGGAGCAAGTAGCACCCCTTGTAGGTTGTCATAACTATTATTAGAAAATAAAGGGAGGTTACTTGAGATACTCCTTCTGTCTTTCAAGCTTGTTATTTGTAAAGAATGGAGTATGTAAAATGGGTTAAATTTTAGTTTTGAGATTGGTGGGTGGGCATCCTGAATGGAATCCTGGTGAATAAGACATTGATTAAATGTCAAAGCATTAGCCTGCAGAATAGTGCCAATAGAGTTGGTGCTCAGTACACATTTGAATGAATGAATGAATGAATCCCCAGTTTAAAACATAAACATGTAAAGCACTACTTTGGAATGGGGGAAAAACGTCCTGAGAATGTGAGCACAAAATGAAACAATTTTTCATTTTTATCATAGAAAATTCTCATCAAGGCTATGAAAAATTAATACAAACACCTAGATATTCTGCTTTATTAGCTATTGTCTCTGCTCATCTTTTTGTAATCTGAGTATTTTTACAGTTAGCACATAGTTGTTTACTATCCTATAAAGATTAAAGCTAGACTACAGCAGAAATTAAAAAAAATACACCTATTAAAATGGCTAAAGTAAAAAATAGTGGTAGTACCGCTAGAAACTGTGATAGGCGTATAGGTATAGATCATTGTGGTGTTAATTTGCATTTTCCTGATGGTTAATGATGTTGAACATCTTTTCATGTGCTTGTTTGCTATTTGTCTGTCCTCCCTGATGAACTGTCCCTTTGTGTATTTTGTCTATTTTCTAATTGAATTCTTTGCTTTTTAAAATGTTGACTTTTGTGAGTTCTTTGTATATTCTAAATACAAGTCCTTTGAAGGATGTGTGAATTGCAAATATTTTCTTCCAGTCTGTAATTTGTCTTTGCAGTTTCTTCATGGAGTCTTCGGCAGAGCAAAGGGTTTTAGTTTCGGTGAGGTCCAATTTTATCACTTTTTTCTTTTATGGATTGTCTTTTTGGTATCAAGTCTAGGACGTCTTCATCTAGCCCTAGGTCCCCTAGAGTTTTCTCCTATATATATATATATATGTATATTTTCAGTTTTATGTTTACATGCAAATCTGTGATCCATTTTGAGTTAATTTTTGCATAAGGTGCAAGTTGTAGGTGGAGGTTCTTTTGTTGGTCTTGGATGTCCAGTTGCTCCAGAATACTTGTTGAAAAGGCTGTCCCTCCGCCACTGAATTGTTTTCACACCTTAGTCAAGAGTGAGTTGGGCATATTTGGGCGGGTCTCTTTCTGGGTTTTCTGTTCTGTTCCATTGCTCTTTGTACTCACACCTCTACTGGCACCACATGCTCCGATTGTGTAGCTGTATAGTAAGCCTTCACGTCAGCAAGAAGGATTCTTCCCACTTTATTCTTTCTCACACTTGTTTGGCTTATTCTAGGGTCTTGCCCTTTCCATGTAAATTTTACAATAAACTCGTCTATGTCTTCAGGAAACTCTTTTTTTTTTTTTTTTTTTTTTTTTTGCTTTTTGGTATGTGGGTAGCGCCCTGACTGGGAATCGAACCCAGGCCGCAGCGCTGACAGCGCCAGTGCTGAAGCCTTAAGCCACTGCACCATCAGGGAGCTCCCTTCAGGAAACTCTTAATGAGCTTTTACAGGGCTTAACATTATTTCTATAGATCAGTTTGGGGAGAATTTGTCTCTTTAGTATTTTGAGTCTTCCAACACGTGAACACAGTGTAGACATTATACATACATAGATGTAGACAAAGAAGTATATGTTTCTTTGGTTTCTTTCAACAGCATCTTACAATTTTCAGCATATAGAACCAGCACATCCTTTGTTTTTGAATCTTCTTGGTAATCTAATTAATTTTCAAACATTTCATGAACACTTACTATGTCCTGATACTGTGCTAGAAATATAAAAATAAAATAACAAAGCCCTGCAGGACAGAGTTTCAGAAGATCATATTATTTCAATTGACATTTTAGCTAATAGCCAAGATGGTATTTTTTCCTCTCCAAAATAATGCAATTCCAGTGAAACTGGAAATTATCTGAGGTTTATTGTTACCAAAAGAACCACTAGATAGAACATGTCTGAGAGCACAGGCTTTGGAGCAGGACTTGAGTTTGAAACCTAGCTTATCCCATTTGCCACTTGACTTTGGGCCAGTTGCTTAAGCTTTCGAAGCCTTATTTTTCATACCTGTAAAATGGGATGATAGTATTACTGACCTCTTCGAATTGTTGTAAAGATGAAAAGAAAACGTGTTAAATAAACACTTATCCCAGTGCCTGCTGTGTGTCAGTGCCCTGGCCAGTACAGGTACTTTTATTGTTAATTGCATCTTGCATCAGGGCTAAGGAAAAAAGACAAGGTGAGTGGGTAAACGGCTAAAGGCTGAACCTGCGCTGAGGGTGGGGGGGAGCCAGTATGTAGAAATCAAAGAGTGCTTATTGCAGGAGAACACAGGCAGTAGATTTTTGGCATCTAGCAGCCTCCCTTCCTCAGCCTTGTTTTGCATGGAGAGCAGTAGGGACCAGTTAGATTAAAATTTTCATCCTACTCTGCCCAGCTTCTTCTTCATACTAGATATAGTCATTAGGCCCAAAAAGTCATTAAAGTGTTTAATAAGGTTATTAAATTGAGTAACTGCTGCCGCTGAGGCAATTTTCATAGGAAATCCATATGATTGTAGGTATGGAACTCGGAGCTGTCCTCTGTGGCTGACGGGCTGTCAGCATTCCTTTGAAGGATGGTGGGCACCATCGTGAGCGATGCCTCTAATTAAGAGATTATAGGTGAACCTCGGCTTCCTGGCTGTACTGTTCCTAGCTGGAAGTCTGGTGAAACGTCACTAATTCCTAGTAATTGCAAGGTGGGGGAGGGGAGGCCCATCTGAATTCTAGAATATTTTAAAATAAGTGTACTTTTATTGCTTTCAAATATATACTCCACCTAGGCAAACAAATGGTTGTATGGTACAAGTCTTTGGGGACCCAAGTTATTGGCGCTATCAGAATGATTTTCAATGATTTCTATGTAAATAGGTGCTTCTGGAGTTCTTTAGGGTGCTTGAAAAACAGTTTGTTCTCATAGATCTTGAACATTGCTCTTGTAGCTGTATGCTGTTAATTGACACGCCCTTAGACGAAGGGGTTTGTTAAATTAAGATAAACTTTAGACCAGCTGCTAAATAGCTTATCATTAATTCATGGAGTCCAAGAACCCAAGTGGATGAGGTTTTTATTTCAACTGAAGTTTGATCTCGTTATTTTTTTTTTCCTGAAGGCAGTTCATTCATTCATTCCTTCAGGCCTTCATTTGTTCATCAAGCAGTATTAATAGAATGCATTGGGTGTGCTCAAGTCATACAGGATGGCCTAAGCTCTGCTGGAGGAGCTCAGCATTTGATAGAGGAGGCCCCCAGGTAATTACATTACAATAAGGTGTGATGTGTAGGGACAGTGCCCAAGTCTGCCCAGAGGCAGCTGGGGCTCGGGGAACATCCAACCTGTAAACCAGCCTGGGTGAGTCTGAGGATTTCCAGAGGCTGAGTTGCATTTTGAAAAATGAAGTGGAATTAGCAGAAAATAAAAGAAAGAAGATGACGATGAAAGAAAAAGCAGAAAGTGGGGTGGAGACAGCAGTTCTGGCTGAGGGAACAGCTCATTCAAAGGCACAGAGGTGGGAAATGACATGTTGTGTATGGGGACCTAAGCTTAGCCTTTGGAGATAAGTGGAGTGAAAATCATGAAAGGCTTTCCTGTGCTAGCTAAGGAGTTTGAACTTGATGTTGAAAGTTAGGGGGCAGGTTTTGAAAGGTTTTCAGCAGGAAAATGCTATCATCAGACGTGTACTTGGGAGCCACGCTTGTCTCAGTGCGGGGGATGAATTGGACACAGGCCCAGAGCTCTGTCAGCAGCCCTTGAGTTCATGTCGCACGAGTGGTCCTTGCACCAGAAGGAATAGAGTGTGGGTTCAGAGGAGGATGAGTCTGCAGGACTTGGTGAGTGTGGATTTAGGAGGTGAGGCAGAGATGTCCGGGGTCACTGGCTTTCTGGTGTGGGTTGTTGGGCATGAGATGGGGAGCAAGGTGGTGTGGGAGGGGTGTGGTCTCTGTGAGCTCGTGAGACTTCTGAGCTGAGCCGTCTAGGCAAGAGGCTGAATATGTGGAGAGAGCCCCGGGTGGGGCTGAAGATGGAATCATCAGCCCATGCTGGGTGCTGAAACCATATGTTTGGCTGAGGTCACCCTTGAGTTGCAACAGTGTGAAGAAAAGCAGCCTGGGACGGCTCTCAGAGCCGCAGCAACATTTAAGAGAATGACAAGCAAGAAAGATGGTCATCCACAAAAAGAATTTAGTGATATTTTGCACTCCAACCAAGTTAGATTTTCAGGTTTGAAAAAAGGTATTTGGAGTCTGAGGACCCTACTGAATTTTGAGTGTGCTGAAAATGCACTGCTGTGTTCTCAGAAGACATTTTTCCCCCCAGCATGGTTTTAGAATATGTATCCAACATATTCTTCCCTAAGGTTAAAGATTAGACTTAATGAGAAATAATAATGGTGGAGTCTGAAAATGCCTACCCATTGAGGTGAAGAAAAGAGATTCTTTGCAAATTTGTCATTATGCTGTCCTTTCCTTTTACAAATATTATGAAGGGCTTGCTCTGAGCAAGTACTGTGAAATCTTTAGATCACTCTGACTTCCGCTGAAAAATTACAGCTTTAGAGTGTACGCCACTGGGTTCTTAAATTAATAATTTGCCATTTAAAAAAAGATACACAGTTGGTTTAGCTTTTCTTAATTTCTTATTTCCAGTGTCTGTGGGAAGGCCTCAGTGCTTTGGGTTCATAAGCATTTCCCTTTCTAAATAAAAATACTTTACATTTATGTAGCACTTCATGAAAAATTTCCCAGCGTTTTCACGAGTATTTTATAATTTGATCTTCCTAAGAAACAGCTGAGATAGATTGGATGGACATTATTTCCATTTCCCAGATATGGAAACAGAGGCTCAGTGAAAAAATTCATAATGTAGGAGGTGAGTGAGCCAGAATTTCCCCCTAGTCTTATAACCATAATTTCAGTGCTCTTTCCAAAAAAGGGACATGTTACCCAAAGTTTCTATGTTAACAAGTGGGCACTAGCAAATGAACAGGGGGAAAAATGCCCTATTTTTTTTTCAGGACTCTTTTTCATTACCAAAAGCATTGATTAATAATGGGGCCAGGGGGTATGTGTCTCTGTAATAACTGTGGATTTTATAGTTTTAGGTTAGAAACTTGATCTTTTTATTGTTAAATTTATTTGGGTGACATTGGTTAGTAAAAATTACATAGGTTCCAGGTGTATCATCCATGTGTTGCATTATGTGTTTACCAGCCAGAGTCAGTTCTCTTTCCATCACCATTTATATTAAATAAATAAATAAGTAAATAAGTAAATACATAAATAAAATATTTGAATCATAAGTTTGTAGCCAGTTAATAAACGTGTTTTCTTGTCTTTTCATTTTTGTTTAATCTGTGTAAAGGCCCACTGTTTCAGTAACGGCTGCATGTCGTCTGTTAACATGGAGCAGGGAGCTGCCAGAAGCATTTCGTTTCCCTTTTGGTATATTTAAGAACTTCTGCCTCTCCGGTGGAAAAGTGGAGCTGCCAGTGCCCTGTGAGGGAGCATGGCTTACATGTGACCTGATGACTCGGAGCCTTGCGGCTCCCTGTGGGGCAGGACAACATTGTCAGGATGACCAAGGTGGCACCCTGCCTTGCTCAGAGTGCATGCCTGGCTGACCTCTCCCTTAGGTACAAGGCCCCCGGCCCACACTGCTTTCAGGGGCCCAGGAAAATATTTTAATTCTTTTTTTTAAATCAGAGAAAGAAAATAAACTTTTAGGTCCAAGAAAATGCTTTAATATATTCATAGTCATATATTTATCTTTATGCCAGGGCAGTTGTAAAGTATGATTTTATATATATTTTTTGTAGAGGACAAGGGCCTCTGAAGGCAGAAGGGCCCAGGGCTTATGGAAGTCAGAATGCAGCCCCAGGTGCATGGTGGGTATTTGGAGGGACAAATGCGGTCCACTCTGGACTCTGTTCTCTCCTATTCCTCACCTGTTTGTCCAGATCACCGATTCATTGATTATTGATTCATTCCTTCTAAGAGCTGCGCGTGTGTGAAAAATACTCTAGGAAAATGAGTCTCTCTGTCTGCCTTTCTCTCACAGGAGACGGAGGTGACATGTGGACGTGCTGCAGGCAGGCAGGGGGCCTGGGTTTAGTTTCAGTTTCCATCTCTGAGCAGGATCTACTTTATCTCTGACCCAATCGTGCTATGCCTCATATAATTCAGAATGCTTTTGAGAAGTAAGAGCCAGAATATTTAGAACATTGCTATATTCTTATCTTGTTTTTGTTGCCTGTCTTTTAACTGACTTTAAAAATATGTAATGAAAAGATTTTAGAATAAGACTTTTTGGAACAGTAACGCATAGTCCCCGCCTACTGAGGGCAGGCGAAGTGGGGAGGGGGGGTGGTGGGTAGTGGCCTCAAATGCAAAAACAAAGCGTTATGTTGTCCTCGGAGGTGAAACTTGGTAAGTGGCAAAAGTTATTTCCAGGGATGTGGACTATCTTTTTTCTTTCCTTAAATCCTCTGTACTGAAAATTCTCATTTTATTTTCTACACAAAAGAACGGAGGTGTTCTGTCCAGAAAACCCAACAACAATCTTTCTTTCGCTTCTGCTCTCAGGTGTGCCAAAGTAAGAAATGGCTAACATTTCAGCCCTAAAGTCTCCCTTTTTAAAACAAAAAATTAAAATGTTTAAAATTCAATTCAATTAGCAAATTTATAGTCACCAAGTGAGTAAGTTAGACTTTAAAATTTGTCATGCCAGACATAATACTTTTTAATTGTATTATGTTACCGTATTTTTAAACTGAGCTTATTCTCATGAAGTTGCAGTGCATAAACTGTCATTTTCAGCTCTCATTGCTTGCTTTTCACCTGACCTTTGCTACTCTTCCTTATTTGTGTTCTAGGAAGTGATTTATCAGGCAGGGCCTGTAGTTTTCATTTAGAGAGGTGAAGAAAGTAAGAAATGACCATTTTTAAAATTTGAGAAAAATACGAACCTATACTTTTATGATTGAAAATTAAAAATCTGTTTTAGAGTATACTTTCTTATTGTCTTCACATAACCTGTAAAACTCTCCAAAAGTATGCCCAGCTTGGCTTGCATTATTTTAAAAATTCCCTTTGTGACAGACGTGTTGGGTGTTTTTTTTTTACTTCTTATGGTGCCTGATTCATTGACTTCACTTCTGTTTTTTAAAGGATCATGACCACATTGGTTAAAGCTCATTTTAGTTTTGTTCCTGGATAGTCATTTCTCTCAGCTCTTTCCAGCCCTACCTGCAACTCTGAAACACCTTTCTTTGTTTATGATGCCCTTACAGGAATTCGTAAGTGTCTGGGTTCGAGATCCTAGGATTCAGAAGGAGGACTTTTGGCATTCTTATATTGACTATGAGATATGTATTCATGTAAGTATGCTGTCACTAGTTCATAGAAATCATAATAGTTTTTAGTAGTGTATGTTTGATGAGATAACTGTGATATAATTGAAATTTGTGAAGTTTTCTTAATTCAAAAACTGAATTTTAATGGCTACAGCTAATGCTTGTATCTTAAAGAAGGTAGTAAGATGGTTACTAAAGTGGAAGAACTACCTATTTGAATTCCTTATTGTACCTTTGTTAATATTAATATTTTAATGTTAATTAATATTTCAGGTATGAAAATGTGATTATATCTGAAATTCCCAGTTAAATTCACAGGGCCTACTGATCTGTTCACTTTAGCCCAGTGAGACTAGGCTGACCATACGTACTGTTTGAAATGGGACAGTCCAGTTATACTCTGTCCTGTTTAAAGTGGTACATCTGGTCAGCCCATATTGGACACCCAATGACCAGCCACAAAATTTTTATTTTTTATTTCTTTCTTCTCTTTTTTTCTTTCAAGTTTGCGAATTTAGAAAATAAAGTAAAAACTCAGAACTACTCTTTTGATGGTTGTATTAAAAACCATTGCCTGGATATGCCTTGTATTTTGGTTTTGTTTTGTTTTTACCCATAAAGTCACACGAGATATGCATTCTGTACAGAATATTATAACACGAGTATATAAGGCTAAGTGTTTAAAATGAAATTCTTTAGTTGCCTTTTAACATCCTCAGAAATATTTGTGGGTCCTTATCACATACTCCATGGTAAGCATGAAATTTAATTATCCTCAGGGAGTTAATGAAAGCATGGATTTTTCTCTGCTCCACAAATGGCATGATGTGAATTCACACGTGTCCATCCTGAGCTAGAAATGATGGGTTCAATAAATATTATTTGATGGTGTTTTGGCATTTAAATGCTAATAAATTGACAATGACTAAATGTTCTTGGCTTGGTATATAGCAGAAACAAGCTGATAGATTTAGAGGAACTCGTAAATTAGTGGTCTCAGTGTAGTCTGATCCTGAAGAGGCTTCTACCTGTTGTTCTGTGCTTGGGAATGGTCGTGGGGGCGGGAGAGGTCCATGCAGCCTCCCTTGGATGCTGTACCCATAGAGCTTTACAGACAGAGAAGCTGGTGCTTAACCCAGTTTAATGAACCTCAGGGGAAAAGATATCAGGTGACTCTGAAATCTTAGCATTTACTTGTAATTTTAGACTAGTGGATTGAAGAGGTGGGAAGTCCCTCATGTCACATATATCCTCCTGAACTTGTCCTGCAAATGGAGGACTTACAGGTAGACCTTTGTCTGGCATGGGTACCGGATGGACCTCTAGTTCCTGACATCCCCAGTGGTTCTGGAAGAGGAAACAAACGAAAGGGAGTTTAAATAGACCCACTCTGTACCTGAGGCATTGGAGTCCCTGCTGTGGCCTGGTACTCTCTGAGGAGGGCGCACTGAGAGTGTACCTGCCCAGGCCTCGTTAGGACACTAATTCCAGTGTAAACTGCCTGCTGTCTTAGTCCCCAAGGATCACATTAGAGGGAGGCCCTGGTGTGCTTTGAAATCCACTCACAGGATATGATTGTGCCATAAACTCCATCCAGCACGTTTGCTGCCATATCATCAAAGGTGGTGGGATTTAGACCCCTAGCTACTTTGGGGGCGAGTCTCTTACCCTCTCTGCATCCTGAGGCTTTCTGCAGAGTACCAGGAACTGGGCCATGTACTTCCTGGGAACAGTTTTTAAGGACTGATGCACTGAATCACTCATATTTCCCAAGGAAAACAACTGCGGGTTGCTTATTAAATGGTGAAATAATAACAGTTTTTGAAATAATATAAATCTTGGGGGCAAAAAAAATTCTCATTTGGCAATGTAAAGGTTCTGAAATACAAATTTGAAGTAAGTATAGAGAATAGAGATCTTACAAAACCAGTAGACAGACATTTGCCCAAAGGAGAGGCCTTGCCATTTTCCTTAGGATGGGGACTCTGCAGGTGGCTCTTGCCATGTCTGCCTTAGGGTAGCTGGAAGGAAACCAACACGTAGTTAACTAATAACGATGTTAATAGGTGACATTTGCCAAGTGTTTATCAATCCTCACAACCACCTGGGGAAATAGGTGCACTTCATCCCCTTCTCCCATTCAGGAAACTGGAGTTTGAGTCACTTGCCCTGTAGCAGAGCCAGGACTGGACTTGGGGCTCCCCTGCCTCTAACTCGGATCACACCCCCTGACGTGACTAGTAGAGAGGGGAGACACTGTTCTTTTGTTTAAAAGTGATTTCAGGATTCCTGGTGATTTGTGTGTTCTGCAGTGATGGCTAATGAGGACACGGTGACTCCTTGATGTCACGTCAAGCGCCAGGAGACGGTGTCTCTAATCCCCAAGGGCTTCTCCACCTACACGGACAGATGGAAGGTGTTAACATGCAATGGGCAACCCTGCATTCATTTACACTTCTGGATCTGTTTAATTTTTATGATTTGTTTTTGAAAACTGCTAAGAAGTGAGCAGGAGGTGACTTTAGGACTCGGGGAATGGCTGGGTGGTGACTTGCCCAGGGTAGCACTGCTTATTTACGTCATCAGGGCTGTTACAGTGGTGGTTATGTGCAGGATTTGCGTCCGACATAAATACAGATGTATTTTTGTGTGTGTTTTTAAAAGTCCTATTTAGAAAAATGGGGGGGGGGGCGCGCATGATATAGTGAAGTATAGATATAAGAAAAGCAATTTTTTCCCCAAGTGAGGCTCATATTTTTCTTTTCTCTAAACAGACCAATAGCATGTGTTTCACGATGAAAACGTCTTGTGTACGAAGGAGGTACAGAGAATTTGTGTGGCTGAGGCACAGACTCCAAAGTAATGCATTGCTGGTGTAAGTGATTTACAGAATATATTGAGGAGACTTCATTATGATACTCAATATTTAGACATTTGATATCCATAAGACTTAACAGGCATATAAATTATGAAGAGTAGGCACTCCTCTTGATTGCAGTATATAGCCTTAGTTAGTTTTGTGGCTATGGCATCTTAATTCAAAATTTGTCACTTGAATGCCACAAACTTTTATGAGTATTGACCATGAAAGGCCTCCAAAATGTCTAAAAATGGGGTTTTCCTTCATTTTCTCATACTTATTATGTAACTATCTATTACATAGATAGTTACTACACGATAATTCTACATTGTAATTTGCTTTCACTTGGAGGGATTTCTATAACTAAAGCACCTTGATTTGATGTTTATCAAAATTTTTTTCTTTCTTATAAGACAAGTGCCGGAACTTCCATCTAAAAACCTATTTTTCAACATGAACAATCGCCAGCATGTAGATCAGCGGCGTCAGGGTTTGGAAGATTTCCTCAGAAAGTAAGTGTGCAGAAACTCTTGTGACCACACAGGAGATGAAAAAAACGGGCTTTGTAAGAGTTGGGTGTCTTATTATCAGGTGCGGGAGAACATTACTGTTTCTGAAATGCTAATGATCTGCTATAGTGCTAGTCTCAGTAGTTCATTTCCTATATTACAGCACCATCTTGTGGCTCACATCACATGGTGCATATTCGGGACCAGATCTTCTAGAAAGAGAACAATGAACTAATTGAGTCAGATAATAAATACACAGTCCCTTAAGCTGTAAAGCAGAGCCACATTATTCGGGAGTTTAGCTGACAAAAGTGAAATTTGCCAGGAAACAGATGTGCCCTATTAAAAAGACACTTCTTAAAAACTGTCTTTATTTACAAACATTTAGGATTGACAGATGAAAATCAGCTCTGCAAGGGGCTGCTAATACCCTTCCGGGCTTCTTTAAATGAATAGTTGAGCTCTCCTCTTTAGAGGGAATGTTTATGAGGGAGTATTTATTGGCATGGGTTATTAACTCTAGATTACTTGGTGAAGGTAGGTATTGCCCTTAAAACATCTTGCATTCACACTACTATAATTTCTCTTTTTTCCCCCATTCTGGAATGCTATAATCCCCATCCCATGGGATAGCAGATTGGTTTGCACATAGACTCTGAGGCTGGGCTGTCTTGGTTCAAATCCTGGCTCTGCTACTTATTAGCTGGGAATTGGGCACATCTTTTAGCATCCTTTGTTCTCCCATCTGTAAAATGGGGTTAACAATAGTACATACTTTATAATGTTGTTGAGAGGGTTAACAACACATGTAAGCACTCACAAGAGCCTGGCATATAATGTGTGGTATCTAAGTGTTGGCCATTATTTGTTTAATGCACTTAGAAATGAAATAGCTTTGGGCTAATTTTTCTAACTCCCTATTTTATAGATAATAGGCTGAGTCATATGACTACTAGTTAGTGGCAGAGCCAATCACTTGAACTCACTCTTTTTTCTACTGGCTTCAGGATCTGAAGAAGTCTTATTTTGAGTTCAAGACATGGTACCTTAGAGCTAGCCTGAAATAATATACTGCTTTCTTTCCATATGGCTTACTCATAAAGGGCTTGGGTATTACATATGCACATGAATATTAACACTGATTTCTATTAGATTGATAGCACTTTTCCTTTGAAGGGGTCATAGAGACATACAGAAACATGCAAGATTATAAATTGGGGGTGGGCCAGAAAAGTTAAAGAAGTCAGAGGAATAACAATGACACAAACCAGAAGAACTGAGTAACTGAGCCATGTCCTGGACAAACATGACAGTGGTGTTCTCTTGGGAATCACAGGTGTGACAGAACAAAGACTTGGTCAAGATTTTTCTGCCCTTTCCTTTTGGGGACGATTTCGATTTTAATTGTTGTCTGTATGAGACCCACATGGCCGATGGCCTGTCCCTTAAGATGTGGGCCCTGCAGTCCAAGTTTGCAGAGTGGTCTGTCGCTCCAGAGGCTTCCCTGGGGAGCTGCTGCTGGCCATTGTCAGTGAGGCCTGGACAGGGACGGCCAAGTCCCGCAGTCCCGGGCAGCACCGAGGAGCTGCTTGTCTTCTCTTGGGCAGTCTCCTTATTGGGGGTCAAAGGACAACATGTGTCTCTGTATGTATGTTGCTAGTTAAGTGCAGGGCATGTTTTTGACTAGGAATCACTTCATTGTTTTGAACTCCTTTCCTTTCACAGTTGATCCTACCAAATTAATGAGTTGAGTGACATTTGGCCTGCAATCGGTTATTTTGGCAGACTGTGTCATTCGGCTGTTTGCTGACTGAATTTGATGCAGACATAGTGGAAAGTATCCTGGATCAGGAGCTTGAGAAGCTGGGTTCCAGGTTTCCCATGAATCTTGGCTCCTGATTTTTCTCTGGTTATACAACCTTGAAAAAATCACTTAATTCTTTTGAGCCTTGGTTTGCTATAAAGACTGTAATAATATCACCCATACATTGCCAACCTCACTGAGTAGATGTGTCATTCAAACGGTACATCGAAAAGGAAAACCTATTTATTAAGTGAGTACTTGGGGCCAGACTGGGAACTGGGGATGCACAGAATGGACACAAATCTTTGTCTTTGTGAAGCTTCTGTTCTAGCCATGCCCTGATAGACTAATTGTCTAGGTTCCTTAAACTTGGATCTGGGTTACCCAGAAGTGAAATGATAGGACAGACACCAAGTGCTTTCACGGTGTTACTTGTTCCACTATGCTATGTGAATAGTAGCCCTTGGTATCCCCCAGCCCAAGCCCAGTTTGGCAAACGGGATGTGACATACAACTTGCCCATCTTGGCATTGTGTCCTGACCTCAGCTT
Organism: Lyroderma lyra; assembly: GCA_004026885.1. NCBI lineage: Eukaryota > Metazoa > Chordata > Mammalia > Chiroptera > Megadermatidae > Lyroderma > Lyroderma lyra. The sequence continues at coordinate 119,416 of PVJL010001555.1, forward strand.
GACATCCTCTGAGGTCCCTTTGGTTACCCATTAAGTACAGCCACCATCTATAGCCTGTACCTCGTTTGTTTGCAGAGCCCTTTAGGAACATGAGAGGGAAGACACCACAGCATTAACTATGAAATATTTGTGTGGTAGATTTTTAGCATGAATTTTAAAAATCTGGATTTTATTGAAGTTTTAAAGTTATGAACCAAGAGCACTTGTTATGTTCAAACCCTCTAAAACCAAAATGCTGATGTCTCTGGGCGTGTGTGTGTGTGTGTGTGTGTGTGTGTGTATGTATGTATGTAATATAACTTTTTTTCACTTTGGGGTCATTTTTGAAATAATATATATTTCATAGCAAAGTACATATCCAGGCCAGTCTTCATAGAGGAATTAGAAAGTTATTTATTTGACTAGGTGCCAAAAAGAATAATTTATTGAACACTTTCTATATTTTTGCATATTTTATCTCAATACTTACAATAATCTTAGGAGTTGGGTATCGTCTCAGTTTTATAGACAAGGAAATTATAGAAAAGGTGGATGCACTATATTAATCCCAGGAACTACCAAGTCTATAATTAGCAGATCTCTTAAGGCTAATTAAATTTGGTCAGTATGATTGTGAGATTTTTTTCAAATATATATTCATTTTTAATCTTGGCTATTATCTCGCTTTTGGGCTTTTTCTTCTGGCTAATTATAAATTGTAAGTCACTTCTACTAGTAGTTATGGAGAAAGCATGTTATAGACTAAAATGATAAACTCTGGTGGTAAGACTCCTACTATGATATGGCATTGGCATTATAATTTTACGTTGGATTGACGTCATAAGGGGAGCCAGCTGTCCTTTACTGAATTCATCCCGTTAACATTACTACCTTTACCTTACAAAGACTTTTGTGTCACAGTCTGTATTTCTGAAACAGTTAAAGACATTACGGTGTTTTTTGTTTGTTTTTTAATAAAAGGATCATGGAAATACTGTCACTGGTTGTACACACACACACACACACACACACACGCACACACTCTTTGTGTCTTTGTGTACAATAGAGGGCACCACAGCACAGTTCATGAATGTCTTCAGTGAAGACTTGAAGGTTTTATTTTTTCTCATGGTAAGAGGTAAACAAACTGAATTATTTTTTTTCCTACATCAAACTGCTAACCTTCCATATGCTATACAGATGTGTATATATATCATTATGTGGGGTACAGGAGACATAGAGCTTCCTTAGATAACATGTTTTTGCATACTATATATTGTTCTCAACTGAACCAATATATAATACACCTAATAAAATATGTTGAGGAAAACCAGATTTTCAACTATATCCAATTCAAGGGAAAAATGGGTTTTGCTTTGTTTAAAGTTATTGTGGGGAAAAGAGTAACTTGTGACTCATGTTGCAAATATCTTTACACAAATTCTTTTAAAATTCTAGAGGCTGTTTTTTGTTCCTTTTATAAGGGCTTGAAAATTGTATACATTTATTTTTATGGAGGCTTATAAAGATGACATTTTATTGACTGTTTTACAAATTACTCTTCATTTTAAGTTTGAAGCTTACTTATTGCTATTAGGTTTGATTGTGGGAAATGTGGCGCAAATATGACTACAGTACACATAGGATTTAATCTTGTGATGATAGCCATCATGACAGTCTCTGGAACACATGAAACCAGATAACCCTTAAAATGAACTAGTTATGCTCACTGAATGAGATGGGGAAACTGTCTCAAAATTTTGTACTTTTAATTTTGGAATGAAATAGCAGACTAAAAATAAAAACCAAATACATTAAAAATTATTTTTGCTTATTTGAAGCTCATACCCATGGAGTGTGGTGGCATAAATTTAGCCAGACAGACAGACAGAGAGACTCTGAGAAACCAGGACTGTGCCTCAGCAGATGTACCGTTTTTGAGCTCCTGGCCGGTGTGGGTGGTCAGATGTCCCTTCCCAGACATGTCCGCCTCCCCCTGGAGAATTGTGAGCTGGGTGTGCCTGGCTCCCTCCTGCTTTCCATGTGTGTGTCCTCCAGATGGCAGTATGAAGCAGAAAGGAAAACACTGGGAAATAATGAGTCTAATGTGCAGTAAAATTGGAAATTGAGTTATAGCTCAAGAAAAAAGATAGTAGCCTTGAGGTCCCGATCAGCTTGGCCTCTGACCACTTTTGTTTGCTGTACCCATGTGTTAGGTTACTAGAAAGTTAATAACAGCGCGTGAGCAGTTCAAGGCTCAGTAGAATTGCTTTAGACGTGAAATAAAGCTAAAATGAATTTGTGTCCAATATCATTGGCATTAGTGCTCATTACTTTTGTGGTGTAATGCCTTGAACCATCTAAAATCAATTTTAAAGATTACCCATTATTTTATAAAGAAAATAAAACACATTTCCAACAGAAACAAAGCAGTAAGTATAATCCTGTGAGCAGTTACTTGTACCATGGCTGCCAGGAAACCAGTGACAGGAGGACACAGGAAACACTCCGTTCAGACTTCATTGTGAATGCAGGTTAATATTAATGGGTTGTTGCCATATAAATCTTGTCTTGATTTGAAGTATTTAAAACAAGAGTGGTAAACATTCATAAATGTAGAAAATAAATCTCGAAGAGTAGTAAGAGGAATTGACGACTTGTATTTGGTAAATTAATCTTTATCATGTGATATGGTCATCTTAGAGAACACCTAGGGCAGACACCAGGGAGAGGAAGCATTTAGCTGTTTTGCTTGAGATTTTGTCTTGTAAAAAGGCCAAAGCTTTTCTTTTTCCTTTTTGTAGGCCAGTAAAGAATATTTTCTCAAACTACATTTGTAAGCCTATTGAAACAAAAGGATGGCTACCTTTTCGTGTGGATACTGTACATTTTTAGACGTTTGCCTTCTCGGAAAAAATAACTGCTGTATTTTGAAGAAAAGGAAATATTTTAATGACCTTGGATTTTAAATAAATTGATATGAATGTCTTGAAGAGAATCACTTTTCTAATTATTTGTTTAAAAATGCAGAACATAAAGTAAGGTTCATTTGGTCTCAGATATGTAACCTATTTTTCATAGCTCTCTATATGAAAAATCCCATGTTGAGCAAAATTATACTTGGATTTAAGTGTTTCAGTTTTTGTCCCCTATATCTGGTCATATCATTAATGAACTATTAATAGACACTAGATTATCATACAAAGTATCTTTTGCTAAAAAGGTAAAACATTTTTAGTTAAATATAAGGGTGTAATTTGATTTAATTTCCTGTTCTAACACATGCATTTCAGGAAAAAACACAGTCACTGATGGTAAGAATTGGAGCATGTGTAGATTTTGCTTAAGGGTAGTTTCTACTCCTCCCTGAAGTTCTAAGGCACTAGTTGAAATCTGTCTTCTCTTGGTAGACTTTTATCTTGACTGGGGGAGGCTAGTATGTACTTATCACAAAATTGTATTTTAATTATATGTATGGTAAAATTGGCTGGAGCATGGGCGGCTCATTTTAACCACATAGAATTTACTCAGTGCCGCTGAGGGTTTTGGAGAAGTTTCAATCTTAGGTATTCAAAGAAAGCCACTTCTCAACTGAGCCCTTGTAAACTTGTACATAAGTGTACTTGTAAAGTTTTTTTTTTTCCAATAAAGCAATGTATTGACTTTTTAATAAAATTTTAAATAGTAGTTGAAAGTTTTGATGTTTCCTGACAGTCTAGCCAATAAAGATCACAGAACTGACATGCTGCTTGGCAGTCAATTTTTTTTTTTAAGTAGAATACATTTCTATGACTACATAAGGAAAATATTTCCATAATTAATCCACATGGTCATAACAGATGGTGAAATTGAAGAAATGTCCTTGAAGTTATTCTTTTAACAGATGTTCTTAACTATTAGCTTCATGTTTTTACTCACCTACATTTCCAAATAATTGAATAAAAGTTAACATATGCTTTCATCCCTTTAATAGGCAGAGTCCATAATTGATGTAAAGTTCACCATGGTAGAGACATTATACTGGTGGCACATTTCTAAGCGTTTTCTCTCTCCTACCCTGTAATTGTCCACCCCGCTCACAGGCCATTTCTCCTTTTTTCTTTTACACAGGGTCCTACAGAATGCACTTCTGCTTTCAGACAGCAGCCTTCACCTCTTCTTACAGAGCCATCTGAATTCAGAAGACATCGAGGCATGCGTTTCTGGGCAGACTAAGTACTCTGTAGAAGAAGCAATTCACAAGTTTGCCTTGATGAACAGACGTTTCCCTGAAGAAGATGAAGGAGGAAAAAAAGAAAATGATATAGATTATGATTCAGAAAGGTATTTCCTTGCATTATGATTTACTATGTACGTATTTATGTAACACATAGTGCACATATGCATGTGTGTGGATATATACACACACTTCACTTTTTTGTTGATGTAATACTAAGATAATGAAAAAATTAATTGACTGAGATTTTATTGAGCTGTGACAGCTCATCATAGTAGTCTTCACACACACCTCCACACTGAATTAATGAATGCAGTAGAAATTCAATTATCTGCATTCTGATTATGTGACTTTCATTTAGTCAGACTTGAATTATTCGCGTTTAAATTATCTAGCTAAAAAAATATCCAACTGCACTCCAAATGGCTAATTAAAAGTCCAAATTTCCTGTCTCTCTTTGTGACTGGAGATAATTAAAGTTCTCCTCTGTTACTCAGGCTTTGAGTGTGTTGTGAAAACCAATTTCCTCTTTTTATTATTTTCTCCCTCTCTTCTTTTCCAGTTCATCCTCCGGGTTTGGACATAGTAGTGATGACAGCAGTTCACATGGATGTAAAATGAGCACAGCTCCGCAGGAATCCTGAAAAATAATTCTCATGTTACTATCTTAGGAATAGCAAATTATGTCCAGTCATAGAGAAGAAAGCTTGCTAATGATATATTCTTACCTAACACTCACTGTCACAATACTAGGTATTTAAATTCTTCACGACGTTGGGTTGTTTATTAGTGGTATTTTTATGTTGTCTTGTTTTGGCTAAGCTGCTGTAAAAAGCTAAAAGCCTGTGAATGCAGCACTCTCCTGTATAGGCAAACATTGTTGGTAAAACAAGACCTTGCCCTCAGATGAGATGATTTATGTGTTTAAAAAAAAAACCTGGTTGGTTTTACTGAATTTGAAAAGATAGGTAAATAGGTAGCATTTAAAATCCAGATAGAGCATTCCTTCTTGTATCAACGGGGCAGTGTTACTTTAAACACAGCATGTGTGAGCCTCACCCCTATGAAGACTGACAGCAGAGACCAGCAGAGACAGGCAGCTGGTATTTTGTGGGTACCTCCCCTGCACTGAGAAAACACTTTCCTTTTGGATGTTTGAGTGAAATATTTTAAGAGTGTTTAACCTTTCCAGTATTCTATTTCACACTTAGATGGGAAATGTATCTTAGGAATAGAGACGCATTAAAATAATGTTTACATTTTAGAAAAAGATAGAAATAGTGCTAGTAATTTTGCTTATATTTGCAATAGAGATTCAGAAATACAGTTTCATTGTCCAAGATCAGCTTTAACACATGGCTCCGGGAAACAAACTTGTTTTCATTATTCTTGTGTAATGAGAATTACAGCTTAATGATTTATTTTCTGACTAAATGTGCAATTTCTTATCACCAGATAACTTTCAGTGTCAGTGGTGGTTGTTACTTATCTTTAAATTAGAAGTAGGGTCTTATAAAAATTAATAAATTTAATTTTACCAATAAGTATTCCCATAATTTAGAAAAGGATATCAACTTGCTAGTTTCAGAATTAATTATTCATTTTTAAAAGCCCTTTCCTTTTAGGCATCTGCCAGAGAATTGGTATAATTTAATAAAGCCTTTTTCTTTTCTTTTTTTTTTTTTTTTTTTGGCCCAAAGAGACAATGTCTTAGATAAACTACACTGAACTTCAAATTTCAGCTGAGGCAGCATTTTCTTGTGATAATTATTTAAGTTTCTTCCTTATTGAATAGTACAAAATATCTCTAAAGGTAACAGGAAGATACTTTTACCTCTGGGATAACTTGTTGCTTTAAATGTTACTGCACCTCATTTTATTTTAACTAGGAGTTTAAAAGTTACTGTATTATTAAAAAGTCTTTGCAATGCTTGTAACTAAGAAGCAACAAAAAGATTAAATTTAGAATAAGAATGATTTCCATAATTTGTCTTCTTGTTTTTTGTTTGGTCTAAAATATCATTGAACATTTGTAAATATTTTGATTTAATATTTGTTGAATCTTGTTACTTTATCATCTAGGACTCATTACTATCATATAGGAAAAAAAAGATTTAGCAGGTTGTTTTTTATGTTGCTAACTTGTAAAGTTTGCCATACAGTCATTTAAGAGCGATCCCCAGCTCCTTGGCAATATGTATTTGAATTTCACATTATTTTCTGTTTTTCAGCAGTTTTGAAAAGCATGTAATATGCTATTGATTGCCATATTATTTTTAGATGATGTAACAACCATCAAAATGGATATTAAGTAATGCCTAATACGTAAACTTCATGAGATCATTGTTTCCACATTAAACATTAAAAAATTCAACTTTAGTTTGTTGGATCACTTATTTTATACAAGAGAATATATTACTTCTCACTTAGACCTAAACGCAGTGTGTTTGAATGATTGGTAATTTTTAATTAAGAACTTTGGTAAAATTTGCTTTACTAGTCACTCTGGTTGTACACATTTGAGGCTTTTAGCCTTGGTTTGGTTGTTTTGAAATCTAAGCACTGGCTTGTTAAATCTAATATCCAGCAGCTGAGATATTTATATAAACTTCAGCCCCCAATGGCTTTCTTGCTTTGTTCAAGTCTCTTATTTTTCTCTGGCATATTTTTATAAAGCTTTCTTTAAGAAAAGAACATAATTACTTAAGTAACTAAACTAAATAGAATAGATTTTTATTGAAAACTTTTTAATGTAACTTAAATTAAAAAAAATTTTAATCCTGGCTATTTTATGATTTATCATCTGTATCAAAACTGTATTTCCCTAGCTAATTCTGGAAGTGTAAACTAGTCACCTATAAAGTCAGTTTATGTGTTTTGTTTGAGAACCGGTTTTATAATACAACCCAAAGGTGTCAACAGTGAAAAGTCAACAACCTGTTACTTAGAGCTTCTTTTAAAGTTTCACTTGGAAAAAAAGGTGATTTAAATTCTACTTAAAATTTCAAATTTTAGAAATTTACTAAGGCAAAACAGAAATGTTCATCTTTAAGTAGTTATGTCCCTTAAGATATTAAGTATCTTACAGGAGCTTTTCAAGCCTAGGTCACATTTTCTTGAATAATCAGATACAAACAAGTGATTTCTTTTATGGCTATTAAGAATTTAAACAAATTCTTTAGCCTAGCCACAATTACTGTTATAACCAACGGTAAATTGAATGTTGTTTTGAACTTAATGATTTTTTGGTGCCTTAAGGATTCATCACTGAGCTACTGTGGTACAAATAAGATTTTCAGTATTTCAGCTATAAAGGAAGACTCTTTTTCACAAAAAGCCTCTAAAATTTTAAGACAAAAATAACAAAACAAAAAAACTATTTAGAAACGTTTCTAAATAGTTTTCCTCTTAATAATTAAATTTCTTAGTTGGTATCCTATGAATACAATGCAGGATTTTCTCAATGGAGGAAAATTTATTTCCGTAACAATTTTCTGCTTTTGTATAGAATATAGACCTTTTGTTACTTTATTATATATAAACACATTTTCAAATACAAAATGCTTTCTGAAATTAGTTATTGCAATTTGACATTCAAAGCATATACAATTTCTTTGCAAATGTCACAAGAAATTAATACATTTTAATAGAGTGGAGTTAAAAATTTTTAGAAGGATGTAAATAAGCAATTTCTTTAAAATTTGAAATATTTACAATGGATTTGGCTCTATTCTTTGCCATATGCATCTCACAAGCGAGCCACCATTGTCCCTGTAAGTCAGACACAAATGCTCCTCACTCTTGCCGGAAACTTTTCTAGATCATTGTTATGAACAGTGCATTGGACACTAATTTTTGTTTTAGCCGAGAAAACTCTGGTAGTTAATGACCCTTTTCTCTTTCTCCAAAATCCAAAGACTTTTCTTTTCAAAAGAGACAGAGGAAAAGAGAAAAAAAAAAAGCTACAATTTTCTGCTGAATTTAAACTCTGGTCTAAAGACACTATGAAATGACTTATGCCAAAGAGGAAAAATACCCTTTCTCCCCCGACGAGAAGTGTAGATTCATCCAAACCCCCACAACGCTCGTCTCTGCTGCTAGAGGCACAGAACGGGCATAACTTGTGGTTGTGTTTTTGCTAGATTCTTACCTCTGGGCCTTCTTTATAGCTTTGTCCCCCACCCCACCCCACGGGCGGTGGCGCTCCCCGGCTGCCCGCCCGGCTGCCTGTTGGCTGCGGCGCCCCCACCGCTCGCGCGCACTCCCGGCGCCGCATCCCGCACACGCGCGCTTCCGCCTCCTCCCGCCCGGGCCGCTCCGCCGCCAGCCGCGGAGACTGGGTGGCAGGTAGCGAGCCAGGCGGCCTCGGTCCGGTAACCCATGGCAACCGCCCTGGTAACCCATAGCAACTGCGCTGCGGAAAGAAAGAAAAAACGGTGGAGGGGGGCGGCGGGTGGTGAGGGGGAACAACAACGGCAAAAAGGCAGCGATTTACAGCCCAGCCTGCAGCGCCCATCCCCTGCCCCACCTGCTTCAAACGTGGGCACCAGAGGCCCCGTTCCCATCGTTAAAATGACAACTCTGGCTGCTTGAAAAATAACAAAACAACGCAGAGGGGCCTGGGATGGCGAGTTTGGGATGGGGAGGAGCTTGAAATACCGGTGACCCTCCGGGCCGCCGGGTTCATCGTTTGCAGGGCCCTGCTGGGCTCGTGAGCGCGCGTGGAGCCGGGACCCCGCCTCCCGGGTGGGTGTCCAGGAGCGCTGGGTCAGGGACGGGCGCGCCGGAGCCGGGGAGGCGGCGGCGCCGGCGGCGGCCTTTCCCAGTCTAGGGCTGGACCCGAGTCTTTGTTCTGCAGATGCCTGCGCGGCGCTCCGACCCCCGGCGCCGCCTGGCCCAAGAAGGGGTGACCGCTGCCGCCCTGTCCTGGGTGTGAGTGAGGCCTGGAGGGTCCCCGCGAGCGCCTCGGGGCCGCGGCGGGGCTGGGCGAAACCCACGTGTCCCAAATGTTTTATGTGCGCACGCATCGCACACATTAGGTAACCTCTTTCTCTTCTAGTCTCCCCAGCCCCCTAAAACCTGTAGGGCGGACGCGCCGTCGCGTTAACCCGCTCCCTCTGGCCTGGAGAAGGGACGGCACAGTCGCGCCTGGTGGCGGGGCTGGGCAGCGGGAAAAAGCGCGTGCCTCCGAGTCCGAGAACGGCCCTGGGTCAGGACTTCACGTGTGTGTGGACGGTCGGGGCATGCGGGGAGAGGCAGGTCCCCCACGCTTCACTCCATTAGGCCCGCGGCCCGGAGACGAGCTTTCTTGCCCTGGAAAATCGAAGTGCGCGGCCACTGGCACACCTGGTGCACGGCCGCCGGAGGACAGAGGAGGGCGCTGCGGGGCCAGCGCGGCGCAGGACGTGCCGCCGGCTCTGGGGCTGGCCGGTTAGTGTTGGAGTGGTGGTAGGCTCCGCGTGGAAAGAGCCTACGCCCCGCGTGGATTTCGGTCTGTGCGTGGGAGCATCATCTGCTCGCTCACGTATTCTCAGAAGCCCCAGCCCGCAAGAAGGTAATGCAGGAAACACACCGGAACCCGTTCCATTCCGTTCAGAGCACCTCGATACGTACAAAGGCCACCTGCACATCTAGTGGGGTGAAGAGAGATGGCATTAGGAATCTGGGGGCCTGTGGTTCTAGGTTTACAGTAGTTCTAACTAGCTGGGATTCCAAGCGCGTTTTGATGTTTTAAAAAGGAAAAGGCTTGGCCTGGATGGTTTTTGAAGTCCTTTGAGATCTAAATCCTCAATTATTCTCCCTCCGTGGGTGTGTGCCAGTTATAAGCCCAAATAGCAAAGCCGTCAGCAACATCCTTTTTTGAAGATAAAGACCTGCGCAAGCGTCTCTCCTCTCTCTCTCTCTCTCTCTCTCTCTCTCTCTCTCTCTCTCTCACACACACACTATATGTTCCTGGGAAGGAGATTAAGTCAACAGTGTTTTCTACCTATAGCTAACATTTTTATTGGTAAACAAAAGGAAAACTGGCTATGTAAAGAATTCTATTTTAATCCTTCCATAAAGAATCTTCTGAATATATATTTTTAAACCCAGGGAAACTTGGTTTATTCTCACAAGCATGCACGTTCTGGGCGGGTTCTGCTGCCTACTGGGCACCAGGTCCAGAGGAGACTGTAAACTGTTACAGGTGAGAGGTAGGGACTTGCCTGCCCTGGGATCCATTCAGTACGATTCCAGCCCTCTGCACAGTGGTGGACTGGGAGCCCTGTGCTTTAATTTTTTTTTTTAACAAAAGCAATTACAGAAAAGTGCAAATTTAACGTGTGACATTTAACATTTTGCCGTGGCAGGCAGCCTCCACTTAAATGGGGCCTTTCCGCGGAACAACAGGAGCCAAAAGGCCGTGTGTCGTGCAGTAATGTAAGACACAATCTGGGCTGCAAACGCACAATGAATCGGGAAGGATTTATGTAATTAATTGACCAGTCTTAACCTGTTATCGTGATGTAAGGAATTTGGAACTCATTAATTTGGGCTCTGACAGATTTCATATTAGAGCTGGCAAATATGGATTGAGCTTCTTATTCTTGTAGCAGCTGGAATTTCCATGACAGTGAGGATTAGTGAAGAAGACCTATTGCTGGAGTCAAACTGCCTCTTTGTAATCAGTAGCCCTGCTCTGCATTAAAGGCATAATGAAAAAAAGAAAAGAAAAGAAAAGAAAAAAAAGGAAAAAGCATATTACCTGGCTGAAGCAGCAGGAGGGCTTGTGCTCACATTGCTAGTATGCGTGTTGAGCTCGAGCATTTGCAGTTGAATGAAAACATTAATTTCCACCGTAAAGTTAGGTGGTCTTTCAAGCACCTTGAGAGAATGAGAAGGCAGAAGGGTCTCGGGGTCAGGTGTGGTATTGTTGTCAAAAGGGATTAAAAGACGGAGCCTTTGAATTTCCTCTTTGTGCACACAGAGACGGTTTGAAGAAGGAAATAGAAGTCTTACAGGGGCAAATGGTATTCCTTGTAATGTCATAGCCATAAATGAGCAATTCAGAGCCTTGAAGGAGAGACTGGCTCTCTCAGATGCCACGTACCGTCTCCTGGTCAGAGCTCCTCTGTGGATGCCACGAATTCCAGAACTCACATCGTTGAGCATTTCATCTATAATCTCACCTGTGTTCTCTTCACAGTATGTGATGTTTAATGAATCACCCATTTGGATATGTCTAGTTTCTTCTTTGAGATTTTTAAGAAAACCCAGTAAAAATCTAACTTTCATTCCTTCCCCTGCCCCCACTGACAACCAGAAAATTGCTAGGTTGAAAAAAAATGGTCTCAAGATTAAACTAAATGCCTTTTCTTTCTCTTCCTTTTACAATAGGTTCCCTCTATTGCTGTGCCATGTGATAAGGTTAATATAACAACTGCCATAAGGATCATTAATACAGGCAGATAAGCAACGTGGTGCATTTAAAACACTTTCAGGGTATCATTTGCCTCTTTCTGCTGATAAAGAAGGCTTGGGTAACAAATGCAGAACACAGGCACTGAACATTTAACTTTTCAGAGAGAAAGCCCAACTGGCCTTTCTAACGTGTTATTATTCATAAATACTCTTCAAAATGGACTGTTCTTGAAATATGTTTTTTAATTTGTATATTGCCTTTAAAATTCTTCCAGTGAAACATAAATTTTACTATAACAATATTTGTTATAGTATAAATCTTAGCAAAACCAAAAAGATTTTTCTAATCTCTCCCCCTTTTTTGGCTTAATTGATTCCGGCCAAATTCCAAAGTAAAGAATTTTCTTTTTGGTTAGTGCTAATGGGATTTGATCTAGCAATGAAAAACTTGGTACTAAGATTTGTTTTGTGATTATCTTGTTAACGAGTGATTTCTTCAGCTTTGGTTCCATTTAAATGAATGCATGAAGATAAACACTGGAAATTTGCATCGATATATTAATGTTATCTTTCACACTGAGAGCAAAAAGAGGGCTAGCAGTTGTTATTGGTATTATTATTTCAGTGAGAAGGCTGCGAAGATAAACAATTGATATCAGCAGGACTTGGATAAGTAGTATAAACCATGACAAGGGCGATTAATAGTGTATATAAACACACTTCAAATTTGTATACACGATCTCAGCTCTCACCTAGGGATTTCGTTGTATTTTTTTAAAAGGGTAATTTGTAAGTTGACAATTACAAGGTTATCAACTCGTGTGCCGGGTGTAGTGTTTACATATTAGAGTTATAGAACGGACATACTGAAGCATGACTTCCCCGGAGCGAGTGTTCCCTAGAAGGCAGTCTGGTGAACCGGGGCTGGCTCGGCCGCTCGCACAAACCCAAAGGCAGCTCTCACCCTCTCTAGACTCCAGTTTCCTCATCAGTCCTGTAAGAAAACTGAATACAGAATGTCTTTACAGGTGTTAATAAGTGTCACTAAAAATGAGGGAGTTTCATAGAGCAGGGGTCCCCAAAGTTGTTAGGAACTGGCCACACAGCAGGGAGAAAATGGGGGGCCATCAGTGCGAAGCTTCCTCTGTTATTTACAGGGGTTCCCGTCGCTGGCCTTACCAAGCCCTATCTCCTCCTCCTGTCAGATCAGCCGAGGCATTAGGTTCTCTGAGGAGCTGCAAACCCTACTGTGAACTGCCCAGAATCTAATGCCTGATGATCTGAGGTGGAGCTGAGCTGGTGATGCTAGCAGCTGCAAATACAGATGAACATTAGCAGAGAGGTTTGACTGCACAGAGACCATAATACACCAATTACTTGCAGGAAAACAAGCTCAGGGCTCCCACTGATTCTGCATTATGGTGAGTTGTATAATTATTACATATTATAATGTAATAACAATACAAATAAAGTGCACAATAAATGTAATGTGTTTGAATCATCCCGAGACCATCCCCAACCCTTATCCCAGTCCCTGGTGCCAAAAAGGTTGGAGACCATAGAGGTTTCCATAGTCAATTCCATTTCAGGTACACTGAGTCAAACAAAGTTTCACATTAGTTTTTTGCAGGACTCAGTGCCCGCCTTTCATATGCATGTGTGTGTGCGTGCACACGAACACGCATGTGTGTTGGGGAGGTACTATATGCAATTTTCTTAAACTGATTCGAAGAAGAGGATCTAAAATTCTATGATCTTTTGAATCTATAATACTTGGGATTCCTTCCCAGAATGAGTAAGGAACATTTTTATTCTACTTGGGGCCCTGGTTCAAGGAAAGTGTGGATTCACTCAGGGAGAAGGATTCGCCTCAGAGACCAGTTTCTGTCAGGAGCCAGGAAGTGTGGTGCCAAGTATAAACCTGAGGTTCGCTGCTTACAAGCTGAGTGACGTGGGGTGTGCCGCTCTGCCTTTTGGAGTTTGTGTCTTCATTTACAACAGGAGGGCAGGTGTGAGGGCTAACGAAGTCACTGTACGTTCCCTCTGCTTGGAAGGGTCTTTTCCTTTCCCCCTCCCAGTGCCTCTTGCTTGACTAATTCCTGCTAGTTCTTCAGGTCGCTGATGAAATGTCTCTGAGCTGATGG
>PVJL010001555.1:133255-208864 GCA_004026885.1 Lyroderma lyra
TGCATTTTATCTCTGACCGCTCCCCCCCCCCCCACTCAGCACCAGCCCACAGTTCAATGTGGAGCAGGTTCTAGAGTCATTGATGCATGCCTGTCATAAGGTGGGCAAAGGGCCTGCAGACCCTTCTGAAAGCCCCCTTTCCTGTGGCAGAACCAAAGCAGCAGAAGAGCTTAGAGAATGGTAATAGGTGACTCAGAGATGTTCGTCTCCTTGAACTTGTAACTTTGATAGTCCTGAGGGTGACAAAACCCGTCCCATTTCCTTTCCCATTTCTTTTTGGCAGTAGACCATTTCCCAAAATTCCTTTCCCATTTCTTTTTGGCAGTAGACCTTGAAGTGGTAATATAATTATCCATCCATGAGGTCTGTATGGCTGTCAATAAATGCTTTGCTCAAGATTACTCTTCATTGATCAAACAGACCATTCATTCAAATATTGCACAAAAAGTTTTGGTGAAATATTTCTTTTGCTCAATTTGTTTCTGAGAAGACATGCCTAGCACCATGTATTTGTAGAAGAATGCCATTCTAAAAATGGTTGATGATTAAGTTGAAATAGTTGGCTATGGGGCAGGTGAGCATTTTCTCCAAATCTGTGCTGTTATATCATAGAACTCCATACAAAGCTGAAGCCCAGGCTGACTTAAAAAGTAATTGAAGAGTAACTTAAACCTTTACTAAGGTCTCCTAAAAAACACAAGGATTCTAATTTTAACCCCCAAAACTTTCTTATGGTTCTTTTCTGAATCAGGTTTGTCCATCACTATTTTAAGTAGTAGACCTCCAAACTCAAAAGTGATATTTTGGCAGTGACTTGTACTGTGAGCAATTTAATTTAAGGTTGTCTTAGTGCAGTCTAGGTATTAATATTTGTATGGCCTGTTGTTTACCTTGCTCTCTAGAGAAACAACAACAAAAATGTAGCCATAGGAAACATTTGTTGAGTTCTGACACTGACCTATGAGACAGCCAAAGTAAAGTCAAGGAATGGTGAAGGCAGGTGAGACAATACTGTCTGCTAGAGTAAAGGAGGCTGTTTTGAAATGGACTGTCAGTAAATAAGGAGCCGGAGTTAGAAAGAGAACACTGTAACTGTAGCAAAGCCTGGCTCAAGTGACTGAGAAATCGACGCTTTCAGTAACTCTCCAAGGCAGGTGGGCGATCCCTGTGCCAGAAGGTCATTCAGGGACCCAGGCTGGTGGGGTGGCTCTGCCATGCTCAACTGCTGAGGAAAGAAACTCTCTTTCCTCTCCTGGGGCAGCTGGGATAGGATGCAAGGCCGGAATGCTGGGAAGCCATCTTGCCACTTGTACGGGGAGAGCCTGCCTGAGGGTGTGAGACAAGAGAGTGCTGCTTGATGACATACTCTAAATCTGTTAGATATGCATACTGCCCATGTCAGGCGCTGCAGTAAACACGTCACTCACTGGTTTCTTCATCCAGTCGCTCACTTGTTCGCTTAACTGGCATTGCTGCATCTAACTCCTATAACATTCATATGAGGTAGATACCACGATCCCCCATGGTATCAAACAGCCTCCTGTTAATTAATGGAAGAATTGGACTTGAACATAGGTCTGTTTCTAAATTCTTACTAATTTCTCTTTTAAGGAGAAAATGGCTCTTACAGACCGGTGTATTTTCCTAGCTCCCAGAACAGTACATTTGGTTAGAAGATGCTCCCTATATGTTCTTTGATTGAGTGCATATTTGTGATGTAAAGGGTGGCAGGGCTGCCAACCAGAGCAGGGAGCACATGAAGAGGTGCAGGAGGTTTGAGTGTAGCAATGATGACTTTGGGATGTGGATACTGGAAGAGATGCTATACTCAGAGGTGTCCATGTGGGGCTGGAATCAGGAGAGAGGTCAAAGATGCAAATTTAGAAATCCTCTGAGAGGAAAATTGACAACGCTCACATTTGCACAAATGTCATGTCAGTGAGGCCTTCCTTGACTCAAAATTATCTCTCAACTCCCTCCGTCCGCCCTCCCTCCCCTTCTTTCCTGCATTGTATTCTCCATAGCACTTACCGCCTATATCTGTTTTACTTATCTAATTGTTTTTATCTGTCTCCTCTGCACCTCTGTGACAATATAAACTCCATATGTGCAGGGAGATCACTGTCGTTCACATGAGTGCCACATGCCTAGGAGGTGCGCAAAGGGTATTTGTTGAATGAATAAATGAAGGACAAGAAGTGGACAAGGTTGCTCACTGATGACAGTGATAAATGACAGAGCAGGCTGGACAGAAGGCCAAAGAAGAGGAGATCCTGGAGGAAACTGAGAAAGTCTCAGAGGCAGAAGACACACCAGCAGGGAGTTCCCTGGTGGTGTAGTGGCTTAAGGTTTCGACACTGGTGCTGTCAGAGCTGTGGCCTGGGTTCAATTCCTGGCCAGGGAACTACCCACATACAAAAAAAAAAAAAAAAAAAAAAAAAAAGAAGACACACCAGCAAAGGGGAATCCCCAAGAATACAGACAGCGGAGGGTTTCAAGAAGGCAGCAGTGGGCAGCAGGGTCAAACGTTGCTGAGAGAGAAAAACGGGCCAAGACCATCAAATTTAGAGCAAGTTCTCTTGGTAATTTCGTTCAGCAATACCTGAGGTTCAGTCAGTTATGAGAGTTTGAGTTCCAGTCCTGCCATTTATTAGCCATGTAAATTTGGGTAGCTCTCAGAACATCTGAGCCTTGGTTTCTTTACCTGTAAACTGGGTATAATACTGACTGCCTCAAAGCAAAATTTGGAGGGTGATCTGAATTGCTATATGTGAAAGGCATATATACGTGTGTGTGTGTGTGTGTGTGTGTGTGTGTGTGTGTGAATTATTACCATTATTACTGATTTGCTGGGAGTAGAATAATATAGACAGTAAACATATAAGAATAAAGAAAGTCATGAAAATTATTATTTGAGAATAATTGATTTCAAGACAAAACAAAATTCACGATGATTCTAGCTGTCATTTTCAAACACCGTGCATATGCATTTGAAAGTGAGCACTTTGCATTTATGGGTTTGAATTTGGGGCATTTTCTTCATCATGCCTGTTTTGGGTTTTCCATGCCGTGTCCTGCCTAGGATATCTGTGTGAATACACAACCCTGAAGCCACGAGGCAGCATGCCAGTCCTCTGACAATTGGGCTGCGGAGCTGCTTGCAAGCACACCCTCCCCCCTCCCCCTCCCAGGGCATCTTGTTTTTCACCTCCTGCAGCCAGGAGATTGCATATCTCATGTCTTTCTAGAAAAAGCACTGATTATATTTACACATTCGCCTTTTATGTAGTAGAGTTTGAGTTAGATTCAGTCTTAGTGGCTGAAAATTGAACATTTTCTGAATATTTTCCCTCAAAACCACAACCATCCTTGGCAGCAAAGAAGCCGAGGGATGAATAGGCTTCCGTGTTGCTTGGTTATAGATAGGGAGATGCTGGCAGAAATTTGCAAGCATTTGCATATATACAATTGTCTGTCTGCTGTTTGCTTCCTTGCTTGCTCTCCTCCTCTACCCCCTGTTCTCTTTGTGCAGTGAATTACTAATACAAACACAGATAATGAAATTTCTGATCCCGGCCTGAACAGCCGGCGCACATTTTGGAGGGTATCTGGGGAAAATGGATGGGTTCTCGTGATCTTGTTGCTTTATCCAGACAAGGAAATGAAGAGGAGAAAGTAATTACAGGGACTTGTCTTTGAAGGTAGAATGAGTGGCACTGACAGGATTTCTTTTCAGGGAATCTTGTAGAGATGCTATTTTCTTGTTAATACCAGTCGGTATTCGCCGGGAAATCGAGTTTACTTATTAAAATGTGTGCTCAGCAGATGGGACACTGTCCGCAGGAAGCAGGACATGTGCCATCCTCGTGGCTTCAGAGCAGAGTGGGTCTGGTGGCAGGTGACGTTTGCCCCCAGGGTTGAGGCATTCCCCAGGGGAGCTGGGATAGTGCAAACCCCACAAGCAGGAGGAAAAGTGGGTTTGCCTCCAAAAGCATCTTTTGGTGACTCACTGCTCCTGCACGCTCAGGAACTACCAGTTTCTTAAGGCAGAAGCGTGACTTTGTTCGGCAACTGCAGGTGGTGGCGCAGTGGCCCTGCTTTGGGTGATGGTAACATCAGTGATACTCTGTTGCCTGACTCCAGGCTATGTCCCTATTAAGCTATTAGAAAGTTCCCTGGAGGAAAAGAGCTGAAAATCAACCTACATTGGAAACTTTTTTAGGGTAACACACATTTTCTTACACCTATCTCTGCTGTGGACTCTAAGTTAATACTCTGGTTAAGTAAGCAGCTACAATGAAGCCCATGCCTTCTTAAACAAACAAATGAATCAACAGTGAAGGTCTAATTGTCAATGTATGTGTAATTCACAGCATAACACGATCACCTTGAGTTCCAAAAATGCCTGTCAAGTCTTTACTTCTTTTTACATAATCTTAGATTTTACCTGTCATTGACCTTTTATCCTATGTCATGCAGAAGATGCCAATTCTGTTTGTCTGAACAGGTTTCTAAACAACCCAAGTTTGTGTTGACAGCTTGTATGAAAAGGACAAATATTTGCTTTTGATTTCATGTAAATATGTGCATGCTGTCAAACAGGACTGGTTTAAAGAGGCTACGATTTTGTCTTTCATGGCTCACTAAGGGACAGCTAATCCATATCGGAAATAATTCCAGATGTAGCATTGCAGTATGGAAAATGCAGGCCTTCCACTGGTTGCAATGATATTGTAGAAGAAAAAAATTAGCTGAAGAAGGTTATGAAATGCTTATTTTGTAAAACAGCCTAAAATATGTTGGGAATAGAATAAAAAAAGAGAGAATGGTTTAGAAAGCTGTGACAACAGCTATTAGTCTATTGGAAATTAGTTTAGTCGTATCACAACACTTTAAATAGATACATATGAAATAACTTTACATTAGAATAGGGTTAAGTAAAAGACAGTGATAGCATTATTTCAGATAATGTAGATTCATTTTTTTGGAATTACTGGTATTAAAGAATTCACTGGGCAATAGCCGGGTTCTTGGCTTTCGTTTCTTCGCGACGTAGCCTTTAGGGCCCACAACGAGGTAGGTAGGGGTACAGTGTCACAGCCGCGTTACAAGGCGGAGAGTAAATGCAAGAATATTTCTCTTAAAAATAAAAACAACATTCAGCCTAATGGTGCCGTTGGACTATACACCGCAGAGGTTTAAGCTAGTATGTGAAATTCACTGGCAGACATAACGGGTAGCAATCCGAATAGGAAATAGTCATTGTGTGCCATGCTGCTCCTGCTGGGCTCACGCTGTCTGCCATCTCAGGTGGGGCTGTGCACCGATTTTCCTGTGTCACGGTGCCTCCTGTGCAATAGGCCTGGGCTATGCCAGCCGCGGAGCTACCTTGCCGGTGTGACTGTTGTCCCCACTTCCCTTTACACGATGAAGAATTCACCGTTCGGGTACTGCCGTCTGCCTTACACCACACACTGTGTAACACAGAAGGAGAATTTTAATAAGACCTCCAAAAAGGTCTGCTGCCATTTTTAGAGGAAGGCTTCCTTCAGAAGAAGTGCATGGAAACTCCCAAGAGAAAGCTGTTGAAAACACCCCCGGGGAGAGGAACTGGTGTCATCCCGTTTTATTGTCTACCTGTCACCACAGCCCTCGCCTGATGCTGACAGGCTGCTCTTTTCTCTTGTAGCCAGTGCTGCTTAATGTCATTTTCTTGGTCGAACATCTTTATTTCTGACTTGTTACAAACCATTAACTAGTTTCTAGTTTTCAGCGTCCCAGCTACCTTTGACTAGTAAGTCATTTGGCATAACAAGGTTTTCCTTTATCTTCCTGCTAAAGAAAAGCTCTACATGAAATGATCAATCTTCCGGTTTTTATGAATCCTCGCAGATAGGAAGTGCCTGTCATCCGATGCGAGGCATCTTTTCTGAAAGCATATTCCATGTCACATAATAGAACATGACAGACACACTAGGTAACCATTAGGTTTCAAGGTTTCAAACAATTTAAGTGAAAAGCAGAGACTTTTACAAATATAGTTCCTTGCAAGGGTTTCAAATAAACATACATGGTTTTTAATTAGATTTCCTGGATGAAGTGTTTTCAAACATAAAAAGTTTTTAATACATTTCGAAAAGCATTCAATGGCTTAAGAGTTGTCAATCTCTATGAACACACTTTTAAAGTGTAGTTATTTGTAGCATTGCTAAAATGAGGACCTTGGGCATCGATGTTAAAAATAATATATACAGATGTATGGCTTGGTGCCATATTGCTAAGCCATTAGAAGCAACTTAGACTTTAGTTTGCTTTTGCATAAAGCCATTCACACGTGAAATTTGTGTAACTAAAACATCAGATAAATTTTTCCTGGATCACTCTATATTATTAAAGTTTTAAAAGTATACTTTAAAAATGCACTTAAATGTTATGAGCAAATCTATTAATGAAATGTTATACTGTCTAAATCCTTAATATGAACATTTATTGATTTTTGCCTAATTAATGGAATTAAGGAGCTTCAAAAACTCAGTCATTGGCCTAGCACTTCTGCTTCCTGGACTATCTTAGTGAAATCTATCTTGTGAAATAGTTGCGCAAGTGCATAGCGTATATATTCAGTGTTTGTAGCATAGTGTTTTAACTGAAAAATCTGAGACAGTTTAACAATCTATTAATAAGGGAATGGATAAATGAGCCATGTTATATTGAACACTATATTGTTGTTTAAAAAATGAGCTACAAATGTATGTGGTGATACGGGGAATGAATGTCTTTGATACATTGTTGAGTGACTATCACAGTATATCAAGTGTGATACCATTTTTGAGGGTAGGGAGAACGCTCGCTCCCCACCTCCTCTATCTCTGTATGAGCATAGAACACAGTGTGGAAGGAGTACATCAGACAGCCTCTGGTTGTGAAGGAATAGGGGAAATAAGAAGACAGACCTGATCATTTGCTTTATATACCTCATATTATTTGCTTTTAGATGCTCTGATGTTTAGAGACACCGAGTTCACGTGACAATCTGATTAAATAATTTAAAAAGGAAACCTTACGTCATGGAAAGTATAGGATAAAAGGAGATAAATGAAGCTCCTTGAAATTGCTAACAAAGAAGCATGGCTTCTTTCTACTTAGTTAGCTCTAGCACGTAGAGCATGTGTGTCTCTCTATGTATTTTAACAACAGAACCTCAACATCAGCGTGCACGTGCTGTCATCCCTGAGTGTATGTCATTCCAGGCAGCAGCCGTGGTCCTCAGTTGGTTTCTTGGGGCTGTATTTCAAGTCGGCTCATAAATTATTAATAGTACATGTGTAGGTCAGAGACACACTAACCCTGACAATCATTCCATAATATTCTCTCTTTAGCATTAGAAGAGAAGAGAAGGGAGTAATCAATATGCAGCATCAGAGGAACATTTCTCATAGATATGCTATATGCACTTAGAAAAAAAAAGTCAGATCTTTACAAAAACCTGTCAGCCTGGCATTAATCTTGTATTATGAATAATGTGGCTATCTATGAATCTTTAATATTTTTTAAATGATGAAATTGTATGGTATGCTCTACAAAGCAAATTTGATAAAATGTGAGAATAGTTTGATCAATGAAGATGTTGATATACATGAATAAAAAAATGTAAACCTAGCTCATTAAAGCAGAAAAAGGAACAGCTATCCTTTGACCTCAGGGTAAAATTTCAGCCCCAATAAATTTAATTCAAGCATGGCTCATAATGCCTAGCAATTATTCTTTAAACAAGCATAATTGTTTGGTTAAAACCATCATCCTACAGGACAAGAAGCTGCAACCAATATGGCGCTGGTTCCTAGTTTATAATAAAAACCACATTTGAAAATTCCTAAGAAACACACAGATTAATGTTTCATATGTAAAATACAGCGATGCTTGAGAAAGCTTGTGAATGCAATGGCTTGTTAGAAATACTGTTATATTCATTTCTTTTCCTCATGAAGTAATCCTGGAATAATTTGTTCCAGGTTTAATTTTAAGTGAAAGTAAGAAAAGTAGTTCAAGAACTTTGCTTATGAAATTTGCCTAATGAAGAAATTTCAATCAGTGCTAGTTGAACTGAAGATAAAAATACAGTTTATTTCTACAGATTTGAGGAGAATTAACATGCATCTGATTGTTAATATTTGATTCTTGTTTAATTATTTATGATATCAAGGAATGAATCTGTCAAGTAAATAATGAAATGCGTACATGCAGCATATGTAATTAGGTTAGGTGCATAAATCCGAAATGTTCACTTTATAGTTGTCAGTGTAAAATTTATTAATAATGAGAAATGGTAAGTGAAGAAAATTCTTAACCCGGTCTACCTCATTAGTGTGGATTAGAGCGATTGTTGGTCAGAGGAGAGGAGGAGGAGGAGGAAAAGGGGATGAAGAGGGCACGTGGGGCTTCATTTTCTTCGTTGTTCTTCAATTGTTCAAAAATATTAGTGAATTGGAGCACATTTTCCTTTCTCCTGTATGATTTGAACCAATGAGTTGTGGGTTTGAATAAATGCTGCAAATGGAAAAAACAGAGGCCCTAGGATTTCTAAACCCAAACAATTATTTAATGAGGAAAACTCAACTCATATTTGGGAAGGAAAAACCTACTAGGATGATTGAACTGTCAGATGCTAATCCTAAAATGTGGCTTTAAATTCGCTGGTGGTGAAAAGATGGTAAACGATGTGTGGTTGGCTCCACTCTTCCATTTCCCCTTCCTTCACCAGCTGAATGGGAGTGGAGGAGGGAGCACCTCGCCAAGCACCTTCCTTGTACCCTGGGTTTGCCTGGGCTGCTGGGACCATCAGTGAAATAGACTCGAGGAAAACTCGCGTCCCTGTGAGTGGGGCCTGATGGCACATGGTACTAGGTGGGATCTCTGGATATGACGGGCTGGAGGTTAGAGGACACGCTCTCTGCCCCTGAGGATGTACATTGAACCCTGCCCCTGCGGGAACCTGGGCTGAATGGGTGCCACCAGCCCCATATTAAAGAATTTGACTGGATAACCTGGTTAGATTTAGTTCTGTCCTTAATGTGAATCATTAAATATTAGCATTGTGTGGTATAAATGGCAATCAACCAGAAATTAAGATGATGAGCTCCCACACTACCATCACCTAGCCTGGAAACTGCCAGAAAGTTCTCTATTTCTAGAGCCTCACTTTCTACACTTATCAAATTAGAGGGCTGTAATTCTGACTTTGATGGTCAATGATTCACAGTGCTGATATTGAAATAACATCAGGTTTTGTGCAAGCATTTCCATAAGCTTCTTGAAAAAAAGGGGGGGAGAGAGGTGGTATTATTATACAAACATTCATCATCTGACTGGGTATTGTTATAGAGGAAGTTATACATTTAATAGAAGATAGAAGATATAATCACAAAAGGAAGTCCATTTATAATTTTAGTAAATGATATGATTCTAACAGTAGTCATCACTTAAAAACTTTCCATCTCACATATATGAAAATTAAAAGAAAAGTAGAAGGCCTATTTAGGATAATGAAGTGACATTATAAAACACAGAATGTATTTTGTAGTTTTCCCACCTGCCTTGGTTCAGAGAAAGGAATGGTTATTTAACAACATTATCCTCAAAAGCTTTTGTGATATCCAGGTTTTCAAAAGGGTAATAACTATAGTGAATAATATAGTTATCAAATAATTTGCTAAATCAAAAGAATTGTTTGTTCTCAGATGTGCACAAACTAAAGAAAAAGGGCATCTCAGACAAGAAAAAGCTAAAGGAGTTCATCACCACCAAACCAGTATTATAAGAAATGTTAAAGGGACTTCTTTAAGAAGAAGAAGAAAAAAGATTAAAAATATAAATAATAAAATGGCAATAACTACATATATATCAACAATCACTTTAAATGTGAATGAATTCAATGCTCCAATCAAAAGACTGAATGGATAAGAAAACAAAACTTACATATACTGCCTACAAGAGATTCATGTCAGATTCAAAGACACACACAGACTGAAAGTAAAGGGATGGAAAAAGGTATTTCATGTAAAAGGAAACAAACAAAAAAGCTGGGGTAGAAATACTTTTATCAGACAAAATAAACTTTAAAACAAAGCCTATAACAAGAGACAGAAAAGGACCCAGCAATTCCATTCTGGGTATTTATCTGAAAAAAAGAAAAAACTAATTTGAAAAAACATAGGTATCCCTATGTTCATTGCAGCATTATTTACAATAACCAAGATATTAAAGCAATTGAAGTGTCCATCAACAGATGAAAGGATAAAGAATAGGTGGTATGTACAAGTATATACAATGGAATATTATTCGGCCATAAAAAAGAGTGAAATATGGCCATTTGCAATGACATGGATGGACCTAGAGGGTGCTATGCTAAGTGAAATAAGACAGATAGAGAGTGACAAAATACCATATGATTTCACTTATATGTGGAATCTAAAACTCAAAATAAATGAACAAACAAAATAGAAACAAATTCACAGACATGGAGAACAAATTGATGGTTGCCAGGTGAGAGGAGGGGTGGAGGACTGGGTGAAAAAGGTGACGGGATTAAGAACTACAAATTGGCAGTTACAAAATAGTCACGGAGATGTAAAGCACAGCATAGGGAATATAGTCAATAATATTGTAATAACTATGTATGGTGTCAGCGGGGTACTAGACTTCTCAGGTGGACATCACTTTGCAAGTTGTATAAATGTCTAACCACTATGCTGCACACCTGAAACTAATATAAGATTGACTCAATTGTAATCGAAAAGTAAAAAAAAATTAAAGAAAAAACAATTTAGGGCAAAAATGGCTTAATTCAGTCAAGCATTAATACTGTTAAAGAAAATTTCTAGATGGAATCCGTACTATGGCTAGTTACTGAAGAAAATTAAAAAGCAAAAGAGCAATTATGATTTTATTACTCCCTAACAAAATGACCAGAATTCAGCTAATCAATTTGCTATTGACTAAAGTCATATTGTACCACTTTTTGAACATGTACTTTGTAGGAAGAACCAATGCAAGAATAATCTAAATGACTATATTTTTGACTTTTAAATGATAAACCATCCCAAGTTGAAGAGAGATTCCTTTACCTGCCCACCTAACAATTGTCCTTTCTTTCTTAGGAATCACTCCCTTCCCCTCCAAGTCCAGATTCTTGAGAAGAATAAAAAATTTTTTAAAGCCAATTAGTTTTGGGATAGTTTGTATATAGGAATAAGTAGATGACTGAGAGACTGGCTGTAATTCAGCTTTTGTTTTGATATTACCTGTTCTATCCCCTGCTTTCCCTCCCAACCCCAATATAATTCAGGGGTAAACCTTGATTGATTATCAGTGATGATCAACTCATCTCCCTTGCCAGTGAAAGTTTAGAGGTAGGCATGTGACCTAGTGCTGGCCAATGAAATCTGAGAAAAGATCTTCAGAGGGGTCTTCTTAATTTCCCCACTCTTAGGAAAAAATTTAAGGTAAGAACAGTCTCACTTTTATGGCTGGACTTTCCATGTCTTCCAGTTATGCCTGGAACGATGAGAGCCATTTTGAAACCTTGAGAAGAACTAGCTAAGGTCACTGTCAACTAGTTGAGTATGGCAGAGTAGAAAGTTGAGAAGAATCTGGGTCCTTGATAACATTAAACTTCACTGAGCCACTGAATTAATCAACCTCAGCATTTGCTTGAGACTTCCTATATGAGATACTACATTAGCCTTGTTTTCTAAGCTAGTAGAGACAGATTGTCTTTTACTCTCATCAAAGTTATCCTAACAAAAACAAGAAGTGTAAGAAGCTTTATTTGATTACATCTAAGAGAGCAAATCATCCTTAAGTTGCGAGTAAGGTTTATACATTCTGCTGATAATATTTATTACTCGTTTTACTTGTTTGCATGATCATATTTAAATCCTCCACTATTTGGACATGTGCATTACTTTAAGAATAGTGCGTGAAATAGTTCTAAATATGACTGAGAACAAGTAATAGGTAACTCAACATTTTGTGTCACTAACAGGAGGAACAGGAAAGGCTTCTTGGAAGAGGTGGTATTCGAACTGGACCTGGAAGGATCAGTGGTATTTGAACAGTTGGAGGTGGGGTTCAAGGGCATTCTAGAGAGTTTGAAGTGTAAACAATGTGTTTTGGGGATATATACCATTAGATAACTAAGGCTGGATCTGGTTGGGTACAGATTGTGGAATGTCCTGTATGTCTTGCAAAGGAGTTTGGGATTCCTTTCCTCAGTGGTGGGAAACAATAGAGATTTTTGAGCTGGGCATCACTTACTGATTCTAGATGAATTGTTAAAGCGTATAGTATGTATTTTATATAGGTTTTTCTTTTGACATATTTTAATGAAAAAATGTACATGATTTTAATGAAACAATAAAAATCAAATTTCCATTCTAATTTGGAGTCTGTGTTTTAAAGCAATTGCCAAGAGAAACTACTAAGTGTTTGGTTCAGTAGCCACTATTTTCCAAAACATTTAAAACCAGAGGCAAGTTCTCTAGAGAGACTATGTGAAGGCCAGAAAACAAGGTATGGAAGGCAGTCAAGTTCAGACACCTGGGTGTTGATGGTAGGCATGACAGCTAGAGGGAGGGTCTGATGCTCCAGAAAGGAAGAAGTGCTTTGCCCGGGTCAGCAAGGAGATGTCTTGATGGAAAGGGGAGTTGGGGAAAAGCTGCTTAGAGCCTTGAGACTGAATGAGTGCCCAGAAATAAGAATTGGAATCATGAGGTTCCATTTAAAGTGTCTGGAGCAGACCCTCTTCAGCCGTTTTACTAATGAAGAACAGGAAACAGAGCAGGGAAGAGCTAGGACCAAATTTCTGGAATTTTTCATTTGCTTACTTCTTTATTTTTCTCTTATACTAGAAGGGAATTAACCTTAAATATAACCCCGACTAAACATGATTTCCCTGCTGGTAGAGATAGGCTAGGACAGACTTGCCTAAACTTTAGCCCTCTATTAAGAGTACTGAATTCTACAATCTAGCTGGCTCTTCCATGGTTACCAGGTGCTGAACACCATCAAACCACACACAGCACCTGGATATATCATCCAGGAGAGGAAATGGGGATTGCTTCTGTTCGTCTCTGTCTCTGTCTGTCTGTCTGTCTGTCTCTCTCTCTTTCTGTCTGTCTCCATCTCTCTCTCTCTCTCTCTCTCTCTCTCTCTCTCTCTCTCTTTTTAGAGCAAGGAAGCACTTCCCAGAATCCCCCAGCAGATGTCCTCTTGCCCGGTGTTGGCCAGGACTGGTTAGATGCTCTTTTCTCAAGCAAGCCCTGGACAAAGGAAGGGGTTGATCAAACAGATTTTGACTATTTACTCTTGGGTCACAAGGTAGAGGAAGGAATGGCTTGGAGGTGGGGTGGGAGGGCGAAGGACGGGGGTGTGGGACAGCAGTGTGAGCTGCAATAAAGGCCCAGCAAAGCAATATTACAGAGTGGGCGAGAGCACAGGCTCTGGAGGGAGGCAGGCCTGCTTTCTCATCTGAGCTCCACCCCTTCCTAGCTGGGTTACCCTGAGCCCCTTGCAAGCTTCCCTGAGCCTCGGTTTCCAGGAGAGCAATAGGGTTGTTGTAGCAAAAATAGTCTGGGTAAAGCAGTTGGCAACGCTTTGCCCTCAGTAGATGTTTACTATTATTGTGGTTGCTCCTGCTGTTGTTATTATTGATGAAAGTGACCTAGGTCCTGTCCTTGAGGAGCTCACAAGGAGGAGCTGTCACAATGGCAGGAGGCGAGTTCCTGCCAGGGAGCAGACCCTCACCTCTCTCTCTCTATGCAAGAGACGGAGGGGCTCTGTGAGGACCCCTTTTCCATTGGCCCCCGACTTGCCTCTACTCCGTGTGGATTGCTCGGCCAGGCCGGGGGTTTGGGAGGGGAGTTATGCGCGGTGCCGCGGCATCGTCCTGGCTGGAGAAGGCCCAGGAAGCGGGGTGGGGGTGGGGTGGGGGGTGGGGGTGCAGTACCCCCACCCGCCCCTCTTGCTCAGTGGGCGCAAACGGGGCGCTAGGGATGCTGTCGTCCAACTTAATCACCATGGGCGTGGCGATCGGGGACCAGTGGGGTTCACCCTCTTTCTTCAGGGTTCAAGGTGACGAATCCTACCCACGCTGAGCTCTACTTCCCTGGCGTTTCCACACATTAATTAGATGACAGCTAAGAGGCCGAGCATTTGCTTCACATTCACGAGCGAATCTTAGTCGCTCCCCAGTGCTCAGCCACTCCCGCGCGCGTTCCTCCTCCCAAGCCGGGGTGCACGCGGGCCCGCCGAGCCGGGGCGGGCCGCGGCGGCGCAGCTCATTATGCCGGGCGGCTCCCGGGGCCTCGGCCCGCAGCCGGCGGCGGGGCGGGGGCAGGCGGCTGAGACGCGCAAGCCATTTGCATTCACCGGCAGTCATTTTTATACGCGGAGGTAATGAAGTTGTCAGCGGCGCCCCGAGTGTGGCAGAGCCTGATATTCAAATGCAGCCGCCGGCTTCGCCCCGTCCCCCGCCCGCCCGCGAGTCCCCGGATGAGCGCGCGGCGCCCCGCTTCCTCCTGGCGGTCAAGGGCGCTTTGTGTCCGCCCGGGCTCCTCTCACTCCGCGGCTGCTCCCCGCCAGTAGCCCGCGCTCCCTCCCCTCCCCCGACCCCCCGCGTCGTTTTCGGCCTCCCTCTCCTCGCCCCCCGCCCCCCGCGCTTTGTGCCTCGGGGAAAGACAGCCTCCGATACCGGCCGCCCTCCCCGGCCGATCGCCGGGGACCCCGCACACCCCCGACGTCCCGCTGCCCCGCTGGCGGCACGCGCGGAGGAGCGTTAGTGGCAGCGAGGCCGCCACCCTCACACGTCCCATTCGCGCTCGCTCCCTTCCCCCAGCAGGCCGGCGCTCTCGGGGACTTCGTGCCTAGCTCCGAGAAAGAAGACCTAAGACCTAACGCACTTAAGATGGTTCCCTCCCCTTTCTAAATGCCTATTTGTGGTCATTTTTATAGTGACCAAACCCAAAAGATATCCACCCACCTAGGAGGCTAAGAAAAGTCTGCTGGGCGGGTGCAGCTCCGGTTAGGAAACGAGGTGGAAAGCTAGACACATACCTGCTTTGAGACAGGTAGGTGACGGAGCTCAGCCGGCATTTACGCTAGCAGGACTCATCTTCCTAGGCCTCTGTAGCCCTGCTGCCCACTTGGGCGCAGTGTGGCTCTGGAGCACCGGAAATGTGGCTAATCCTTACTGAGATGGGCTAATTGTGAAATACAGACCGGATTGTGAAGACTGAAAAAAAAGGGCGGGTGTAAAGCTGCCTCATCAGTCATTTAAAAATATTGATTGGAGGTTGAAATTATAATACTTTGGGTGAGAGAAAATATATTATGAAATATATTAAATCTGAATCTTTCTACCTTTTAAAAAATGTGGCTACAAAGAACATTTAAAATGGCATAAGTAGCTTGCATTATATTTCTATTGGACTGTGCTGGGTTAGAGACTTAAGACCCAAGGTTTCCTCTAATCCTCTCACCTTACTCTGCAGGTGCTTTGGAACAGGGCAAGGCGAGAAGGAAGGTTCTTGGATCTGAAGCTTCACACGCCCCAGAAAATAATTAGGAAATGATTGGGATTATCTTGAAAACCTTGACAACACTGAGGAGCAGCGGCGGCTGAGCTGGCATGAACTGGCCCTTTGTTCCACTGTAGAGAAAGACCCACACGCCTGCCACAGCCGGGCCACGATTCCGTGGCCCAGTCGTCTGTGTGTACAGTTGGGCCTCTAGGAGTGTTTTGTGCCTTTTAGGAGTTATTTGTCGCACACTAAACTTACTGACATGCCATTTAGAAAAGTGAATACTGTCTATGCACTGTAACAGTTATGGCCTAAGTATTTGTGGTGTACATTGTTCCTAAGCATGCACATGCACAGGCTGTGGAGTAAGGGCTCCCGGAGTGTGCATTGACACGATGCGCCGCAAATGATCCAGGCACCGGGGTGTCCCTGGGTGCGCATTGACTCCACACACGGCCACTGCTCCTGCAGGGCTTTTATGGCGCGGCTCGCCAATGATCCGTGCGTTAAAGGCTCCCTAAATACACATTGACACGATAGACTGGAGTTGTTTGGGTCTATCGTGGCAATGATCCGGGGATAATGACGGTGGCTTATGCACTTTCACTGAGATTGGAGCACTCATGGTCCTAATGGCAGAACCAGAGCTGCCCTGGTTAAACCCCATTGTAACTCCTGGTGCAGAGGATGTGGGTCTTTGACCTCCTGTCTTATGACAATGTGGCACTGCTAGTTTGTTGACGTTTTCACTGACGCAATGGAATTAGATTTTTTTAAAAAATTCAAATGCACTTTCTGTAGTTCAGGACCTGGATGGCAGGCAGGGGGCAGGTCCATCGTGTGATAGTTTCATCTGGTGAATAATAAGCTAAAGGCCTTGGAAAGGTCATGTTTAAAGTCAGAAATGGTTTGGGGGAGAATAAATTTGGAAGATGCATATGAGTTTGAGAGAATTAATATGAAATAAACAATCTCAGTCCTGAGAAAAGCTAGTTCACTGAACTGAAATAGATAAAAGAGGAAGGTGGTTAGAAGACAGAAGACACTTTCGGTAATCATAAAAGTAATATGTTCAAACAGTGCAGAAGTTGTATGAAATAAGAAATTAAAATTCTCTCATCCTTTTCCTCTCTTTTATGCCATCCACTGTTATAATCTGTTAATATTTTTATATATTCTTTCAGTAATTTTTATACATATACAAATATATGTAGCTATTCTCTGTTCACACAAATGGGTTAATACCAAAAATTACCCTTCAGTGCCTTGTGTTTTGAATGAAGAATATATTGAACATCTATCCTTTTCAGCACATTTAGATCTGTTGTCTGCTTTGTAATGATTGCATGGCATTCCAGGATACAGATGTAACAGCTTTTAAGTTTATGTCATTTCAACCATCACTGAAATGAATATTCTTATAGATTTGCAAATTTATGCTCATAAGTTCATAGGATATATTTTTAGAAGTGGAACTGCTGGGATAAAAGGAGGTACATTTAAAATGTTGATGCATACTGCCAAGTTGATAACCAGAATGATTGTACTCCAACTAATGGTACGTGTGCCTATTTTCCCACTCCAGGCCAGCACAGCATTCTAACATGGAGGACACTGCTAATTCGTCTGAGGGAATTTTTCCACCAGGTTCTCTGCACAGCTTTAGTGGGGAGAACCCAGTGCTGGGGACTGTGATAAATGAAATGCAGAAGTCAGACTACAAAGTAGGAAGTCCTGTTAGTCATGATAAGAAAAGATTGCGCTACAGTGCACACTGAGACCAGCTGAAATTTGGTAATAGCATATCAATATGGAAAAATTGTAATTAGACCACATTAATTCATGATTCAGCAAATATTTGTTGGGAAGTTAGAAGTAACTTCTCTACTCTAAACTCCTTGAGAGCAAAAGCTTTGTCTTTTTACCTTTGTGGCTTCTGCAGAATATGGAATGAGGCCTGGCTGTGTGTGTGTGTGTGTGTGTGTGTGCATGTGCGTTTGTGTGTGTGCGTGCGTGTGTGTGTTTTTTACAAGGATGCAAGGATGACTGACATTGAATCCTTGCTCCCAGTAGCTCCCAGTGGGAGAGAGAGATGTAAACCGGTCTGAAAATTCACATAATACAGCAAAGCGAACAATGAGCAACTGACTGGTGGAGTAAATCATTTTCCTAAAGTTTGGTATTTGAGCTGGGACTTAGAAGATGATTAGGGAATAGTTTCCAGACCAACAAGGAAGGACTGCTAGACAGAGGAAACCACAATGAAATGGGAGGAGCTTTGTGGGAATTCTGGGGGAATGGCTCACAGCGGGGTGTGTCCAGAAGGGGAGGAGAGCGGGGAGCACCACTTATTTATGAGGAAGTGCGGAGTCAGGTGTCCTAAGGGAAGTGAGGTACAGGGAAGGAGTGGGGTTCTCATTCAGCCTCTATATCTGAATTGTAGTGGGGCTTTTGGAAGCCATGGAAATTCTATAGCTTTAAAGTGTCTCATTTGTAAAATGGGGTGTTTATCTGGGTTAGATAATTTCTCATATTTTTATCAGCTGTAAAATTCTATGGCCTACAAGCTGTAGGACTTCAACTTGCCTGAGAGGACCTTATCTTCTGGGTGCCAAGGAGCACTGTGTGATATCTTGGGGTGTCCCTTTAAGATAGTAGTAGCTGGCCGCTTAAAATTTGCCTGAACTAACTACCTTGGTCACTTACTGTGATTTCAGAGACTGCATTTGCTTTTTGGCACACACACCCGCACACCTACACACACGCACACACAAGAATACTAATGAGAATGAGGAAGAAAACAAAACAACAGCAGGTACTATAACGTTTTTGGTAATTACTCTTCGTATGGAACTAAACCCTATCTCCACTGAAAGTTGCAGAGACACTGCTTAAATGGTTTCACTGAAGTGTGTTGCAGCGTTGGATGTGAAGTGTTCTGTTTCTTGGGATTTACACACTGAATTAATTTCATTGGATTTGATAAGCATGCCATCCATGTCCTCATCTGTGGCAGAGGGAAACATTTTGACTGAGGCAATGTCTAAAGAGATAGAGAAACCTGTGGCCTATTGATTGGCGAGGTCCTTCAAAGCTGACACTAATACTCCGAGAATTATTACTTAGCCCTTCTTGCCCAAAAGAATGAGGGACTTGGTTTCAGTCTGTGCTGACTTGTAGATGAACTCTACTTAATTCCCCCAATTTTTAGGTTCAGGATTTTCCAAGTTGTATTTGAGGCTGTCTAGTAGCAAACATAATTAATATAGGCCGACTTCCCGTAGGACCAAACACGTGCCACAATAACACCTCTTGTGAGCAGTGACTGGCCTAAGATCAGGGAATTTGGTGAAATTACTGAATCATTGAAGGATGTCTTGCTAGCCTATTGGTCAGTCACTGTCCAGAGTCTTGAATTTTACTAATGAAAGCAGGAGGTCCCAGAAGCCCTGCTGAAACTTAACAGAGTCAAGCCATCTCCCCCCCCCATGTTGATATTGGGGATTTCCAAAATAGCTTCTTATGAGACAATCTCATATGTGGAATCCATAGTAACGACCTTCAAGAGGAGCTCTTGATAGAACCAAATTTGATAACATCATTGTCATGGAGGAAAGTTGGCACACTGAGAATAAATTTCTAATTTTCTTAGAAAACAAATAGCAGCATAAAGTTGTTGAGAGTATGAACAGAGAGAATTTGTACTGCTTGAGCAAGTAGGTGGCAATTCCAAATAATTGTCAGGATTTTGGGGACATACAACCCTGGTTCAGACAGCAGAGTCTTTCATCAATAATCCACTCCCAGATCCAAAAAGCGGAGTAAAGATTTTTTGGAAAAAAGTGTCACTGAGAAAGAGTGTTTCCCTTAGTTGGTCTGAGGTAGAGCAACTGGAAGAGCATGTCATATAATCATTGGGTGTGGGGAACCTTGTGTATTTTTACACCAGTGAAGACCAGAAGGTCTCCAAGTACCCGTCTGGGGGCCATGAGCAACAGGTGAAATTAATACTAGTTGTTAGTTCCTGACTGGTAGGACACTGCCCTTAATTTTTTTCATAGCCATTTACCAAGATTATTGAGACGCACTTCACAGTAGTTGTATAGTTACTAATTCTGGAGCTATGTTGTAATTCTGAAGTTTGTCTCCTTCTTGGAGAAAGTCGGGAAAGAACAAAACTATATCATTCAGAATCAGTGTCCAAAAATTCTTATATGCTAATGACCTAGCGAAGTAACTAGACCCTATATAGGTGCTCAATAGGAATTGATCAAATAATGAATGAAGAAGGAAGGAAGGAACGACCCAATGTTCAACAATAAAAGGTAACTGAATTGTTTTTATCTAGTATGAGAATACCTATGTATGAAGAGAGAAATGACTGCAAGCCTAAACATGTAGGTGGTAGGACCTAACTACTTGTCACTAAAAATTGAAAAAAAAAATTAGAAAAGCAGATCAATTTCTAAGGCCTTGGTTGGCATCCCTTGAAAAACTCAACTATAGGAAGATCTCTCAAAGTAGTAGACTACATTTAAATCTACACATACCATCAATTGACTTGAAATCTTGAGTTTCTAATCCAACAAGATAGCTTTGAATAGTCACACGTACCTGGTGAACTGTACTAGTGTCTCAGTACTTAAAGCTTGTGAAGCTCCTAACACTGAAGAGAAAGTTGAGGAGGGTAAGGAGAGCCAATAGAAATTTGTCAAAGGCCATTCCAAGTTTATGAGAAAATAAGATTGTCAAGATGAAGTGGAGAAGTTCCGATAAGGAATCAGATTTTTTTTTTCCACTGTAGGAAACGAATGTGGCATTGTCAGTAAATGAAATTTGGACCCCACGTGGAAGATTGAATTTCTGTAAGAGTCATTTAATTCCAGAAGACAGAGCCTCCATACTTCATGTCAAAGGGCTGCAGAGAATTCAGTGGCATACTCAGTTGTTTTGCTGGCGTACAATGTAAGAGATCTTGAGGATAAAACTGAAATAATAAGTTTCATTTGGCACCAACATTTTAACATCAGATCTCAAGGGGCCACCAAACTATGAGACAGAAAAAACAATTCTTTGATGGCTAATGTAGCTGCTTTAAGAAGCACTGGATATTTCTACATCTCCTAGTAAATTGAGAGATAGTCTTGCTGTGTACTTTTTAGCAGGTTAAAATGTTCTGTGATTCGATATACTACCACAGTGGTTTCCCAAGTGAGGTTAGCAGGGGAGACACATCAAGATGCTTGTTAAATTTTAAAGGCAAAGTCCTTTACCCCTGGAATCAGCCATAACACCTCCCCAGGTGATTCTTAAGTGTATCCGATTTTGAGATCCCTGTGGTTAGGGTTGCAATGATGGGTTCTAAAGTTATTGGTTGATTCCTTTAAACATTGGAAGTTACATGCTTGGGGAAACAGGTGTGGTTCAACGAATACTTATTTTTAAAAATTAAAAGCAGCTTTATTATTTTTCTCAGTAGAAAATGGTCTATGCTCATTGTTAAAAAAAATCGAACAGTGTTGGAAAATATGAAAGTACTTTACATATCTTTTTAGATTAGTGATAGTAACTCTTTAAAAATCATATTTGTCACAAATATTTTTCGGTTTGCTATTTGCCTCTTTTAATGAGAGGGGTTGTACATTTTTTATGAAATAAAATTTGTCAGGTTTCGTCCTTTTTATTTATGGCCTTTGACTCATGGTAGGAAAGACAGCCACTTTCTCTGGATAATAAAAATCTCCATCTTTTTCCCCCTTATTACCTTTATGGTTCCAATTTTTACATGTAAATTGTTGATCCCTCTGGAATTTAACTCAGTATTAAAGAATGAGGCTGGGATCCAGCTCTATTTATTCTTTCCAAATGGCTAGCTAGTTTTTTCAAGATCATTTCTTTAATAATTTATCGTATTCCCACTGATATAAAATGCTACTTCTAGTAAGTACTAAGTGTCCACATATACTGTTGAGGCCCTACCATGGTCATTTGATCACTCTGCATTTCTGTGCCAGGGAACCACACATTTTAATATCCCATCGCTATTCATTTTTAGAATTTTCTTGGCTATTCTTGAATGCTTCTTCTTCTAGATGAACTTTAGAATCATTTTTCAAAGTTTCAAAGAAGATTCTGCTGGGATTTTCGTTAGAATTGCATTTAATTTATAGATTAATCTGGGGGAAAGAATTGGCTTCTTCGCAATTCTGAGTCTTATGTGAGAATGAGACATGATTTCCCAATTGCTCCAGCCTTTGTTTGAACGTCTCCCTGCGTGGATGTATCACAAATAGGCTTCACCTGTTTCTTGTAAAGTTTGTTTCTGGGTATTTCACAGGTTTTTTTTTTTATTGGTTTTATGATTATGGTTTTTAGGTATGTGCTTAAACAAGCTACCCTCTGGCATGGAATGTAAGCTTGGGGCTGGATTGCTGTGTCGTAGGGCGTTGGTGTGCAACAGAAGCCTGTGTTTTGGAGACAAACCCATGCAGATCTTTGATGTAACTTCCAGATTGCTCAGAGGCTTTGGGTAGATTCTCCTCTCTGAGCTTCTTTTCCCACCGGTGAAACGGAAGTCTGGCAGGGATTTGTAAGCATTAGTGATGCAACTTGAATCCTCTAATGTGGGGCTTAGAAGCCATGCTTAGATATGGGAAGTGTTTGAGCACCAGGCTAAAGAGTTCTTTTAAGTATTACAAGGTTGAGACTCCGTGAAGCTTTCAAAAATGTATTTGTATTCGGCAGGTTTTAAAAAATGCTCTTAATGAAAGCACTATTCTAACAGCCTTCCCTCCTTGCCCTCCCTTCCCATGATAACATATTTGATGTGAATAAGAGATCTCATCCAGTGTCTGGTTCTGAGCACCAAGACTGCTGAAAGGTTTGGCCCCAGCCACATCGCAATGGGGGGCCTGGTTCTTTCTTCTTACACGTTAATTAATCGTCTCTGGGAGACTTGGGGGAGGGGCTTCAATGTGTTAATGGCTTAGAAAAATACATCTGAGGTACCCAGACAGTTTGGAGTGCCCAGTTAAGAATGATTTGCCACATATTGGAGGGCGTAAAGAAGGCTTTCACAAGCATGGGCATTCAGCTAAACCCATAGTTAGCTCCACATACGTAATGGCACAATCACCAACATAACCGATTCAGCATAATGGTCTTTTAATACTGAAACAATTACTTTGGATAATAAAATAACACTTTTAATTTGCTTGACTCTAAATTTGACCTATGTGGATCATCTGATGGTGAGGTGAGGGGAAGGGAAGTCTATTGAGTTCTAAATACATTATAAAGTGATAACACATAATGTACTTAAGGCCTCAGATGCTTTAAATGGCTTAGTGGAAAAAGAAAACAATCATCAGAATGTGTTGTTGCTTTGGAATGTCCCCAAAAGTTCATAATTTATTTATTGATTTCCACAAGTTCTCTTAGGAAGAAATATTTAAACCTTGAAGTTGATGCACTCTGGTTAAATCTGTTTATTTTGAAACACCTACTGTGCGAAGTGCTATAGGAGATGCAATCAATCAGTAAATATTTGTTGAGTAAAACATAATGTTGTGCCCTGAGAGAAAAGTGTAAATTCAATTAATTGCTCCACTATAGTAATATCTTCATATCTATCTTTTGGATATTGTAAATTATTTTTATCCTGTTTTTTAAAAATTGAATTGTTTAAATTTTCATCAGTGTTTCAAATTTCTTTTGAGAAGTATGTGTAGGTGAGATTTAAATTCAAAAGCCTTCACAGATATACCTCCTAAGTGGGTGGCCACGGCAGCCATCTGTATTTTTGGTTTCAGGGTCTGTTGGTGTAGGCAGGGATGCTTGTTTTTTCATTTGAAAGGAGAACTGGGACCAAGCTTGTCAGGCATGTGACATATAATACCAGGGATTCCAGTCCGCTTCATCAGTTGCCTGATTTCAAAGTCATATTCCTATTGCATAGCTGATTGAAGGTGGATAATTAATTCCTTTTAGCTAGCTATGCTTCCTATTAAAAGGCAAGTGCTCCCTGGGAAATGTTAGGAGCTATCAGTGAGAAAGAATTTACAATAGCTTTCTCAAAATAAGTGAAGGAGATGTTAATAAGTATGCTAAGGAAAGAAATTGATGCTAGCCATGAGCTAAAATAATCTACCAAATTATAATTAAGGACAAGATAGTTTATAATGTCCTTTTGGGATAGCAGATTCTGATGTGTCAGAAATGGGATCATACTGGTCTGGATACGTGATTTTATATGTCAGTCTCGTTTTTTATTTCATCTTATATCTATCCCTCCAATGGCTGCTGACTATTCCACCGACTGTCTGCACCGGAATTACTTAGCTGTTCTCCTACTGTTAGATAATTGCATCTTAACAGTTTATAATATGAACAATGCTTTTAGGTCTGTGAATTACCTTTTTATCAATGTCCTCATTTGCTTTATTTTCTCTTTACATTTGGATTTTTAAATGTTGGGCTTTCCTTCTCTGAGATGTACCTGCACATACAAACGCTCATCATTATCAACAGCCCTCTTGCCTTTTCAAGGTCGGGGGCTGTGGGTTAAGTGTGCTAGATCAGTGCTGTGCAGAGTGTGGGCAGTGGGCCAGGGCCTGTCTGTGAACTGTTCACTACTGGTCCACACGAGGCAAATGGAGAAACTGAGAGGAAGGGTTTAGAACGAAAACCTCCATAGTGATTAGACATTGCTGCACTGTCTTAGAAGTGGTCGGAAGATGGTCTTAGAGGAATTCGAGCTGGTTGGGTTATGAATTTGTGTGGTGGGACCCTGTAGGCATCTTAGAGCTCTGTCTCAGTCCATGGCGGATTGGACAAAACACATAAACAAGCTAATAAACCAGTCCTCTGAAAAGCACTGTCCTAGACCAGAGTGGGGAATGCAAGCACACAGGGCCTTCCAGCTCCATAAACCCTCACAGAGAGGGGCACAGAATGGTAGTTAAAAGACAGGTGGGGCTCACATCCCAGTTCTGCTCCTTATTTGTCCTGAGATCTTAGACAAATAACTAAAATGCTCTGTACCTTGGTTTCCTCAGTAAAAACAAGAACAGCAATAGAATTAAATTCAAAATATGATCCTGCAGAGGAAGGACTTAGCATACTGCCCAGCATGTATCAAATACTCAATAAATGGAAGTCACCATCATTGTGTCACTAAATAGCACCCCAAGCAGAAATTTTGGGAAGGGTTCCTTTATGCATTATTATTGCAAAACTCACAGCTCTCCTCCCTTCCCTCCCCGTCCCCCTTTGTGTCAGCCTGCCTGTGAGCTAGGAGCTGTTCATGTTTATCTTCTGCAGAGGGTGGGGCCACATCCTTTGCAGGACATCCTTGATCAGAGCTGACAGACCAGGAAACCACAGACCCTTCAGAGCACCCATCTCTGCTCCTTCCTGCACTGTCTCCCACTCCTTGAAAGCTTTGAGTGTTTATCTTACAATTGCCAGATGTCCTTCTGTCCGGGATTGTCCTGAGTTTTTCTGCCTCATTCTGTTTACTGTCCTTGCAGGGCACGCAAAGGCCCTGTGTTGGTCTGAGAGCAGGTAGAAGATGAGAATCCATGACTTGCCCACATGCCAGCACACCAGGATCTGGTGGGTCCAGTTCTGCTGCTACTCACTACCCCATTGGCTTGATGTATCAGGAGAGCTAAAAGAGTGTCAGAGTTGGTGTTGAAGATCTGGATTCTTATCTTGGTTCTGCCACTTGTGATCTCTGAGCCTACAGCATCTTCATCTGTAAAATAGGGCCATACCACCAACGTCATGGTGCAGCTGTGATGACTGAAGGATACAGCCTTTGAAAGTGCTCTGACATGTAGTAAATGCCCTTTCCCTCCATCCTTCCAGCATTGAGTGCCTCCTCTCTTCCCACTTTGTGCTAAGTGTATAAGGCATTGCACAAGTGAATTTCCCATTAGAACATATGTTCATAAAGGCAGGGATTGGTCTATTTTACTCTATCCCCAAGTTCTAGAAAATGCCTGGGAATAGTGGATGCTCAGTTAATACATATAGAACAAATTAATTAAGGTGAATTATACAGTTATGTTTCAGTTTTGAGCAACAGAAAACCTTGACTCAACTTGCTAAACCAGTGAGGACATCTACTATTTTATATACCACTACACGTTTGGAAGTAGAGAGGTTCTGTGATGAATTTGGTGGCTCACTGACCTCATGCGTGGCCCAGATGCTTTCCATCTTTCTGCTCCGTCATTGTCAGGCTGGCTGATCTCACAGTCCGGAGTGGCTGTTGCAGTTCCAGGCATCACATCGTGATGGAGTAACATCCGGTGGAAATGGATAGAGGCTCTCTCTTCCTTGTATGTTTCTTTTTTAAATTTTCATGCAGAAACCCAGAAACCTTCCAGCTGACTTCCTCCGGAAACCCTCCAGCTGACATTTGCTCTCTTGCTCGCACCCACGCTGGGTTGGGTCACTGCGACCCGTGGGGGAGGGGCAGATATCTGAACGGTTCTGGCCTTTGCCGAAAGGGAAGAACAGAGGGCAGCCAGCCGTGTTGGAGAGACCCACTCTTTGGAGTTTTAGTTAAAACAAAACAAAAACAATGATTAAGCAAAAATTAATTAAACAAGGACAGGAACAAGTAAGTGTTTATGTCATATGCAAATTAAGCCTGGGGATAATAAATGAAGGGGGAATTCCATATTGAGAGTTGGAGGAAGGTACCCTACCCAGCTGCCTGATTCAGGTACAAATGTGTTTAGGGTTGCCAGCTGTGTGTGTCAAAGGGGGTGCTTACATGCAAGGGGACGTAGAATACGATGTATTTCACAGTGTTGTGACGTCTCATGGATTAGGTTAGAGACTCAGACCCACTGTTATTGTTACAGTATAATTTCACTAATACACCCTCCGTTAATTCAGGGTGTGCACCAGTTCACTTGTCTGGGCTGGTATTTCCCCTTGTATTTTCAAGGGAAAAATGGTTTGAAAAGAAAATGAATAGTCCAAGTAAGGAGTAGAGGCAATATGTTAATAAATTATTTTGACTATTTTAGCATATGAAACGTTATATGCAAATAATATTTATTTGTGGATTTAAGCAGGCGATACTCAACGCGCTTAATGGCTTGTGGTTGAGGGTGCTTTATTGTATTTGGGATTAACCAAGCTTGTACTTTCTAAAACACTTTGTCTTTTAGTTGCAAATTTCTTTGATTCAGCCATTGCCCTCCCTGCCAATAGGTTGGATTTGTGAGCTGTTCTTCTGCCCTCAAACCTCAAGTACTTAGTGATAATCAGACCCCAGGAAGCCAGTGCTTGTCTCTGGTGGGCCCACAGCCCCTATCTTGAAGCTGCAGAGGGTCAGCTAGAAGCCCACCCCTAGTGGGAGCTCTGTAACTAAGGCACACAGCCAAGAGTAAAATAAAAGCCTGGGCATCAGGCTTCTATGTACGAATCTCAGTTTGATTATTTGTTATCACAGGTGAGTTGTTCTGTCTCTCTGTCTTGGTTTCCCCATTGAAAAATGGAATAATAGTAGTAACCACCTTTTAGTATTATGATGAATACATGAATTACTATATATAAAGTTCTTATAACAGTGCCTGGCTTACAGTAAGTATAAAAATGTTTACTATTTATTATCATATGTTGGATATATGAACTGACTATGAATAAATCAAATCATATATATGGTGATTCAAAAGACAGGGTTTGGCCAATTACAAGTCACTTTCTTTCCAGATCCCTTGAAATGAACACTTTCCTCCATACATGGACAAATTTTGTCTCTGATAGGGCAGCCATTATTATATTATAGCTGGGCAGTGTTTCTCTGGGTAGCAACAGATTTTAGTCAAATTAGCTGCTCAGCTGATCTCAAGCAATTTGCAATGATTTGATTTCAATGTATTCTGATGGATATTCTCACTTTGGCCTCACACTGGGTTAAACATAGTACACATTGAATACTTGTACACTCTTCTAGCATTGAACTAAGATGAAAATTCTTGTTTAGGCTTAAACCTAATTGACTTACTTTTGTTATCTGTTTAGAACTCATTGTTCCTTTGCCATGAGAGTCAGAAAAATAAATGCATTGAATAGCAACTTATTTAGGCATTTTAAAGTAAAATTCTCCCGCATAAATTACTGCAATAGAGGTGCTGGGATGTGTCTGAATTTGCTATGGATCGATTCATCCTCTGTGTGTGTTCATGGACCTGGGACTTTAACACTCTGCTAAGGCTGTTGGTCTAATGTGGGCATGTGAGTTAGATGCTAAGTTATTGTCCATACAGTTCTGAGTGGCCTGAAGCTTATGGGTATTGGGAGAGATGCTTTATCTCCTATATTCAAGCTGGGAGTGAAGGGAAGCCAATTGATTTCTTGTCAGTTCCTGGAATTCTTCCTACCCATCCAAGCAGCAGAGCACTGTCTCACTTTAGGTTCTAGCGTAGTCTGCACGACGAAATCTGTCAGACACAGAGCACCGTTTATGGAACTCCCACACTGAACTTCCTGGGAAAAGCCAGGAGTACAGAGTCTTAGAAAGATACTGAGATGCAGGCTTATTTCCAGCTCAGTGTGGCTCTCCGGCTATCTATGCATCAATCCTTTCATTGAACCTTTTCAGGGTGAACTTGAAAGCCGAGTCTCCTCAAACTCTGCCCTCAAGTGTGGTGCCCCTGGATTCAGATTCAATATTCCTATCTACTGCTGACCTTCCAGGTTTCCCTACGGTGCTTATCACAAAGTTAGCTGTCCTTTGTGTTTCTTTTCCTGAATGTTCGCAGGAATGAGTCAGAGCTTTCACGTAATATACGAGCAGCCCAGAGGAAAAAAGTCTGTTATTTTAAGAGCTAGCCAGGAATTCCTTTCAGGGAGAAGACTGTCTAGCTACCCTGATGGAAGCATTTGTCTGTGAAGATAAGGCCCCCAGGACATAGCCTGGCCGGTCTGGAGCTGGACTAGGAGACAGAAGAAGTTTGTAGGGCTTTGGGGATGGGGGAGGGCAGAGGAGAAACGAGAGGGGAGAAGGATAAAGTCAGGGAGAAAGCAAGATGGTGGCAAGTGATGGAGCTGAGATGAGAGACTTTTAATGAACTAGAGAGCCTGCTCACCACGAATACCTTTTCTGAGTGGTGTTTTGACAGAAGTCGAGCAGAAGAGGTTAGCTTCAGAAGCGAGGTTGGCATGAAGCAGCCACAGGAGGTGAGAGACAGATCAAGAATCTAGCCCAAAGAACTCACTGGAGAGAGAGAAGTGACCATGACCGTATAAAGCTCTCAGGAATTCTCAGAAGCCTAAGGGAGGACGTTGGACACCTCCCAGCACGCGGGATGGACACCTGAGCCAGTTTTTATTTAAACCTCAGAGGAGGGAGTTGCCTCAGCCTGGTCTCATCTGTACCCGGGATGAAACGCGTTTCTGAGTTCAAGAATTTTTGGAGTGCTGCCATGGAGATGAATAAAACCTCCACGTGAACCGCCTGACTCCCTGTGTCTCATCAAAGGAGAAGCGTATCAGTAGCAATTAAAAAGGTTATTTTAAAGAATTCCTTTATTCTAATGGACAGAGTTTGTCTTAGGATAATACAAATATTCCAAAGATTTAATGAAGTAATCTGAAGCCACGCAGACATTGATCAGAGTTCTGTAATCAGAGTCAGAGTTAGAAAGGCTCCCGCCACAGAACAGCGGGTACCAGGTTACTCTGCTGTAGAACACGGCACCTGATGCATTTCCATACACCGTGGCTTTAATAATACTTTCCAAATAACCACTTTGATAGATATTTAATAGTTTTTAAATTGCTTTTGGAGTAAAACCCATTTATATCCGTGCTCATCCCTCTCCTTCCTTTACACGCGAACGGTCCCTGTGGGCTCCCGTGCACAAAGCCACCCCAACCAGCGATGACAGAACCCAATCAGAAAAGCCGCATAAAGATGAAAGGTCTCGCCAATGAGAAGTGAACTTGCTAAAGTACACCTTTCAATGAATTTGGACAAAACTGAAAAATGTTGTTGATATCAGATCCTTAGGCTGATTACTGAAGCGTTCGATTGTTCAGTGTGTCAATTCATCACTGTCTACCTGGTTACATTTAACACTTTCTCCTGTTTCCCGCATGTCTGCTGAGATGGGCGATCGCTGTCACTTGACGTCTGCCTCTCAGGAAGGTCAGGAGACCATCTGAGGGGCCGCGTTTCTGTCCCCCAGCTGCCTTGGTTCTCGGGCATTGCTGACAGCAGATGGAGCCTCCGTGTCTTGCAGGATCTAAAATATTAATAAGATCAGGGCTTTTATCCTTCAAGCACTTTAGCCTTTCCTTTTAGAGGCTCTGCAAGATGTCGAATCTGTTCGTTTAGCACAGGGGCTCCTCCAGGAGGACCCGCCACGGCGCGCAGATGCCGCCACACCGCCCTGGCCCAGCGTCCTCGCCTCCCTCCTCGTGGAAGGGCTGGCCCACGTCTTCGATCACGCGCGTCTCTCAGAGACACTTGGATGCGTTTAATTCCACTTTGAGATGAGAGGTCTTGGGGTGCGTTTTAATAAATATTTGATGGGAATGCTAGCCTTGGGGGTCATCCTTATTTACAAAATTAGAGATGGTGTCCCGGAGGCAAGCTTTTAACTTCAGGGAGGAAGCAGTGTTTATAAATACACCCAAGTGCTCTCATGCGTGGTGTTCCCCCTGCTTTTTGGAACTGGGGAGTTACCCACAGCTCCATTCTTAGAAGCAGTGATTAAATTGCAGAGCACTGCGATACCAATTAAAATAACTATTGTCTATTCAATAGTCTTTTGTTTCTTTCGTGGAAAGCAAAATTCACTTTTCTGCAAATGTCCTACAAAAAAACCACATCTATCATGTGGGGTGCCACTTGAATTGTTCCAAAGGACAGAGATGGCATGAGTTGAGATATCTCATTCCGGTAGGGCAATGAGCATCCATTTTGTTAATTAGGAATTTTAGGCTCTGTGACTTTATGGGACAATTATAATTTGCTTCATATGGAAAAGGGTCTTTATCCCATGCCAGCATTAGCAAAATGTCCACTTTTATTATTTGCCGACAATTTCAAAGGCAGATGAATTTTAAAGGAAGAGTGGCCGTTTCGTTTTTGCATTAAAATTTTCCATTGAAGGTCAACCGTCAGCAGAAGGCAATCATGAAGAGTTTTTACTTAAATCTTTTCCTTCCTTCCTTCCTCCCTTCCTTGCTTCCTTCCCCCACCCCCTTTTTTTTAATAAAAAAAGAAAAAACCAATTCATCAGGTAGGAAAGCACTGCCTTTTGCAGTTTCAGGCCCTGCGAGAGACAAATGACTGTAAAAATTTAAAATCAATCATTAACAGATTAGCTGTTGGTGCAAAGTAAATAGCAATCAGCTTATTAGGCATCAGGCAGAGTGAGATAAAGGGGGAGAGTTATTGAAAATGAGGATGTTGTCGGGGGCTCCGCTTGTGGGGTGGTGCCCAAGGAGGCCGTCTGCTCGTGACTGGGAGACAGAGTGGCTGGCTG
Organism: Lyroderma lyra; assembly: GCA_004026885.1. Taxonomy (NCBI): domain Eukaryota; kingdom Metazoa; phylum Chordata; class Mammalia; order Chiroptera; family Megadermatidae; genus Lyroderma; species Lyroderma lyra. Next base: position 164,352 of record PVJL010001555.1, read on the forward strand.
CCCGGGCCGAGTCCCCGGCGGTTAAGCAGAGTCCTGTGGTTTTCTGTTCTGTGTCACGGCCTTATTCACCCTGCTTAGCACGGAGGTTGGTGGCCCCCCAGGTGTTCTCTCTGCCTCCTGAGCAGGACTTGCCAGCTGCTCAGTGATGCTGCCTTGGGGCTGCGACTCCTTGCTTTCAGGAACTGGACCTTCCTCACCGCTCTGCACATTTAGTTCAAATTGGCGGGCGGAGGGGGGAAGCCGGGGGACGGTTCGTCAGCTGCTTCCCTTAGTTTCAGGTGTGTGAGCTGCCATTCGGCAAACGCTGCGGCAATCATCGTCACAAGATCCACGTGTGGATGCTAAAATTGCAGGGGAGGTTTGAGGAGACACGGGAATATGTTTGCATAGTCTCAAAGTATATTTCTCAAGACATTTATGAATTACAAAGGAAAAATAGTGTTACTTTACGGTAGTGAAACCCAGCAGCTACTCCCTTGACCAAGTGCTCAAGGTTGACATCTCCAGTAATGACAGTCCCTCCCACTCCCCCACGATGCACCGAGGACATCATTTTTGTGTTATTCTTACTTAAAGTGCCTAACTTCATTCTAATGATGAAAAAGCAAGCAAACAAACAAACAAAAAACAACCAGACAAACCCATTTAGAAAAATAACTGGCCAGTAATCTTTACTGGAGATGTTCAGTTTTCTCGCTGGTATTTTTAGGAGTGCAGTCTTGAATTCTGTGTCACTTAGATCATATATTTCCAAATCTGTAAGTTCCTTTTCTGGAGATTTTCCATTTTCTCTTGACCAGTAATCTTTAAAAGTGCCAAGGACCTGAATGTCCAGGAAGGAATTGTCATGGATTTGAAGAGACTAACGAGACAAAACGCTGTGGGATTCTGGATTGGCTCCTAGAACAGAAGGAAAGGGACACCCACAGAAAAACTGGCGAAATCCAAATAAATGTTAGCATTAAAGGAAGCTGGACCAAGGGACTATGGGAACTGTCTGTACTATTTTTGTAACTTTTCGGTAAGTCTAAAGTTAATTCAAAATAAAAAAGTTAAATAAAAAAGGAATGACGCACCGAAAGAAAAAATATTGCGTGAGCTCCGGAAGTTTCCACTAAAGTCGTGCTTTATTTTGGCCAAAGCTTAGTGAACCATTGCTTTCAATGGCTTGAAACAAAACAAGTCCGTGTGGGGCCCTCTTCAGTTACTTATTATGATAACACGATCAGTTTATTGTGTTATTGATAGCTGCGTTCACCGAGGACATTCCCAGTGTGTGTAATGATATTGTGTCATTTAGTTGTCATGTGTCTGCAGGCTGGTTGGGGTCAACTGCTTCATCCTGCAGATCCGGGACTTTTTGTACTTGGACCAAAAGGGTAACTGGGAATTAATGTTCTCAAGGTGATGACTAAAGCACAAGAGGGCAAGCCCCAGAACACAAGCGCATTTTCAGCCTCGGCCTGGGTCCTGTCTAACATCTGGTTGGTCAAAGCAATTCACTTGGCCACAGCCAAAGTCAAGGGGCGGGGAACTACACTCCTCCCACGGAGGTTGGGGGAGGGGATAAGTTACCTGTTTTTGATAATGTATCTATTCAACCATAGTACTTTTGGTCTTTGCTGTCTCTACCACATGGCTACTTCTGACCTGCTCCTTGCTGAAGTGCAGGTACCAAAAGATTGCCCCGTTCCCACTGATCTGATCAGTTTTCACGGGGGCTGTGACTGCCGGATGGGCTCCTGGAAGTAAAATGCTCCCTCCATTATGCCACAGTGAGAGTGAGGTCTTACAACGTTGTTTCTTGGGCACTGAGGTGTTCAATGTATTGAGACCCGCCCCTCTCAGTTCCTACACAGGTATGTGACAGCATCAAGTTGGTTGGGTCAGGTGACCGCCAGCCAGCTGTCCCAGGTGACCACTCACAGCTGGATCTCAGGCCCTCATCCCAGACTGGCTAGCCCTGCCAGACCCCATCCTGCACAGTGAGTTCTCCCCTGTGACCTCGCTGCCATCCTCTACAGCCCATTTTCTCCTCTCAAGATATGTACACAGTTGTCTGACTAAGGGTTATAGAAGGAGTTTGAGCTTGTTGACTTGTTTGTTTGGTGGTCCCCAGAAGCCACCTTGGTTCTCCCAAATCAGTGGATGCAAGTAGTCGTGTGTCAGGAGACCTCGTTCTCTGTCCCAGCCTATTAGCCTCTTGAAGCAGAGGGATCTCACTTATCTTCTGCCCATTGCGGTGAGTTCCATGTGACCCAGAATAGTTTAAATTATCAAAAGGCATCTATTCAATGAGCTAAACGTCAGAGTCTTTCATAATCTGACCTGACCTTAGTTCCCTTGATTTTCTAATGTTTTCTATCCACTTAACCTGGCCACTGTTCTCATTGGCCACCGTCACGGATGCTTGTAACTGTCACCTTGCCTTCTCAGGGGTGCCCTTCCGCTTTCATCTTCCGTTCCAATCTTGCCCACCTGTCAGGACTTACTCAAAACCCTCCAACTGCGTGGAACTGCCCCCAGTGCTCCCGTCTTAGGTGAGTGCTCTGCGTTTTCTATGCCCTGAAGCACACGTGGTCTCAATTACAATTCGACCTTCAGTTATTCTTTAATATTGTTTTTCTAACTGCATACATAATGTGACAACATAACTTAAGGAACTAATTAGATTGTAATGACTTTGTGGTCTGAGCCCACACTCCAGTTCCATTTCCGCCTCCTCCCTGGTCAGGGATGGGATTTAAGCACCTAGTAGGAATTCAAGAAGTGCATGATCACTTGCAAAATTTAAATCTCAAAATAAGTCCTTTGCTTTCCCCAGAATTAAATAACAAACAAACAAAAGCTAAAAAGGAAAAAGAACAACAACAAAAAGGCAGAAGGAATCATCTCAGTGTGGATATGAACTATTTCTAAAGAAGGAGGAGTTTTAAATTAGAAAGAACATGGCTCCTTTGAAGAGGAAGGGGACATTATTCACAAAGAGGAAGTTATTCTGGATTAATTTTTGTCGGCTGATGGATAGATACCATTTCACACTCTTATCTACATGTGTTATAATAATAGCTTTTGGTTCCCAGTATTTTCTAGGTGAGTGATAGGTAGGAAGATAAGAAATGGGGGGTCAGAGCACGTGAGTGCTTTGCTCAATGTCCTCCACCATTAACCGGCAGAACCAGGCCCAAGTCGTCTTCTGGCCTCCAGTCCAGGGTTGTTCCTGCCACTCAGGCTGCCAGTCTCTGCTCCTTGAGGATGAATCCTTTCCTTCACTTTCCTGCGGGTAATGCTGTAGCTTTTGCACAAGATCTATCACTCGGAAGAGGAACTGTACTGTCAGGTAAACATTTAAGAAAAGGAGAGGAAGTAAGCTGGAATGTCAGTGGATTCCAGTGTCGGTCACATGGGCCTTATACCAGACGACGTAAGTACGTCCCATAACACGGAGCACCCGTCATTGAGTGGGTATGATAGACGGAGACTCCTACGTATTTATGGATAACGTGGGCAGCTGCCGGTGTCTGTTAAATGGGATGCTACTAGGATGGTAGGTTTCTGGCCCAGTCGACATTCAGATCCTCTTTCACCCCTGTGACCTGCCTTTCTAGCCTTTTCTCCCCACACTTCCCTTTTACATCCATCTAAATGGGACACCCAGGGTTCTCCAAACTCAATCCCCCCTTTTCTCTGTCTTCCTGAGTTTGCACACCTCCAGTGACTTTCCACTCTGAGATCCAGCTCACATGCCACCTCTTCCAGGAAGCCATCCAGCTCACCCAGCAGGAAGTGGGCTCCTCTGCTTCTAAACCCCTAAGCACTTGCTTTGCCTGCACTGCTCTTATGGATTGTTTCGGCCTTTATTATAGGAACTGGGCTTGTTTCTCTCTTCTTTGTGACTGCAAAACCTTAAAGGAAGGTTCACCAGACGCCAGCATAGTGCCGGGCACACAGCAATCCTCAGTGTAAATACTGGTTGGGGAAATGACTTGAGTGAACAAATGAATGAATGCCTTCTCTAGCCTGCTAGCTGGGGAGGTTTTTGATGCATCTTTGACTCTACCACAGCATTGTTCTCAGTGCCTTACTCACAGCAGATGCTCAGTGTGGTTTTGTTGAAAGAAAAAAATATGTGTGGATGAACAAAGGAATAGAGAGTGGATGAATAAATAAGTGATTGAAAAATCTGGAGTACTGAGGTTGAAAATCAAGGTCATGCCAGGTATCAGAGTTCCTTAAAAAGGTTAATAACATTTGAAACAGATGTGTAAGATTCTGAATGTCAGAAGAAATCTTTTGAAATTCTGCTCATATGCAAAGTATAAGAATAAGAAATGTGAATGCCTTTTTTCCCTGGTGATGGTAATGCTAAGTGTAGTAAACCAATATTCTGTACTCTGTGCAATTTTTAAAGTAAAACACACCGGTATTTTCAGTATCCTAATATTTGTATTATTTCAATATGGCATTTAAAAATATGATACAGAATCTTTTGTGTCTGGGAGCATAGCCAGTGAGTTTCCACAGGGCATTAAGATTCCATCCAGGCTCACACCCCTTCCCTTTGCAGGGCACCCTACTGTTTTACTTCCCAGTTCCTGAGCTAAGAGTGGGTATGGCATCTTCTGGGTCATTCATAACCTCCAGAGCCAGGTGCAGTGTCTGGCCCCCGAGGGAAGGTGGGGAACAGAACACCTGAGGGCTGAGCCTGGCCCTCTCTCAGGTAGAAAATCCGGTGGGGGTGACGACCACATCTTACCGGGTCATGAAATGCTGGTATCTTGGAGTTTATTCCACATAATGTACTTTGCAATATTTTCGTGCAAACATTCCATATTATCATTGCAGTCACACCTCCTCTCTATTTAGAATCTGAAAAAAATAAAAGAGAAGATTTCACCAAGAATATGCTTTCTTCTCTCTCCAAAAACTTTCCTGTGTTAGCAATTAGGAACACCAAATGGAAGAGGGGGGATACATTGATAAGCACTGGAAAATTCCCTGCCATCATACCTGAAGGCTTGTTAGGGGAGAAACAGGATTTTTAGGACTTGAGGTGTTGCACCTGTTTCCCATGGACATTTACTTTATTTGACCAGTTGTATCACACGTGGAAGTGACCTAAGGTTGGAATCCTGTTCCTTTTCCTTTGAAAGACTTCCCCCAGGTGGTCAGCATGGCTACCCACCTTCTATACAGCGTGTAGACATTTAGAGGAAGCTTGTCCAATAGAACTTTCTAGATGATGGAAATGTTCTGTGTCCAGTATGGAGCCACTAGTCACGTATGTCCACCGAGCACTTGAAATGTGCCTGTGTGACTCAGGACTGAGTCTGTAATTTTATTTAAAATTCATTAGTTTACCGGTAAATAGCTGCAAGAGGCTAGTGCCCGCCTGCAGCATTGGGCCTGCTGAGGTATGGCCTCGCAGCCTCTGTCACCCTTGACCCTGAGAAAGGCGTCAGGGAGGAGGGGTCGGTCTCTACTATTGCATGGGGGCAGCCTGGAGAAGCCTGGAGCTTCTAAGGCCACTTCCCTCCTCTGCTCAAGGCTTTCCCTACAGCGCAGAGGAGTGAATGAGAGCAAGGGAAAGAGCCACGACCGGTTCTGAGTTCTCTCTTCCGCCCAGAGATTCTTTGAAGGGCACGTGCGGAATACCGGCCCGAAGTGGATCATCACGGTCCTGTCCATACCATTTCCACAGCGATGGCTTACAGCGCCTTTAAGTCTCCATGAAGAGGATGAGTTGCAGAGAGTTGCTTTCTTTTGCAAAGCACTTTTATTAAGCCAAGATTTCCTCTGAAATCACTCGTGTGTACGGGAGATGCCCTCCACCACACAGCACCCTAGCGCGTTGTTCTGCTGGGAGAGCTTTTTGGGGGGATGGGGGGGGGTGAGTTGATACTGCCTCGCACTTGGGGTTTGCAAATATTCATTTGCACATTGTAGACGTGCCAGCTCTGCCTGAACTTCACTTAAGTTCAGAGTAGGACCCCTCAGCCTTTTCCTAAAGATTCTTTTTTTTTTTTTTTTTAATGTGGGTAACTCCCTGGCTGGGAATCGAACCCAGGCCGCAGTGCTGACAGCGCGAAGCCTTAGCCACTACACCAGCAGGCACCTCCTTCCTAAAGATTCTTGTCCATGATTCCTGCGCAAAGTACCAAGGTGTTTGTTTACATGAAGAAATAAACCCACTAAAAATAAAAATTCCCTGACAAGGTGAAGTCCAGAGAAAAGGCCTACTTTTTTCTTCGAAGGGGCAGGGAGGTGCCTTGCAGCCTCTCACAGCAGCTTTATTCTCATGCACAGAGATGGAAATTTGAATGAAACACGCGGAGATTTCAGTTTAGAGCCGCCGGTCTGAAATTCGTGCAGCCGGCAGGCCCCGCGGCGGAACTCCCGCCTTTTCCGGGGAGCATAGCGGGGGCGCGGCCTCGCCCTTCGGCTCCCCGGCAGCAGCCTCCCGCCCCTGTCGCCGCCTCCGCGCTCGAGTTCGGGGAAGGGGGGTGGTAATTACCGGCGCATGATTATTTTATTTTGTCTGAATTATTTACGATGGAAGGAAGCAGTTCGGAGGGGAGGGAGACGCGAGGGAGCGTGCCGTACCCAGAGCGAGCGGAGCAAACCCCTTGAGAAGAAAAATCACTTCCTTCTCTCCCTCTCCTTCCTCTCCCACCTCCAAGTCTTAGACATAAACAAACAAACAAATAAATAAAGCGAAGTCCCGGGCGGCTGCCAGGAGGGGCCGGCGGCTGGGTGTCCTTGGCCTTCGCGGTTCGCATTACTGCGGTGAGGGCCGGCCGGAGCCTGGGGCGGTCCCGCCCGCTCCCCGCGGGCTCATCTTCCTGGTTGGTGCGTAATGAACAGCACGTATGGATTTAAATCCCATTTAGAGGATGTTTAGTTACGGAACTTGTAATCAGGGGTGTGGGTTTGAATCCCAGGAGTGCCATTCCCTTATGGCTTCTTCTTTTTTTAAAATTTAATATTTATAGCTCCCCGACTTCTAAAAGAAATGGCGAGTGGTTTGTGGAGGCAAAAGTAAGGCAGGAGGGCACCTCCGGGGGTAAACAGACTGGAAGTCGCCTGAAGAAGCTGCGGGACGCTAACACTTGGGCGGTAGGATTGCGGTGGTTTTGTGCTTCCATTTCTTTGCAAAATAGGAAAGTAAACCCACCTCTTGCCTTGTGGGTGGTAGGCAGAGTGACGTTTGTGAGAAGACATCGTGTTGGCGCGATATTACGTTCTTATATTAAGTAAACAAACAAAAAATGTCAATAGAGGCAGAGTTCCCTTTTAACTGGAACCCACTGCACATCCCTAAAGAGAGGCAACAGAAGAGGGGCCTGGCAGGCTGAAGAGGAGGGACTGAGGCTGTGAGAATTTGTGCTGTCACAGGTGTGCGGGGGCACACCACTTGAAAGAAGTGGCATGCGACTCCAAGCATGATAGTGATTTTATTTTTTTCTTTCCTGATGAACTTTTAAATCAAATGTTAAAATAGAAATTCATATTATTATGTAAGTTATGAAACTTTGCAGTAAAATGAATGTCTACATGTCTACCCACCCAGATTAATAAATACATTGCTACTACCGCTGAGACTCCAATAGTACCCCTCTTACTTCCAGAGGTAACCATGGTCATGATTTTGTGCTTATCGTTCCCATGCTTTTTCAAACAAGTTTCCATGCGCTTGAACCATATATACATGGAATCATACTGATAGGTTCTTCTATAGAATTTTGTTTTACTAATGTTATGTTTGTCATATTTGTCCAAGTTGATGCACGTAACATACTTTATTCACATTCACTGCTGTTTGTTATTCTGTTGTATTTATCAATTCTCTTGTTCACCATCTAGGGATCTCCATTTGTTTTTATTAGTACAGCCATGTTGCCATGAATATGCTAATCCAATCTAGTCTCTCTATGCACTGGTCTAAGACTTTCTCCATTGTGTGTGCCTGACAGTAGCATTGCCAGCTCATAGGGAATGAGCATTTTCACTTTATTAGATCATGCCAAGATCTTAGTGGTTGTCCAAGCTACACTCCCAGCAGCAACGTTTAAGAAGGAACTCAAGCATGTAGATCAGCTGTGGGCTGACTCAGCTGCTCCCAAATCTGGGAGTTAAGAGGAAAGAGAGAGGGCTAAGAGGAATCCACAGAAGGGGATGATGGCGGTGGTGATGATGACGCGATGAAGATAACAGACCCTGATAGAGTGCTTACAACCTGCCAGGCACTGTTCTAAACACTTCAAACATGTGGACTCATTCTGTCTTTACACTTAAGCGGTGTGTGTATTATCCTCACCTACAGGTAAAGAAACTGAGACACAGGGAGGTTAAATAACTTGCCCAAGTTATGGCCGGTAAATGTAGGATTTGGATTTTGAACAAATGAACATACTTCATTTTAGCCCTTAACCTATGAATTTATTCTAAATGAGCTTCATGGCTGATGAGTGATCTGCTACCCTGCCATTAGAGGAGGAGGGAACTTACCTTTTGAACCATATTCCTTTTTACACACCACTTTTCACAGTTCTCACTGGGAGTTTGGATTGTATTCACACTTCATCAGAGTTTGATTGTTAAGAAGCGAGAGTAAAGCATTCTTTCTTAGGGTGTGTGGAATTTGGATGACCTCTTTGGCATAAGAAAAAAATGTGAGAAGGAGCTCTTTTTTTTTAATTTATCAGGGTGACATTGATTAGTAAAAACATAGGTCCCAGCTGTACAATTCTACATTACATCTTCTATGTGTTGTATTATGTGTTTATCATCAGAGTCAGGTCTCTTTCCATCACTATATGTTTGTGTCCCTGTCCTGCCGCCTTCTTCCTCTTCCGTCCTTCAGTGGTAGAGTTCCAAGAGGGGACCCACGACTGTGTCCCCACTTGTCCCTTTTATTTCTCCGTTGTTTAACCCTCTGCCCGCCTGCACGTAACTTAATGTGACAAGTGGGTTTCTTAGCTGTGATTGTGTGTTGTGTAGAGGGTCTTTGGTTGAGGTCTAGGCATTTTATTAGTTGTCATCTGCAGAGGAGTTTTTTGGAGGTCCCTCTCACACCGCCATTTTGTTGCATCTCCTGAGAAGGAACTCTTAAATCACCACACTCCAAATTCTAACTTAACAAGCCTACCTGAAGTCAGTGCTATGGCTATTGAACTTGACTAGAGAAGAAGAGAAATAATTGTTCCTACTGGGCCACCCTCGGGTAGTTTGATGATAGGTACTGTAGTTTGCACGGAAAAGTGATGGGGGAGGATATTGACTATTCCCAAAGCTGCTCAAAATGGCTAAAATATGACATAAAAATACTGTCATAAGGCATATAGGCATTGCTATTTTTTGTCATGAAAACCTCAGCAGAAATGATGAACCATACATAAATTCACACTTCAGGATCAATAAAGCTATATTTTTTTGCTCTAAATTATTCAGATTAGTCTTTTACATTGTATCCTCAATTTTCAACTTTCCACTTGCCTTTGTCTGTGCACAGACATTTGAAAAGGGTAGAAAAGTGGTGTTATAAAATTTAATACTTGGAATCTTTTTTAATGATCTATGTTTAAAAGTAAGCACATTTTCAAAGATGATTAATAGCGTTGTTCTCAAGATAACAATTTCTTTCTTTTTGCTTGTTTAAAACAGGAATGTTCATATGAAAACTCAACACAGGGGCCAAATCATTAAGCTCTTCCTAAGTCAAGCCAGGCATATTTCATGTTGAAATATGTCATTTTAATGTTGAAAGAAAAAAAAGAAAGTCTTTAAAGATTTGGCCTAGAGAGTAAATTTCAAAATGGGGAACAACACTGGCCCTATAATGAGATGTAAATCATCCGGCAGACATTTATCTTCTCTTGGTGAGTTCAATTCCCTGTAGCAGCATAGAGAGGAAAAGAAAACATTGTAACAGAGAGTAATAAAATGACTACAGCAGGCTCCACCTGTATGAATGACAGTTCCTTCACAAAATGAGAGTAATTGGCAGGCCTATATGAGACTTTATCTCCTTTTCTGAAAATATCCCAGACTTTTTGACTTTTACCAATGTATATACTATTTTGAATCTTGCCAGTGGACCAGTGGGCTGTGGGACAGGCCTCTTTAAAACAAAACAAAACAAAACAAAACAAAACAAAACAAAACAAAACAAATGTATTAGGGAATATTAAGAAGCAATGGGCTATTCTTAGGTGAGTATGAAATGGATCAATCAGATGGCTTTCCTTTTGGCATTCAGCTTGAGGGTCTACACTGAGGTGTTCAGAGTTCTGAATCTGGAGGCTGAAATGATTGAGAAGAGAAAAGTGAGGTATGAGTGAGGCCCAGCGGTGAGAGGTATAGGGCAGCCATGAAGATGTAGAGCACGTGGGGAGAGATGGGGGCTGGGGGAGAAATTGAGCTGGGAAGATGAACTTGGCTTACTTAAAAAAATGTACCTGCATCATATAACTACCTGATTCTAGGTCACTGTTTTTAGTCATCTTAGCATTAAATCAGTTTTGGTGAGTTAATATGATAAACTACAATTAAAAATTTGTTTTTATAAAAATCCATTCAGAATATATAGATTGAATGAGTGCCTCCAGTTCTTTACTCCCTTTCTTTAGCCTCATGTAGGCAGACTGTATTTTCCTACCCCTTGATTTTGGGCTCATCCAATTGTTGGACCAACCACATAGGCAAAAATGTGCCAGTCCTGACCCCAGGCCTTAAGAGGCTTTGTCTTTTTCTGCTTGCCCTCCTGTGTCCTTTTGCATTTCTCCTCTCTCTGAGATGAACTTTCCATGGACAGCTTCTACCCTTGAAGCAGAGCCATGGAACCATGGACCAGCTTAAATCAGCTGATCTTCAGCTGACCTGCAGATATGTGAGAATAAGTGATAATTGTTTTAAGTCATTGAGATTTGGGATAGTTTGTTACACGGCATCTTTGTGGCAATAGCTAACTGACACATAGAGTTCTAAAGAACCCTCTTGTAAGTGACCTCTTGGAATATAACCCAGTAGAAAACTGGGATTTTCCTATATTACAACAAGATCATTATTCTCTTTTTAATGAAAAATTTGTCTCTTTTTAATTTAGTCACAGCCCAAGTGAAAGAACAAGAGTATAATTTGTTACCTATAAGACAAAGATTAACAGAGAGTATGCCTTGTACCTACAGATGTGCACTAATAGCTATTGAGTATAGCAGTGGCTTTCAAACTCTGTGAAGTTCTAGGAACTCTAGGGAGGTCTTATAAAGGCTGCCTTGAAGTGGAAGTTCCCCCTCTCCCTCCTTCCCCTAGTTTCAACTGTAGTGGAGTTACTTATTTTGCATCCTGGACTCCTTCATCATTTGAAAGTTAACATAAGATTGACCACCTTCAGTGAACTCCTGGTCTTTCATACCTGCACATAGTTCCTTGTGTTTAGATGGCTCTTTCTCTCAGTTTCCCTGTAGAGCATTCCTATTCAGTCTTCAATATGTCCATGAGTTCTGTGATACTTCTTTCTTCAAAAGATGGGGTGTGATTGCCATCCCCTTATGTGTGAGCTGTAGTTAGCAACATTTACTGAATAAAGTATGCAGAAAGTTATGGTGTGGGCTGTCCAACATTAGGGCCTCTCTGTCTCTCTTTCTGTCTTTTCTTTCAGTCTGTCTCTGTCTGTTTCCCTCCCAGTTTCCTCAGAAAGCCAGGTGACATTTTATGAGGACATTCAAGCAGCCCTATGGAGAATCTCATGGGGAGGAACTGAGTAAGGCCTCCTCCAATAGCCATGTGAGTGAACCTGACTGCAATCTCACGGAAAGCCTTGAACTAGTTCTCAAATTCTTGACTCACAGAAACTGAGAGGAAAAAAATGTTTGTTTTCAGCTGCTACATATTGGGGGAAATTTGTTATGCAGCAATCTATAAATAATACTCAACTAAAAAGATTTTTTTCTATGACACTCTCCTGAAAGGCCTGCATGAGTGTTAACAAATTTCTTGTTGTTTTACAGTTTTTAATATATACTTCATTTGCAAAGTTTATTCCATTGCATTATCTATTTACATATCTGTTTCCTGCATTAGGGTATGAGGTATTTATATTCTCAGATGTCTGGCACAATCCTTGGCATCTTATAGATTAGGTAAAGGATTATAAAAATAGCCACAGGCAAAATGTGAAAAAAAATCACTCAGAGAAGAAGACAAAAGATGAAACAGTCATCTCTGTCTCTGCCCCAGTAATTCTTAGTTTTGATCAGAGATGATAAATCCTCAAAATGGAGTGAGCACTGTATTTATTCACAACTTGTGATCACATAAAGCAGTTCTCTGTGCTATTGTTTTAGCAAGGTGTTCCTGCTGAGATGGTGTGTCTAGAATCACAGGGTCTGTAGGACCAGCATCAGTGTTCTGAGCAGGTTTATAGTTGTAAATCTATCACCATCCAGAACAAGCCCTGGAATTAGGGCCTTGAGCAAGAGTAAATAGAAGAGATTTAATTTACGTAGCTATAGGAGCTGTTAGTTTGTTTGTGTGTGTGTGTTTATATTTTTAGAATCCAGAGATACAGAGTCAGGTTAAAGTGGTGGACATGGTATCTGGTTAATTCCATGTGGGCCCTGTGATTTGGAATGGGAGTCTTTTGGGTATGCCAGACTACACAGGCCCTGAACAATTGGGTATTTAAAATTGAGATTTAATAATGATGATGATTTGTGTTTTTATCTTAATGGTCATCTACATATTAGTGGAAGAGTATTTTGGATCACCTGGAGGCCCATCTAATAACTTAGAACTGCCATGTAATTTCAGGTTCTGAGTTTATGATTGAACATGGCTCAAATGGCCCCTCAAGGGACAGGGTTTAACTTCTAATGCACTGTTTCTCAACTGGGGTCTATGGGCTTGTAATTACAAGGACCCACAAGTTCTTACATCTGGAAAGCAGTGATAGAGACAATAAATGCTTCATCTCAGGAGAGATCATTGATTTTTCATCTGGGTCATCCAGGGGAGGTTTGTGAGGGAGCTGGCTTCTGACCTGGCCTCTCAAGGACAGGGCCTGTACGCTATCTCTTAACAAATGGCATCAGTGTTCATTTCAACTATCTGCTTGAGAAAATGCCCGGTGTCCAGGGGCTGTTCATTACTTCCTGGTTATTCTGTGAGAGCCTCCATGTGTTAGTTATATTTCATGGTAGTGTGGCCCGAGGAAAGATGGAATGGAAACACTGTGCGGAGGCTGGCGGGGGGTGGGTGGGTGGGTGGGGTTGAAACAGGGACCAGGACACAGTTGTGGTGAGTTGAAGTGCAGGGCAAATGCACGTGACAGAGGGACAAAGAGTACAAATTTGGCAAAAGCTCTTTGTGACAGCTAAGGCTAAAAAGCAAAAATTTTTTTCTGAATTAGGCAAGGGAAGAGGAGTTTCTGCAGTATTTTGGCAGGGGTAGTCATTTTATACTGATGGGCATGACAGTCACAGTACTGCAGCTAACACAAATTCACGGTGATATTGTTGAAGAACCATCTCAGCATTGTTTTTTTGCTTGTTTGTTTTAGAACTCTAATTCATCAGTAAAGCTTTGGGGAATGTGGAGAATTTTTTCAATTCATGTGTCATCTTTGGTCCTTGTAGAAGACATACAAGATGTATTTTGAGTACCTTGCCCTTGCTGAAGGGGTAGACCTGGGCAGTCAAGTTCAAATTGCATAACCATACTCACTCTCACCACCATCCCAGCTGGTTAAACCCAATGGGGCACCCAACTGTGGGAGAACTCATTGCCCGGGCTGAGCTAATCAGACCCTGTCTTATGGGGATTTAGAGTTTGGACATTGAGCAACTGAGTGAGTAAGATGAGGATGGTGCTAGAACTGAAAGGTTGTGCCAAGTTAAGCTGTGTTGAAAGCAGAGGGACCTTGTTGAGAGAGGTAAAGAGACAAGAGGAAAAGTGTGGCAGAGATAAAACTCATGCTGAGAGAATAACCCTTGTTTCTGGTTCTCCAGTTCCAGTCTAGCCTGCATGTCATTTGTTCCCTGTCTACGTTTCCAGCCCTTTTCAGAATTGCCTGTTGTATCTTTACTTGAGTCCTTGACACTTCAGCCAATTTGAGTGGGTTACTCTTTCTTGCATCCACACATAACCCTTCTAAAATAATGCTGAATTTTCACATGAAACCAATTGGTTCTCAAGAGACTATCAGGCTGAATGGAATCATGTCAGCTCACCAGTGTAGGTGCTAAACCAGCTCCCACCCATGAAGAAAGAGGAAGACATGATGACTGGTTTATTAGTGACAACTCTGGGAAATAAGTTAGCAAGTGCAACCTGACCACTGCTTGATGAGAGTTCACTTCGTGATGTGGCCAAGGATGGACCAAAGACCTTAGCAGTCACCATGGTCAACACTGACCATAGCTGAGAACATTTTGAAAAAAATTCTGTGATGAGTAAACACAGTGACAATTATATGTGTTTTCTTACCCTTAATTTTCCATTCTTCTTTGTGAGTAACCAAATCTAAAGCTGAAGAAAAGTCATTGCCATTTTTTCAAGTGTCTGGTGAAATCTATACTAACTGTTAGATTGAATCAGGAGTGGGTAATATGAATGTATGTACTTTAATGAATTTCAAGTATTGCAACCTGCAGAGATTGTCAGTAACTGAATTCCTGGTGTATGCAACTTGTAATTGAAAATCTTTACATTTTAGTTCCACCTGTCATTTTTCTAATTCTAGTAAAAAAATGTCTATTAGAATACACCATTTCTTTATCAAAAACTGTGCCTTAGTAGAAATGTATTTCATTGGAAATTATTAATTTCAACATGTTTGTAATTTGGAAAGATTTTTTCAGGATTGTCAAAACTGTAGGATGGACTTTCATCCTGATAGGTAATAAATTTAATAAATTAGAAATAGCAGTGTGAAATACGAGGGCTGTCCGGAAAAAACCCCAGCCATAAATGCCTCTATTTTTCATATTACATGGCTGGATACTTTCTGGACAGCCCTTGTATTATTGTAGTTAAGTTTCTTTAAGATATTGGGAATCTTCTTTAGGCATATATGTAGCTGGAAATAATCAGGGTACTAAAGCAACAGGGAATGGAGACCTGGGGACTCTCCTTTGTACTTTTTCCTTGAAGAAGCTTAGCTCTTCTGCTTTTCATCTGTCCACTTGTGGGAATTCTATTCTTCAAGTACAGAGGTTAATGGTGGCAAAATGAAGTTTTGCTTCTCCCTTCTCTTGCTAGATTTTCTTGAGCATGGACATTTCACAAGGAGCAACCAAACTGCGCCACAAAATGATATTGATATTATGGGATTGCATCAATAGCATTGGCTGTTTCATTTCCATTCACTTATCAGACATATTTACTTCTCAGATATTTCCTTAACCGGAATTGACTGTACTATAATTGCCTATTTCTTTGGTCCATTGGCTGTTAACCTTGAAGTGACTGGGGTAGAGCTGGCGAGGCCTTCCCTGTCAGGCCTGACCTCTCACTATGCTGCAGAGAGCGCTGCCATGACAACGGCGACAGATGTCAGCTAAGCAATGTGCACCCTAGAAAGACTCCTGTATTGAGAAAATCGATCTTGTAATGGTGCCACGGAGCACATTCGCTGAACTGCCAAGAGTTCTAGGCTTAATCATTTATTTCATCTAGCAGAGAGAAGAAAACATAAAAGAAATGAAATGAATTTGACCTCTGTCTTTTGAGTGACTTTAGTGCTACAATGAATTCTAGCAAGTGCCTCTTATGAATTTTAAAAAATTACATTAAGAATAACATTTTGAAGTGAAATGACTCTTGTAATGCCAACCCTCCAGAAACATGTTATTCCAAATGTCAGATACATAATAGTCATTTGCTATTTTCTGTGTATGTCCAGGGGTTAGCTCCATCGTGGGTATGTTTCAGGCAAATTGTTATAAAGGAACCAGGAATGAAGCCGACTAGAGCGTGCTGCTTCAGCTCTCTCCTGTTTTCTTAACGTAAGGGGACTTCCTTTGCACTGATTATCACAGGGTTTAGTGAGTAGCATCAACAGCATTTCATATTGACAGCTTTGAACCCCTCTTGGTTGTATAGTCTTCCAACAGTGTGTTCATGCTTCTGCCTCCAGAGTGGGGTTTGTTTCCCTGACAGTAAATCCTGGGACAGGCTTCCATCGCCTTGATGGGCTTGTCATTCTCGCCTTGACACCTCTCATTCATCTGAGTTTGGCGTGCTGGTTATGCAAATGATGGGAGAAGTGAAAACCATAATCTCTCCGCTGTGATGGCCAGTGTGTCAATGTCACTGTTTTTGAAAGCAGCCGTTCTGCCAGTAGCCGGGAGAGGTAGCAGGCTGAGCCCCGGCGCACGGTGTGCACTTCTGACCTTTTCCCAGCCTGGGTCAGAACTAGATTTTTAGAAAAGCAAACACCCAAACCGAGACAAACCCCCAAAGCCTAAAGATGGTAGACAAATCTCTCTGATAACCTTGCCCATATAAATAAATACCATTGAAAGTGATTATAGTGAAAAAGATCGCTTAAGATTTTCAATGTGCTATGTCTGTCTCTTGTGCTGTGGGATATTTTATTGCATTTTTGCCCTCAAGTGGAGCTGACGGGAGCCAAGCTTGTAATTTAAATCAATAAGAACCCTTTACCAGGGCCATAAAATACTTGGCTAAACCTTTGAAGTGGCCACAGTTGAATGCACAGTGAACACAGTATAAATGTTCCTTGAGATGTATTGTATGAGACCACTACTGAAACAGCATTCAAAGGGACCGGCCTTAAGCATCCTCTGTGACTGATGGGCCAGGGTCCCAACTGCTTTTGATCATTTCTGTGCCCTGTTCGCATTGCCACGCGAAGTCACTCCAAACAAGCCCTCGTAATTGGCACGTAACCCCGGCCGCAGCCTTCCGCTTTCTCTCCAGAACTTTTCATTATCTCTTTGGCAGGGTTTCCGGGACCTGGGGCTCCTTCGAAACCAGTAACCCACATCTGATAGTGCTCTTGTGTTGAGGGCTCTGATTTCGTTTGCACCCTAGCTGGGAAAACAGAGCAAAAGCCTGTTGTTCGTACGCACCCAGGGAGCACAGCACGTGTGATTCAACAAAGCTGGCCGGGCAGCGTGCTTGGCAGGAAAGTGAAGGTCAAGGCTGCAGCTCACCTGTGAGTTTCTTCTGGAGTGGCTTGGTTTTGGAGTGGGGGTCTTCAGAAAGCTGTCAGGCTTGAAAAGGTGGTATTCTCCTCCACGCTGTTCTTCTCTCTGCCTCGCGCCTGCTCGTTCGTGGCTTGTCCCTTTCCTGGGTCCTTCTTAACTGCCTTCATCTCTTTCTGTGTAGGATGTTGGGTGTGTGGTGCTGTGGTAGCAAGTAAACCTCAAAATCTCAGAGACTTAATGCAATAAAAGGTCATTTCTTGTTCGTGTGAGGTCGGAAGCATGTTGGGGACCCCTTTCTCATCTTGCAGTGGTGTTCTCAGGAGCAGGTGGGCCTTCAGGGGCACTACCAGGGGAAGGAGGTAGAGGCAGCTGCCTGGCTTTTAACTGCTTCAGCCTAAACACGATCCGCAGAACTTTCTCTAGAGTCCATAGTCTGGAACTAGTTGCATGGCCTCCTGACAGCAAAGGGGTCTGGGAAATTAAAAGGAGCTCATATTCCGTGAGCATGCATTGTCTCTGTCACAAGGAGCTAAATGTCTGTTGAAGCTGCATCTTACCCCAGATACATGTTTCCCCTTGAACTTCAAGGTGAGAGAACGCCCAGGGTAGGATGCCTTTTGTTATTTGAATAGAATAAGAATGCTGGTCAGGCTAGTTCCTTTCCATTTGCTTTTCTTTTGCCACTGAATTATTTCCTACACAGCTGGAGCCCTCTCTCCGTTAAGACTCCAGGGGGCTGAGTGACCACTCTTTAAGGAACTTGGCTTTGTGGCTATGGCAGTTGGGGTCAAAGGCACAGGTGATCATCTGTCCATGTCTGAACGTGGTAGAGCTCCATCCTGTCCAGGGACCAGCTCTGGGTGCTGCGAGCAGGGGTGCTCACAGAATTGAGTGGGACCCTGGTTTGGGCCCATGCAGTTAACACAGTAAGAGTAATACCAAGTAATACCAAATGACACCAAGACGACAATGGGACATCAGGCCACTGCAAGAAACAGGGGCCTGACTCTCGGTTATAGTGGGAAGTTTCTGTCTCGTGCTAGGTTCAAAGTGCTTTATTTAAGGAAAGGACATCGGTAACTGAACAGAGAGAGGGTAGACTGTTCAGCCAGGGACCCGTTCCTCTGTGGGTGCTATGCTACTGTCTGCACTCAAATCAAGTGACTGAAGAGGTGCCTATAGATATTTGCTTTGTAGGTAAATGTCTACGTGAATCGGTGTCACAGACCTCCTTACCTGCCCCGTTCTGCCTCCCTCCCACCTGCTTCCTCCATGACCTTTTGCTCTGGGTTTACTGTAAAAATGCCATTTTATCCAGTGCCTATTAGAACTGATATGACTAAGAAAATCCAGCTCCAAATGCCTCCTGGTCATTGTTTTGGGTATAATTTCAATTGCTCATTTCCCCCGACAGGTGCATACTGAGCACGTGCAAGCCCTGTGTTCCCAGGGAGGCCGAAGAGCACGAAGTCGAGCTGAGTAGTTACCTGCTTGGATCCCATGCCTGCAAGGAGCACGGGGCCCTCAGGCTAGTTCAGGCAAGAGGAATACTGTGTGGGGACTCACCTCCATGACGGTGGGAAAAGGCCCTCAGGACCGTCTTGGGCCAGAATGAGGCAGGGCTGCCCACCTGGGGCAGGAGCCAGGTGCTGTCAGGAGCCAAAGCTTCCCAGGTCAGGGAACCCCACTGTTCAGGCTGCCTTTTATTGCACCCTGACTCCTCTCTGGGGCGCTGCTGCATTCGTATTCTCTGTCTCTCTCTCTGTCTCTGTCTCTCTGTCTCTCTGTCTCTGTCTGTCTCTGTCTCTCTGTCTCTCTGTCTCTGTCTCTCTGCCTCTGTCTCTGCCTCTGTCTCTCTGTCTCTGTCTCTGTTTCTGTCTCTCTCTGTCCAGACTGGTTTCTTCTGCTACTTGGCGGCATTTGTTCTTTCCTAGTGTCCACTTACATGTGGCCCTGGCCCTGGTTGGACCTTAGGGCACCCTTTCAACTTCTGGCCGATCTCATGGGATTCCTCTGTCAGACTCCTGGAGAGATGGTGTGAGGGATCAGCTCTCTTTCTGCTGTGTCGTAGGTTCCATGCTGTGGGAAACGGCAAGCTCTCAGGTTGGCACCTGGTCCAGTCGGCCACGGTGGATTGGGGGTGGGGACCTATTGTGTCGTACAATCCACGGCCTCCTGGGTGACAAGAGCTGTGGATGGGGGTCCTTAGAAAAGGCTGTGGCACTGTAGCTTTCCTGAGGCTAAGAGGAGAGCTTTGACCTAAGGGCCCTCTGGGGAGTGCTGATCTGAGAGTCTCTTAAAAACAACAGGCTGCCAAAGCAGGGCGTGATGTGGAGGGTGGCCTGACTATTTGCCTTTTTAATAGGGTCCCTGTGGCTGTGTCCTGAAGAATGGGCTGGAGGGGGATGTGGCTGTCACTGGGAAGACCAGTTAGGAGGGTTCTGAGAGACAATGCGGTAGCTGCAGACAAGGAGAACGGGAGGGTTACTCTGTGTGTGTGGCATGGATGGTAGCCACCTCCTGTCCCTTTCTCCCTGGATATCTGGGCCCAGTCATACGGGACACTTTAGTTCCTCAAACTCTCCTAGCCCATTGCTTCCTCAAAGCTTTTGCTGGAACATTCCCTTCTCCCTCTGGCCAAACCTATATATCCTTCAGTCTCCGCTCCGATGCCAGTTCCTCAGAGAGCCTTCTCAGACACCCCTCACGCACAAAGCAAATGGGACCCCCTAGTTATTTAATGTCTGTCTCTTCATTGGAATGGAAGTGTCTTGAGTTCAAGGATTGTGTTTGTCTTAACCACCTTAAAAAATCCTTTGCACCCATATGCTGCCTGGTGCGAAGTGGGGCCTTAAGGTTTTTTTTTGAAAGAAGAATGCTGAGATTTTTCTCGCGTTGTATCGTTCAAGCCTCCTTACAGTCTTGCAGCCCCACTTTATGGAGGAATAAACTGAGGCTCAGAGAACACAAGGCGAGCAAGGGGCAGACCCAGGATTTGAAGCTAAGTCTGTTTGCACCAAAGCCCTAACCCTTCAAGTCACAGCAGGAATAGGAGAGGTTATTTTTTTCTGACAACCTAATTCAGGCCAAAGCCAGAACACTGTGAGTGCTTTTCATTTCACTTGCTCCAGCCTGCTGAGATCAATTTAGTTCACTTAGTGCTGATGGGGTGCCATGTACCAATCCACTATGGTAGATAGGAGGGCGAGGAGGGACAAGCTGGGTGGCAGGGGTCAGGTCCTCTCCATACAGCTCATGACAGGCACAAGCTGGGTGCCTCCCCGATGAGCAAACTGGCCAAAGGCCCAGGTCACTGAGTCATGAGGAAGGGCTTTGGGGGTGGCAAGGGCCTGCTGGCCCTGACCCCGCTGAGATGGGTCAACCTCTCAGCTGGCTCCTTCATGCAAAGAGCTTCCTCTTGGGGTCACCCTCTGCTACTTCTTAGCTGAGTAGCCCAGGTCAAGCACATCCTCTCCCAATCCCATTCTCCTCAGCCGTACAGGGAAGATAATGACACGCACGTCACAGGGTTACGGTGAAGACGGTATGAGAAGATCCCTATGAAGCATCAGCCTCACTGACTGGTGGATGGGATTGACTAATACTTGTGGCCTTCCTTTACAGGTGAGCCACCAGGCAAGCATCCTGTCTGCCCCTACAGGTAGATGGGCTTGGGTGGGGGCCACAGACAAGCATTTTGCCATGGGTGATCCAGAAAGTCCGGGCCCAAGAATATTGGCAACAGTGATATGAAAGCACCCCCGCTGTTATTTTTTTCCTTTTTAAGTGGTTGAGATGATGTTGACATAACATCACCATTTTAAAGTGCACAGTTCCCTGGCATTTACATTCATGTTGTTGTGCAACTACCACTTGTGTCAAGTTCCAAAGTATTTTTGTCACCCCACAAAGAAACCTCGAACTTGTTGGGTGGTCACTCCCCGATTCCCTCTACCCTGCAGCCCTGACAACTATCAATCTGTGTCTGTCTCTATGGAATAACTTATTTTGGAAATTCCATATAAATATAATCATGTAATATATAACCTGTCGGGTCTGGCTTCTTTCACTCAGCATAATAACTTTATTGTAGCATGTATCAGAATTTCATTCTTTTTTATGGCTGAGTAATATTCCATTGCACGTACATATCACATTTTGTTTATTCATTTACCCATGGTTGTTTCCACCTTTGGGCTATTGTGAATAATGCTGTTAATACCAACATTCATGAACAAGTATGTGTTTGAATACCTGTTTTCAATTCTTTTGGGATATATAATTGGGCATGGAATTGCTAGGTCATGTGGTCATATTATGATTAACTTTTTGAGAAACCATCAAACTGTTTTCCAAAGCAGCTGTGCCATTTTTCATTCTCACCAGCAATGCACAAGAGTTCTAATTTTTCCACAGCCTCGCCCACACTTGTTGCATTCTAGCCATCCTCATGGGCTTGAAGTGGTATCTCCCTGTGATTTTGATTTACATTCCCTCCTCCCCTTTCCTTCTAACTGTGGAGGAGTTGTTTGGTCTTTCTAACTCCTTTGACTCCTTAGACCATCCCTGTTGGCTGACATGTTAATGAGGCTTCCACAAGAAAAGAGGTCCCTTCATACATGTCTGGTTGGATTTTAAATTAGTACAGACTCTGTGGAAGACCATTTGGCAACACTCCTCATTGAAATTACAAATGCATTCACTCTTTGACCCAGCAGCTCCGAGTCTAGGAATCTGTCTTATGGATATGCTCCCGTGTGAACAAAATGATGTATGTGTAAGGTTATTCACTGCAACATTATTTATAATAGCAACAGATGGGAAACAAACCGAATGCCCCTCACCAGGGAATTGGTTAAGCAAAGTTTAGCACAGCCAAATAATGGGATACCGTACGGCGGTAAAAAACAATGGAGGTACCTCTTTGTCTGCAGAGACAGAAGGAATTTCAAGATGCATTGTCAAGTAAAACACAAATCAAGATGTAGAACAGTGTATACATAGACTGCCCATCATGTAAAAAATGGGAGAAAAGAATATGAGTGTATACATGTATATATGTGTATGTAGTTTCTTGAATGTTCATGCAATACCTCTGGGGAGAGGAAATACCTCTGGTGATAGGGGGACAAAGGTAGGAAGGACAAGTTTTACTATCTTCTTGTGCCTTTGTAATTTCAAACTCTGTAAATATATTTCCTATTCCAAAAAATCAATTAAATTAAAATTATGACAATTCACAAACAGCTAGAGATCTCACTACTTTCAGCTCTGATAGTTCTGATTTTATGCTAATTTTGCTAGGACATAAACACTTACCTAAGACTTTTTATGCAAATCAACTCTAGGGATGGGGTTGCAGGAGAAATAATTTCAGCTCTCATCCTTCCCTCTCCCACTGCAGTCCTGGCTGCAGCCTTAGCTTCAGGACATGACCACAATTTGAACTTGAGTTAGACTGCCAGAGGCCAACCCAAGTGGCTCCTAGGAGTCCTACCATCAGGGTAGCCCTCCATGGGGAGCTCAGACAGGAACTGCAGGGACTGGGTGAGCAGAGGAGCCGATGTGGCCTCAGGCACAAATGGAGATGGTGTCTTAAGTAAGTCTCTGAACCTGAGATTTGGAGCTCAGTGTTATTCTCCCACCATGAAACCCAGAGAGCTCCCGGCAGGCCAGACCACCCAAGAACAAGACTGAGCTCTGCGGAGTGACTTTGGGCAAATCACCACAAGTCTCTGAACCTCTGTTTTCTCATCTCTTAGTGGGGCTAATGCATTCAAGATTGTTGTGGGCAGAAGATGAAAACTGTTAAGTGGCTGTTTGGAATGTAAGCTCTATAAAATGCTGTAAGAACGTGAAGGGTTATCTTGAAAGTCACTATGCAAAGTACCCATTGGCTCACCATAGCCTGTGTGTTGAGATGTTTGAGAGCTGGGGAGATAAGCAATGAGAGTGACACACTTTCTACCCTTGCAGGGTTTTGAGGGCTAATTGGCAAGGGAGAGAGGTGGATGTGAAGACAATTTCAGCACTGTGCTCAGTGTAGAACAGACTAGAATACACAGTGTAAGGAGGCAGAGAGAAGGAGGGCGTGAACTCAAGCTGGGAACCTCCACAAAGGTTTCAGAGACCAAGCTGCATCTGAAAAGGAAAGTAGGAGGTTGCCAGCTACACAGGGAAGGTTCCAGATAGAGGAAATGGTATGTGAAGAGGCAGGAGGTGGGTTAAGGAGTGTCTTTTGTAAACTCCAAGCAACTGGCAGCTGCAGATTTAGGGTGGGGTGGGCGCTGAGGGTGAAAAGGGATGAGCAGGACACATCTGGGAGGGCTTTTTATGGTAGTTTAAGGACGTGGTAAGAAATAAAAGGAGAAAAGGTCACTATAGAACAGAAGGAATCGTTGTATAGGCCGCTGCGCCAAGCCAGGAGATATAGCGGACACTGAGCTCCCCGATATTTCACTCCAGGCACCAGCTGAGTCCGGCTCCCAGTCGTTAAGTCAGTCCAGGGTTTGCATCCTTCTGGCTGAGATCCTAGACATCATGGAGACCCAGTCCTCAGGTGCCCTGCCCCGCAGCATCTGCTGGATCCCAGGATGAAGTCACTGGTCGAGAACACAAGAGGGCTCTTACATTGAGGGGTGCATATGTCTCGAGGTCAAATGTGAGGCCCATGCTTCATGTTGTGCCATTGGCCTTTCCTAAGCCCAGACTTGATCACACCCCTCCCTGGATTTAAAAGCTGCTGCGAGTCCTCTCTGACTGTAGAATCCAGTGTAAACTTCTTTGCCTGAGGCCCGGCTCCTTCGCAATGCACCTCATCTCCTGCTACTGTCCCCAGCAGCCCCATGGCCTTGCTTCCTTGCTGCTTGGGGACGGCATATGCATATTCAGAAGCTGGCTAAAACTCATATCTGGCAAAGCCAGCTCCAACAGCAGAGACCAGACGAACCCCCTCCTCTTCTAGGCCCCCAACACTTGGCACGTTCCTCTCTTAGAGCTCTCACTAGATCGTTCATTTCTGGGCTCATTCCTTAGCAACTCTGTGGTTCCTTGAGGACAGGGGCCCTGTGTGGCTCATCCCTGTAGTCTCAGGTCTAGCTCAGGGGCTGGCTCATAGTAGATGCTCAGTAAATGCTTATTGATGAAGGACTGGATGCCTGGGAGGGAGGGAGAGAGAGAGGGAGGGGAGAAGGTGTGTCCAGGCAAAGAGGTGAGCAAGTACTTCTGAAAATGGTGGGATGCCAAGAACGGTGGTACCTTCTTCTTCCTTGTCTCCTGTTTTTCTTTCAGTCTCTCTCCTGCATCGCCCCTCTCACACTATTTTTGTGCATCCTCAATCCCCTAGAAATACCTGCCATGCTGGGCTTTGTGCATTTGGGACAAGGATACCCAGATAATACCCCTGCACCAGAACAATTACTTGAGCTGTTGTGGTTGATAAATCAGGCCTCTCTTGTATTTTACATTTCTTTGTTGATTATATTAAGAAACACTAGTTCCAATGAAAATGAGAGGTAAGAAATACATGATTCAGTTTTCTAACACAAGGTTGTTCTCTATCGTCCACAAGCTAATTTTTTTTTTCCTGTTAAGAATTAGAAACTGATGATACTTTCACTTTTTCCCTTAGGAAAATATTTATGGATTTAGTGATCTTACTTCGAGGGTAATTCTCCAGTGATTCTACCTAAATGTTTCTCTAATTTCATCCCAAGGCCAAGCTTTAGTGCTTGAAATGATTAGTTCGCACTGCAGCTAATTTCAAATTTGAGTTAACACAGACACAGTTTGCATGTATATTGTCAGAAGAAAGATCTGAAATAACCCTTTATCTCCAAAGATTCAGAATTTACTTACAAATGTGCATAATTTCATCCAAAGTTGTCACTAGTTCACAAACTGAGGGCTCAAGAAACCAAGGCCTCTGGAATCATCAGGATGCACCAAATATTTTTAAAGACTTCAATGACTATGATGCATAAATTGATCATACAGGCCTATTACACATTTCAATTTTTAGTCAATTGATCTCTTTTACTTATTCAGAGTCATTTATAGAAAAATCAATTCAACTAAGCATCTGCGTCAGGTGATGCGAACAAAGACTTTGTAAATTCATGAAAATTATGAAATTTTTAGGGATTATTATTGTCTGTGTGTAGTTGCAAATGCAAGACGGCAATTTAAAAAGGTCTGGACATACAGCACATGGGCATTTGCCTGCCATTTCTGTTACAAACAAATGTTTATTCTTTTCCCTGTGAAGATAAACCAAACTGGAGAAGGCACTTCTAAGTTTCATATCCTTCTGTATCCTCGAGAAGCCAACGCCCCAGCTACCGGCATGTTCAAGTCAGGTAACAACCTTGCCATCCAACAGGTGGGGAGCTGCTCCGCTGGAGATAAGGAGAGACTTAGACTAAAACCCATCACTGTCCCCTCAACCCCCACGTACTTCCTGGTCATCTTCCTTCCAGCAAAGCTGGTAGAAGTCTCTGGGTTTTTGACCATGGCTTCAGGCTGCTGCCCTGGCGGCTGGTCTCAGCAGACCCTCAAAGAAGCTTTAGCAACAGGGGATTCATTTCTTATCTTGAAATGATTCCTTAGAGACAGGATTTAAACAGCTACTCTCTTGGCCCAAGAATTCCCTTCTCAGACAATGGGTGGATTACACAGACAACACTGTTCTCCCCGCAGCAATCACAGGGACCTTTAAAGATGTGAGTCGCCCCGGCACTTCACCTTGAGAAATTCTTGCCGTGGCCTGCAAGGTCTTTCAGACCCTGCCCTGCTCTCACTGCCTCGCTCGCCCCGCCTTTGCCTGTCACTCACTCTGCCCCCACTCCACTCTCCAGACTGGCCTCACGCTCCCGCCCTTACCCTTTGTTCCTCCAGGGACTTGGTGCATTAGGTGCCTCTGTCTCGTATGCTCTTTTCTTGTCTTTATCCTGGCACCTTCTTCATCCTCTTCCTGGACCGTTACGTTTGGGAATTGCTTCTCTACTTAGCTCTTTCCTTCCCCACCAGACAGTAAACTCTATGGGAGCAAGCACTACAGGTCTTCTTCCTCACCGCCGTCCAGCCAGGCCTGGCAGGACACCAGACTCCAGGTTGGTAGTTGTTAGCAGAGCTGCCCGTTGTCCACCGAAATCTGTTCTCTTCTCCGTAGGAGTAAGAGTCAAGCTGCACATTCTAGGTGTGCAGCTACCCCTCATTACCAGTTGTCCTAGTGGATGAGGGGCTAGGTGCCCAAGTCATCACCTACGGAGTAAGAAAGGAAGTGATGTGTGTGCCTCATTTGCTCAGAAGACAAGCCCCAGCCCTAGACTGGAACTCCCCATCCTGAGGGCAGGATCATGGCAGTACCCATGATCAGTTCGACCATGTAAACGAGGGCAACACTCTTGAGGGTAGCAGAGCCATTGGATGAGAAGACCTGGGCATCCCCTAACCTGTATCATTTGCCTTGCAACATCACATGAGTGTGGAATAAATCTATGCTTCTTTAAGCCATTGTAGATGATGGTCTCTTCGTTATTCAGCTTAGCTTCCAGCCTGACCAACACACGGTTGAATAAATAGTTGTTGAATGAAGAAGGGAATCATTAGAGGCTCATCATTTTTTGCCTGCTGCCATCGTACCACCAGGACAAGGAGGAGGCAGTCATCACAGGGAATCATTCACTGGGTACCTGCCAGGCACTGAGCAAACCTGCACCGTGAACTGTCCTACGCTGGTTGAGTATCCTCATCTTTTCCCATCTGAAAGCTCCCTGGTGGCTTGCCATGTCTCACTGCACCATTGACAGATTTTGTTCTGCCAGCCAAAAGAAACCAAACTAAAAGAATGTCATGAACCATGCAGTGTGTAAGGAACGCTCTTTGTGTGAAGATTCTAGGCTCTTCTGCTATAAAAGTTCTGTGTGAGACAGAAATGCCATCTCACAGCTGTGGCAGCCGATGGCCCTCATCATAGCTGTGAGTTCCACCCTTAATAGTGCTCCACAAACTTCCTCAGTTAATGTCTGTGACGTCTCACACCCAAACTTTTAATGCTAGACACATTTCCCCAAAAGTCTTGTTCCATGATGGGTGGTTTTGTTTGTTAATTGAACTTTTGGGAAGTTTATTAGTTGGGAGACATGATTTCCCTGAGGAATTTTCAGTTATAGCTTTAATTTTGGGAAAAGAATGTTTTCCCTCTTTTAATGAACTTGTCTACTTAGGTCGTGGTATGTTTTTAAGCTCTACTATATTTGAAGAAAGGCATTTAATAGTCATTCAGTTCATCTCTTACCTCCTCCCAGAGGTTACAATTAAGAAGATATCAGGATTTAGGCTTGTTTTAAACTCATTCCTCCAGAGTTTGGGGATTTGTGCGCAGAAAGTTGATTAGAGAATACTCTAGAAACAATACCTGGGAAGGGCAGGGGAAGGAGGACAAATAGAAGGAGGAGCTGAGCTGCAGTGAACCTAGGATCTAGGGCCAGGATGGCCCGTCAGAGTTGTCCTATGTTGGGGCTAGGGGGCCAGGTTTTTGTACCCCGCTCTCTCCATCCACCAGTCATGACTTCAAGGGCCAGGCCTCGGAAGGGTCTCAGATGAGATCAGTAGCCCAAACTCCTGGCAGTTATGGGAGTGAGTGTTGTGGTCCTGAGGGGAGGTCTAAGCAGCACTGCCCAGCACCCACTACAGGGCTTTAACATCAAATTAGTGCCTGAGCAGTGCTAGCCTCATGACACTGCCTTGCCTACCTTGTTTCCTGCTGTATCCCCTGTACTTAGAACAATGCCTAGCACCTAGCACATAGTAGATGCTCAATAAATAAAACAAAGAACATGCAGGATTATGCAAGGTATATACAAATTAGAATACTTTTAATAACCTTTGTCAAAATTGACTTTAAACTTCCTAAGTAGAGGCTGAAATTTTCTTTATAGACGAATTAAACGACATGCATTATCATAAGCCCTACCATTCCTGCATTTGGATCGACTGTAGGAAAATGTTTTGAGTCTGGTTGAGTAATAAGAAAAATGGCTGAAGAGTTTCTTTCTAGGCAAGACTAAATCACTGCATTCAGGGAAAAGTATTGTTAAACTCAAAGCCAGGACATATGGTGTGATGAGGTTTGACGATAGGAGAGAATATTTAAAATCGGGGTCTCCCTGGAAAATCCAAAAGGCATCTTTCCCAGACTCATAGGCTGAGGCCTCTGCGTTATTGGTTATGACTAAATTTGTGAGATAGTAGGATGAGTCATCGAGGCTGGTTCCCGACCAGCCTATGGGCTGTGGCCATGGCAAGGGCCACCTTTGTGACATGCATTGTCATTGCCATTAGCAGGCATAGTAGCTCTGGAGCTTACATGTGGACAGTACTTTAGAGCCTATGAAACATTAAAATTAGCAATCTCATTTGACGCTCAAGTATAGGAAGGGAGAAAAAATACTTTTATCATAGCATTACATTAATAACATAGACACAAAATCTAACAAAATATTAGCAAATTGAGTCCAGCAATACGTGGCATTTATCCCAAGAATGTATAAGATTCTTTAGGCATGTGAAAAATCAATCACTGTAATTTAATAAAATATGGAACATGAGAGAAAATTATGCAATCGTCTCAATGAATAGAGATAACACATTTGACAAATTTGACGCTCTTAATAAACACATCTAGAAGGAGACCTCTTCAACCCGATAAAGGACATTGATGAAAAATTCACAGGTTAACAGCATATTCAGTGGTGACACACCAAGCCCTTCTTCAACAAGCTATCCACTCTCACCACTTCAATGTCGTCGTACTGGAGGCTTTAGCCAATGTCCTAAGGAGGGCGTAAAGCCATCATTGTGTGCACACGACACGACGATCTGTGCATTATTGCCGTGGTAAAAATGAGGAAACTGAGGCTGAGGGAGATTAAGTGACTTCTGTGAGTTCTTACAGGCAGTCAGGAGGGAGCTGGCATGCCAACCAAGATTTTCTAACTCAAAACACTGAAATAAAAGGAGGGACAGAAGATCCAGGAACACTGGAACGTGGGAATAGAGAAGTCTTCTGGGCCCAGGACAGACGACTGGCTAGGCCCTCTGGCTTGAGCACATTAAAACGTGGACACTCAGGTTGCTAGGATGAACGTGGGTTCGTTCACCAGCTCCTGAAATGAACTGAGGGGAACCCCCAACATTGGAGCCAGGTAAGGGAGGGACTGATAAAAAAGGTTTGTTTTTCAATAGTAAAAATATATGCATAAATATACGCATCAATAAACATTGGAAACTCAGTATCAAGAGGTGCTGCAGGATGGGAAAGGTCTGGAGAAAAAGATCAGGACTCCTGGAATTAGGGTGACCCTGGTAGTCATCATTGTAACTGTGACTTCTAGAAGCAAAAGGAGACGCTATTAATAATGACCCCAAGTCGATAGGCATCAACCAGGACTGTCCCGGGCAAACTGGGACGTTGGGGGCCCCAGCCTGTAAGTATAAAGGGACACGGACCTGTTGGGGTGAGGGCAGCAGTAACATGGGAAGGTTTGTGGGGTCCACTCAGACTCTGCCTTAGTCTCTCAGGCCAGGCAACCACAGGTGAATGTTTTAGGGCCTGGAACTCCCTTTAGGAGGTTCAGGTCTTTGTTGACCCTAAGGGTTGTCCCTGTTTTTTCTGCTAATTATAATAAGCAAGAACAGTAGTTACTGTGTATTCAGCACATCCTACAGGCCAGGCACTCCGAGAGTGCTGTGTTGGAACTATTTCATTCGACAACCCTAGGAGGGTTGTTACCTCCATTTGATAAGTGAAGCAAGAGCCGCTCCGAGAGGTTCAGTAACTTTCCCAAGGTCATTCAGCTGGAAGGCGCTGGAGCTGGGATTTGGACCCGGACTCCTAAGCATGATGTTACCAGCCCGTACGTTTTCCCTTTTGGGGGCAGGTCATTTCGGGGGCCCAGGTGTCTGCCGTAGTATGTTTGTACGGTTAGACAAGCCCTGGCGTGGAAACAGAGGGACCTGGCAACATCCCAGCCTGTCTTAGTTCTGGGTCTACCCTGACCCACACCGAGAGATGCAAAAGTGCAGGGTGGTGTTGGCAGCTGCCCAGCGCAGGCATAGCCCAGGCTTTTGACCTGGACCAGAGCCAGGTTCTTTGTGTTGATTGTTTCACTGTGATTCTGTGCGGATTAATGTCTGCTGCAGACGGGAATCTTGTCCCTCCAGATATCTGCATATCGTTCCTAGAACCACCGGGTCGTCATTGAGCCACACTGCCCACATTTAGTTCTTTTCATCTCTTTCCATCAGTCAGTCTGAGGGACTCCTTAATTATCTTTATTGCTTTTCTCTGAACTCTTCAATTTGCCGGCATATCGCCCTTCGGGTAGTGAGATACCAGAAGTGTTCAGAGAAATGATCGTCTCCCGCGCATGATGTAATGCTTTGGCCTAGGACATTGAAAATCACAGCGGTAGTTTCCATGGCCATTGCTTTCATAAGCCTTGATCAATTTGGTCGTCTCCAATTAACTTGTCCTTTTCTCTTTTTCGGTTGAAGTGAATACGTGGCTCAAAGTCAATGTAATTTAAATCTGAAATAGTCCGCGCGTGTGTGTGTGTGTGTGTGTGTGTGTGTGTGTGAGTGTGTGTGTATTAAAAAAAAGGCAATGAAGAAAATTCAAGAAGCAGGAAGAAAGACTTTCTTGGTCTTTGCTCCGTTACCCTTCATCCACCACGTGCCAGACCCCAGATGCTGTGTTCAGAAGAAACCTATCTCAGGAGGCTTGGAACATTTCAAATACTTTGTTCATTAGAAATTGCTCTTCTTTTCTGGGACACCCTTTTAATGATTACAGTTTGACTCTCCTGTTACTCTGTAGATTGATAGCTTTTAGTTCCTGGTGACAGTGACCCATTTGTGATCCAGGTTATACGTAACCATCTTTGGCTTGATTATTTTGAAACTGAAGTTAAATACCTTTGGGCATGAATAATTATATTGATCAGGATAGCATGAAAATGCTAACAATGTAATACTTCTCTTAAGAAAAAAGAGAAGACTAAGTTAACTTCGAGTTTTAAGAAAATAATTTGAACTCAATTCCACAACTTGCCTTAACTCAGATTTAAGCCGCCCTGATTTTTTTCAAGTCTGTTCATCTTTAGAGTAACTTTCATTTTTCTTTTTACTTTTTATTTGCCCCAAGATAGCCACATGAGTATAATTAATAGTTCCCAAATGATGGGATTGTCTCACGATAGCAGATGCAGTTTTAACATCTCAATATTGAAAACTTCTTCAGAGCGTGACAAACAGAAGCACGAGAAACGCACAGCTTCTCCGTGAGGGAAGGCTTTGCTTTACAGGCCAATCACACGACACAGATTTGGGGAGTCATCTTCTCTCATCCTGGTAATGATTTTGGAACAGCCTCTCCGTGTCAGTGCCGACCCCAGCGCTGTCTGCAGCCCCAGCAGCTGTCTCCAGAAGCCCAGTGATGTCAGGATGGCACGCAGACTTCAGCCCCCACGAGTCACTTCCTTCTGGAATTTAGGCCCGTGAATGTCTCCTCAAATGATTTCATTCATGGTGCAAGCATTCGTTTTCTTCCAAGAATGCAGCTAGGTTCAAAATTGGCCTCGTTTTCTGGAAGGTCTCAGCCTTACCTGGGGGTGGAAGAGAACGTGGTATAGGAAATGAATTTCCTTAGTGCATCTCATTTGAAAATGAATACAGGTCATGTTTGTGAGTGCCTGTCCGTCTTCTGTTAAAAACAGTGACACAACCCACCACCCCGTGCCACCCTACAAACTCCTCTGCAAAGTCACGACAATATCCTCCTTTGAACCTCCCCTGACTTGGTGTCTTTCTATAATATACAGTATAATTTATAAAAGTGTGAGCAACTGTGGAATTGTTCTCCTAATAGATTCGGAAGATTCCAATTTCCATTCTGCCACACAAGACTGAAAACCCACTTGTGCTCACTTATCTGTATCTGTACCTCATCCTCACGCTGCATCCAAAATCAGGTTCAGATGCAGGTTAAGAGCACGCATTTACCTCCGGAATATGGGACTTATTAAATATCTCTCCACAATTAACATCACCATATCAATAAGAATTATCATTAGGTCCTGTCAATCAGGTGCTGAATTTTGCTTCAGGGAAACAAAACAATTTAAATTATGGCAAGTGCTCCCCTTCTCTTTTTTTTACATGCTTCTCTTTAAATTGGATAATTATGTGGCTTTTCATTAGATTCCTCTAAGCGTAATAGATCATGATATTCACCCTCTGACCTTGGTGATGAATGTCTCTGGTGAGAACATGTGACAAGCAGTGTTCTAATGAGAACAAAATACAGAATAACTGGAAATCTTATATAATGACAGGGCAACGCAGGACGGAAGCACCACAACCTTGAAGGGTGATGCACAAAATGTATTTGTAATGTGGCAATGATATGGGTTGGGGTGAAAAGAAGCTATTTTGGGTTATAATCATGTGGATGAAAACACTGGTTTTTCTCCTTTGGTAAAAAAAAAAATAGAAAAAGGAGAGACAGACCTTTCAGGAAAGAAAATACGGGTCACGTCAGAAAATACGGGTCCAGACTGACTTGCAGGCCCAGATGGAGCGCACCCAGGGGCCTGAGGGGGGATTACATGACTCGCTGCATTAGGAACACCTGCAGTGGGAATCTGGGGGTGCCTCTCGTTTTACTGCTGTCTTTGTGGGAGTTTCAAATGCGATGACAGCTTAAAAAGGAAGTGACTTGGCCTGAAGGGATCTTCAATCTTATAGGGGCTGTTGAGGAAGAGGATGAGGGGCAAGGAGCCCCCCAATCTCTTCACCCATGCCCTTGGTCAGTATCTGGGCAGCCTGTCCTCTTGAAGCTTGGGCATCTCCCACATCTCCAAAGTCTTCATTCTCTGATGGCCCAAGTGGGCTGGGACATCCGGAAGATGGCCCTGGGATGTTGCCAGAGGTCAAGGACAAGCTGGAGGCCTCTAACCTCACCTTCCTGCTTCCTTCCTTATTCTCCTACACAGCCTTCCTCCTTGTGGCAATGGAGGGGGGAGTCCTGTCAGATCAACCCGTGACACTGTGACATTCCCGGGGGTCATGTTTGCTTCCTTTAGGTTTTCTAGATGCGCCCCTGTCTATTTGATTTTGGGATATTTAGTACAAGAGCAGCCTATTATAAAGCTATTTATCAAAGGCATGGATTTGGTGCATCATCTAAGGACACGGAGCTTGAGAGAGGAGCTACTTGTTAAACGCACAAGCTGGTCTAGGCTTGTTCAGGGGTTGAGGAAGGAGAGAGAGGAACCACCACTTATTGAGCCCCTACTATGTGCCAAGTGCTCCACCAGCCTCCTGATATATGCTCTCTGGTTTATTAAGAATTCTCCCATTAAATTGCATTATCCCATTTATGACTTAGGGACTATCCCAACCATGACCCAGAATGACATGCTGGAAAGGCTGGGATTTGATCACAGATTGGTCTGAATCCCAAGTCCACGCTCTCTAGGTTAAAGGCAGTATGTAGCAGCACACCATTACGTCTCCCAAGGACTGTGCCTTTAACCATAAACTTCTCCGCAGCTGACCTTTCCAGGTCTCACACTTAGAATTGATTTGGGTTATTATTAATTTAATATTACTATCAATCTTGCTAGTTGTGCAATTTATTTTGCTTAACAGAAGACATGCAGAAGAAGCATCTGCCTCCGTAAATTGATTCCTTCCGGTGAATTCCACCTTAGGGTAAGAATTCGCAGTGAGTGATGTGTGTGCTTTTAGAGGATTAAGAAACCGACCAGACTCGAAAGCATGGTTCCTTTTGTTTACCTACAGACCTGCTCTGCTTATGGTAAAATTCAACCTGGGCCCTCGTCCTTGACCTCCGCCAGGTGGATGTGAGTGGAGACATCCTCAGTGCCAGCGATCCCTCGCCTCTTTCGACAAGGGCCTGCCAGGAAGAATAATATCTGAAGTCCATTTTGAGCTCAGCCTGGTGTTTATCTGCGATTTGTCACAGACACCGGGCAATTACTGGCACACAGAGAACCGAGAAGGCAAAGGCTCTGCCTCTCCAGCAAGATCATCATCTTTGCATCAGTCACTGTTACAGACATCTCTGGTTTGCATTCCCAGCTCAACTACACAGAAAAGAGACCTTTTAGCTTCTCCCTAGTTGCCCATGTGCTGAGAAAACCGGAAAATATGGATAATAGTAGTTGTAAGTACTTGGGAGCTCCAGGAGGTGTCCTTAGAACTCTATAGAGAGATCCTGTCATTCCCTGCTGAGATTTAAACCTT
Organism: Lyroderma lyra; assembly: GCA_004026885.1. Classification (NCBI taxonomy): domain Eukaryota; kingdom Metazoa; phylum Chordata; class Mammalia; order Chiroptera; family Megadermatidae; genus Lyroderma; species Lyroderma lyra. The sequence goes on from PVJL010001555.1 coordinate 198,854, forward strand.
CAGCACAAAGTACATCAGAGTGGAGGCACTAGAAGTCATCTGAAGGAGCAGAAATAGTGCCCAAGCTCACACAACTCAAATACAACCTGTTTGAACACTTTATTAGAAAAATCTAAAGAGGAGTGATTTGATCAGAAATGGGGAGGGAGGGTCGTTCAGCCATGGAAGCAGGACAAAAAGAGGTTCTCCACATAACACAACACATCAACGATGTATTGTAGAATTGTGCACCTGGAACCTGTGTAATTTTTACTAACCAATGTCACTCTAATAAATTTAACAACAACAACAACAACAACAATAACAACAATAATAATAAAGAGAGGTTCTCAGAGGCAAAGGTGCCACCCAGATCTTGTCCCAGGGAGAAAGAGCTGAAATCAATTGCCTTAGGAAATCTCCAATCCTCTTGGAGGAGACGTCTCTCACATGGGGAGGGAACCCATAGACATTACGTGTGGGTAATCGACAGACTTCGAGGATTCAGCTTCCTTTGGCAGGTACATTCCATCCTGTCAGGATGCCACTTAAACATTTAGTTTCCTTGCCTTGATTCAATCAACGTTCACCAAATAGCATTCAGGTTGCTTCTGATGGGCATTTGGTAACAATGATGAAACTGATTTAGAATATCCCCAATAGTGATTTCTTACTAAAAATGTTAATGATGTGATCTGATACATATGAGGGGGATGCCAAAAAACCCTGAAATTGATTTATAAAACATTGTATATTTATTCTTACATGTGTACATTTCAGTCACGTTCAAAGTGCTCTCCGTTTGATGCATCTATCGAGATGCCTTTTCCACGGCTCAAAACAGTGTTTGAACTCATCAATTTTGATGACTATTAGTGCTTCTGCTGTTTTTTGTTTCACCTCTTCTACGTCAGCAAAACATTTCCCTTTGAGAACTTTTTTCACCTTAGGAAACAACAACAACAACAACAACAACAACAAAACGTCACTTGGGGCAAGATTTGGTGAATAAGGAGGGCGGGGCATGGAGGTCATGCTGTTTTTTGGTCAAAAACTGCTGACCACTCAGCGCAGTGTGGGCAGGTGTGTTGTCAATGATGCACGTTGTTTGTGTCAATCACCCACCGAGAAATGGGCAAACGTGTTGAAAGAGTCTCCAAAAAAAATTTCCTAAAGCCGAATGCAGCCTCTCACAACAACGCCAGCTGGTGCAAAGACGCAGATGGGTTCCCAGACCACTCAGCTAGCGGGGGAAGCCTGTACTGCAGGGGCCGCCCTCCAGAGGATAGATAATTCCGGTCTCCCAAATGCTGTGTTCCTGATGCATGCCCATGAAGCGTTGGGCCAGTTCTCTCTGTGCTGGCAAAGGCAGTGTCCTGAGCCCTCAAGCAGAAGACCAGGTTGTGGGCAGTGGGGTTACGAGGACACCAAGCTGATGCTAAGGAGCCTTCTCTTAGAAAAGTTGCTGGCACTGCACCTTGGCACTGACCTTGATACAGTTGCATTTCTTCTGATTTAAAATTTAAACCATGATTTTAACCATTTTTAAGTTCACAAGTTGGTGGCAGGTGGCACATTCATACTGTTGTGCAACCCTCACTGTCGTCCACCTTCGGAACTTTTTCGTCATATTCCAAATGGAAACTCTGTACCCATTTCACAGTTCGCCCCGTTTCCCCCGATAGTTTTCCAAGGAAAGTACATGTGGGCGGGGCTGGCTGCTCCCTGTAGGAAGCGCCTGAAGCATTGGCGGAGTCGGGGGGTGGGGTCAGCGGGTGGAGGGAACGGAGCTCACCAGACCAATCAGCTTCAGATTTGACTGAGCTGGGTGGGCGGGAGCAACGCAAGAAAGATGGCGCCTGCCCAGCGGCTGCACGGTAAAGGTCCCCATTTAGGGAAAATGGCAGCTGTCCGCCAGCCCTCGTGCTAAAGCCACACACCTCAGTCTGACCTCTGTATGGCCCTGACGTCCTTGGAGTCACTGTCCCTCCACGGGAGCCCAGGGTCAGTGCCCGTGAATGAGTCTGTGCGGGCCCTTTGAGAGGCTGTTTGGGTTGGAATTCCCAGATTTTCACAGCCAGATGTTGTGGGGCTCCTCTTCCCGGCACCTGTACTCAGGGCTGGGGAGCCTCATGTGAGCCGGGAGTCCCTCGCTCCTCTGGGGTTCGAACCTCCAGAGAGATATGCCTCCTGATTCTCAGTCGCCACTCGGAGGTTTGGGGCCAGCCTGCTGTGTGCGTCTTCCCCCATTACCAGTCTCCACATCGCTGCTTCTGTATTAGACTCTTCGTTATAAAGCTTCTGTTCAGATGGTTCTCCAGGTTGATCTATAATTTAGTTGTAATTTTCATGTAGTCATGGAAGGAAGCAGGCACAGTGTTCGCCATCTTGGATCTCTCAGAATTTCCTTTTTTAAGGCTGAATAATATTTCATGTATATACCACACTTTGTTAAACCATTCATCTACTGATGGACATTTGAGTTGTTTCTACTTTTTGGCTCTTGTGAATAATAAATGTGGATGTGCAAATATCTGTGGAAGTGCCCTGCTTTGAATTCTTTTGAATATGAGAGGAAGCGTTGTAAATTTCCATAGCAGTCATAGCTTATCTTTCCGTAGTGCTCTAGTTCACAGAGCATATCAATGTATTTATCCAATCCTATAAGGAAGACAGGTAGAGAGGTAAATAGGGCTATCAGCTTCATTTTGCTGAAGGTAAACTGAGGCTCAGGAGGTAAAGTGGGGGATCCTGAGTTCAAATGCTGGCCTTTTTACCATGAGCCTAGGGCTCTTTGCATCGCAGAGCCGTCTCTGTAGGGACTGCAGCAGTGTGTACCTTATTAACTGTTGTACCCCAGCTTCTAGTGCCCCAGGGCTGGTCATTTGCAGATGTTCAATAAACATTTGTTGAATGAGCTCTTCCCCCTTGCCCCTGTACCCCAACAGCCAATGGGGTGAGTGCTACCTGGATATTCAATGAAACACATTTGTTTTTGGTTTCTGGTTGAGGACATGAGGGGCTCCTGAAGACCACTGTAAGTTTCTATAGAGATATCAGTGGGATTCCTGATGGAAACCCCTTGGAGTGGAAGTGATGACAACACCCACTGCTTTGACCCCAGTGGGCTCCACACCCTGTATTTCTGTGGTGAATATGTATGTGATTATGTTGAGGAGAGAAATGCTCCTGGACTTACAAAGTCACAGGAGAAGAAAGTCTGAACTCCCTGAGGAATGAAAGCTTTCACTTGCCCTGTAGTTACCCTAAAGACAACCACAGGTTCATCCCACTTTGGTCATCAGGCTAGATATGAATCATGGCCCAGAAGGGAAAGGTGAAATGTCAGAAGTTAATTAGTATTGTCATCCTCAGATTTGGAAGAAAATGCAATGAATTCTTGCTGTGGCAGAGTTCAAAGGAAAGGACCATTGAAAATAGGAGAGATGCTATGTCTTTAGAAGAATCTGGAGACTTCTCCCTCATTCCCAGACTCATTCATCATCAAAACTACACAGCTTCTGGCATTCACTTACTTTGATAAGTTTGTTGTTGGAAACGAACATCAGAAAAACTATTTCTCCAACAAAAGGCATGTAACTCATGCAGGACCTAACTCTGCCAAATTGTGGACTTATAAACTGTAGGTTTGCAGGATCCTGGGAACAACCACAGTCAAATACAGCTTTGGGAGAGTTCTTTCTATCTATCAGCTTTAAGGATAGAGCCTGTTATTTCTTAGCTCTTGAAGACGTCCATGATCTGTGTCCATATCCTGGGTAAAGCAGAATCATAGAACTTTAGTTAAGCTATCTAGTTAAGCTACCCAAGGTAACACATAGCCAGTTTGGGTTTCCTTAGTATTTTCCTTTTTAACCTTAGAGTTTTTATTTTAGTGGCAGAAGGGGATGTTGACCAACTCAAACCCAAAGTCATGGGAATTACATGTGTTTATAAGATCGTATCGGGGTGAGGACATGTAGTCGAACAAGTACTAGGGCAGCGGTAACTGGACAAGGCCCTTCCCCAGGACACCCCTCTTCCCTAACCCACTCCCACAAAGGTGTCCTGGAAAGGTCACAGGTATGTTGCTGAATTAAACATTCCAGGAAACACTAGCACAGGCAATTTGTAATTCATTGCATAATTACTGGAATCCATTGGATAACTACCAACTCTCCATGTCACTCGCCTCAAAGGAGACCTGGCCTGAGTGTGCTCCAAGACTGAACTTTTAGAGATGAACTCAAATCAATAGAGAGTTGACTAATGGAGAGTTACTGTCAGAGACCATTCCAGTTAAAGGATTAATGCCAACGTCCACATGTGTTGATATTAGAGCGCCGTGTGTATATTTAAAGTATTATACCAAAGTATAACAGGTGCATCCTGCATCTGCAGTAGCCTATGCCTAGTGTTAGAAGTTACTCCCAACGTAAGTCATTTGGCTTTCCAACAAGGGCATTCTTTCATTTTACAACACGCAATATATTTGTAACGACCTATCATTTTTCTGAATTCAGTTCATCACCCTTACAGGACAGGGAAGGACTGCCATAAATGCAAGAGGGGTGCCAAGGGTCCCTCTGTGGGATGGTGTGGAGGAGGAAGTGGGGGCAGTAGGAGGAGAAGGGAGAGAGTGCCCTGAACAGGTTCAGACAGCCCATGCGGGTCTCCATCACTGCTGAGTCCCAGCCAGGCATCTCTGGAGGGCCATGATCAAGTACAGGGTTAAAAAGGGTGATTTCAGAGTGATTCAAGGGGGAAGAGAAAGAAAACCAACATTTAATGAGCAAGTACTATGTGCCAAGCATTATCCATTCTTCATGCAATCCACGGTAACTCTAGAAGTTAACTTTACTTGTTTCATTCTATTTTTAAGAAAATTGAGTTCAGATTAGAATACTTGGCCGTGTGTAGAAATAAACTCAGGATGGGAACCTGGAATGGTGTGAGGATGGAGGAAAGGGGAGGCCAGCAACGTCATATGTTCAAAGTAGTTTTTGAGGCATCCCTTGGATTTATCAAGGCCTTGGCTGTTGAGCCACCTGGCAAGGGGTGGATGGAGTAGGGATAGGTTTCAAGGCAGGTGCTTGAAAGATGGGTTCAAATAAACCTTGTTTCCTCGAGTGTTTATTGAGCTCCTACTACACAGTGGGTGACGATACAGGAGTGAGCACAGCGTAGTCGTGGAGTTCATATTCTAATGGAGAGGTGATGAAACAAGTAAAACGTGGTTTAACAAGGTAATGAGCTGAATGGGTGTGTACATGTGTTTTATATAGGGTGGTCAGGGAGGACTTTACTCAAAAGGTGACACAGGCGGTATCTGTGGGAACTGAAGGAGCAACAGCCTCGTGACTATCTGGGAGAATTCCATTTCAGCCCGAAGGGGCAGTAAGTGTAAAGGTCATGAGGCAGGAGCGTGTGTGGTGCGTCTGAGAAACATCAAGGGACCAGAGTGGCTGAGCAGCGTGAGAGACAGAGGAGTAGCTGGGGCCAGAGAGTGGAGGGCTTTCTGGGCCACTGTGAGAATGCTGGATTTTGTTCTGAATGATCTGGGAAGCCATTGGACGGCTTTGAGCAGAGAAGTGACCTGACCTGACGGTTACTTGAAAAGGGTCACTCTGGCTGCTGTGTGGAGCATAGGCTGTACTGGACGGGGGTGGAAGCAAGGAGACGTGTGAGGAGGCTGGTGCCGTCATCCCGATGAGGGATGGCGGTTTGGAGCGGGGAGACCGTGGGGAGTCGTCAGAATCTGGGTAGAGGCTGAACACAGAGTCAGCTGGATTTGCTGATGGGTTGGAATGTGGGGTGTGAAAGGGGTCAGTGATGACTAAAGTTTTGGTCCCGAGCAAAGGTAGGAGAGAATTGACATTAAGTGAGAAAGCTGCTGGAGGAGGAGGTTTGATGCCTGTGTGGATCACGTGGGAGTGGGAGGCGGGACAGGAACCGGAAGTGCTTCTTAAAAAATACTGTATTAAATTCAAGATGTCTGTTGGACATCCAAGAAGCTCTCTCTCTCTAGTCTAGAGTGGTCCAGACTGGAGATATACTGCATTTGCCATGTATAATGCACACTCTTCTGCCCAAATTTGTGAGGGAAAAATAAGCAATCACATTATACATGGGTAGTACTAATTCCGTATCCATATAAATGTTTTTAATTCTTTTATTAATGCATATGAGTTAGAAGTGTAACTCTAGAAATCAATAATGATATCTGTATGCAAAACAATACCCTGGACTACAATAATCAGCTCTTTTATATAAAAAAATTTATACGTAAAATTTCTTGTACCTTGTGTCTGTTGTGTTTTGTAATTATTGGTTACATAAAATTTCTAGTACCATGATACATTAAAAAATAAATGCTAAAATTCCTTTGTAATACAGAAAACAAGTACCCTAAATATAAACAAATAAAAATTTGAATTAAAAAATTAAAATGAAACAATGTTTTCCCCTGAAAGTTTGGGCCAAAAAGCATGGGTACGCGTTATACACGGGAGAGCATTATACACAGCAAAATGTGGTACATTTGGGACTTGTTAGCACATACATGGTTGTTTACAGCCATGAGACTGGATGAGATCATCCATGGGGTATAATTTAGAGGGAGAAGAGGTCCAGGGACTGAGCCCTGGGGCACTGTAAGTTTTAGAGGTTGGAAAAAAAATGGGAAGAAACCAGATGGAGACCAGAGGGAGGGAGCAGTGTCCTGGGAGCCAAGTGACAAGAGTTGTCGTGAGTTCAAATGAGATGAGCATGGAGAGCCGACCCTTGCATTTAGCAACACAGAGGTCATCGTGTCCTCTTTGAGAGTGTAATGGCAGAGAGGCAGGTCCAGCCTGATTGGGGCGGGTTCAAGGGAGAATGGGCGGAGAGGCCGCGCAGTGTGCCAGGGTCGACAGCTCTCTGAAGAGTTGTCCTGCTGAAGGGAGCAGAGAAATGGGTCAGGAGTGGATACGTGATTTATTTTATATTTTTTCAATGCTGCAGGTTTACATGCTGATGGGAGCGGGAGGGGAGAAGTTGTGGAGGAACATCCTTGCGTAGGGGAGGGAGGGGACCTGGTGTAGCCGGAGGCGTGTCCTCCAGGAGAGGGGAGGGCCACCCCAGGAAACCGGAGGGGCGGAGCTTCGGCCACGGCAAGCTGGTGGGTGCAGTGGAAGCAGGAGTAGGGATAGGTCAGCAGGTCAGCAGCTAGAGCAGGACACAAGCAGAGGTGCCGGAAGTTCAGGAGAGCGAAAATGCAAAGTTGTCACTCTGAAACAAAGGGAGTCAACGGATGGGGGCGTACAGTCGGGTTTCTGGGAAGCACCAAGGGCCCATTTGAAGTAAGTGGCTGTGACTATGAAGTGAATGAAATTCATGACCCTGAAACCTTGTAAGTCTTGCTAACAGATGTCACCCCAAAAAGTCTAACAATAAAAATGAATTTAAAATAAATAAAGTGATTGAAAATTTAAAATCCAAATGTATTTTTATTTTCTTAACGCAAAGCAAATTCAATGTGAAATGATTTAAATTCTTTAACCCCATAATTCCTCTTTGTCTGAACCATTCAAGGATTCCCTGTCAATCTGGCATTCAATACAAATTCCACCCTGCGCCATTCTCTCTCCCCACCCAAGCTTCCAGTCGGCTGGTTCCCAGCTCAAAGCCTGCCTTCTGCATAGTTGGTCTCCAAGAGCCTCCTGTCTGTAAGTTTTTGCTCATGCTGTTCCCTCTGCCTTTCCTGTACCTAAGCAACATGTCCTCCTGGAGTTCTCATTCCCTGCATTATCATTTGGCTGCAGGCCATAGCATACACTGACTGTTTTCTGATTATTTTACCTGAGAGAGCCTTGTTTGCCGTATAGATTGGATGTGCTAGAGGTTAAGGGTAACTCTCCGTTTCTAAGCATCAGATAATATGATCAAGGTGTAAAAAAGAAGGCAAGGCTGGTTGCTGAGCCCCAGGCGGGACCCCTGACTTCCTTCAAATGGACCTGGTAGCACTCAGCTCCCGGACCCTACAACACACCTTTGCAAATTCCATTCAGCAACTATGAATAAAGGCACCTGGGCGGGAAAGGCATGCTCTCAGGGTCTCCCCTTCTCACTGCCCCTCAAATGCCTGTGGATTTCGGTGAGTTGGAGGAGCTGCAGAGGGGGCAGGGGTGTTTGTGTTTCCTCTGTGATCCTCATCAGTGAACCAGGGAAGCTTCGGCTCCCCGAAACTGGCAGAGGTGACCTGTATGGAGGCCTCTCTACCCCCTGGGTGGCATCCAATTGAGCCCTATGCAGTTATTAGAGGGATAATGGGATTCATTTCAGCAAGGACTGCCTGACTGGGGTCGAGCTTATTTTAATTTTCAATGTTAATAAACTTGTGGCTATGGCTTTTTTCACACCTATGTGCCTCACACCTCATTTCGCCCACTCGTTAGGCAATTATCAGCAGCGCCTCTGTTCGCAGCACCTCTTAAATATGGGACAATTATGCTTATTTGGTGACTGATGATTAAACTTGGAGGAGGCACATGCACTGGCATAGAACTTTCCTCCTAACTTCATCAGGTGTGCACTGAGCAAGCGCATCTCTTTAGTGAAAAACAGGGCTGTGGTTACAGCCATCACTATAGCAGAAATGCAGAGATGTCGCCTCCTGGGTCCCTGAGATGTCGCCTCCTGGGTCCCCTGCGTGGTTGACCCAGGCCTCAGACCCCCCTACTCCGTCAGCACTGGGCTATGAAAACAGTTCCAGCCTGTCCAGCTTGGGAGATAATGCCCTTCATTTATCTTGAAACAGGAAGTTTTCAATAGATTTTAAGTATGCATTAATGTATTTGAGAATAACGATCTTTTGTTTGCAAAGTTGCGTAATTCCTCACATTTGTGCTCCTCGTGGGTCTGAGTGGATTTCTCAGTTGCCAGGTTACGCCGTGATTTTCAGAGCAACTTAAACAACCTTGCTCTCCCCTCTTCCCGACCTTCCACTGATACCCAAGCAAAGCGATTGGCAGCCCGATTTCTGACTCCATTTGCAAAACCTTCCAGGGTTTGAAGCATAGTTTTAAATGTGGGGGCCATGGGACAATGCATAGACTGGAACCGAGAGACAGGACATAGATCTGCCCCCAGAGAGAGGCGCCCTTGTCCTTGGCCAAGAGCCCAGCTCCCCCACTGCTCTGTGATGCCGTCGCTCCACTCAGCCAGCTTCTTCTGCCTGGCCCAGTGACAGCCCCAGGGCCAGCCTGCCTCCAGCATCCCCAAGATCCCGCTTCCTGATTGACAAGTTTCAGTCATCTTCATTGAGGGGCAGGCGGTGCATAAAACTCTTTCCAGAACAGGGCTGCCTGTCAGTGGTGGTGACATGACTTTGGTGGGATGCAACTTGTTGCCTTTTCCAGGAAATGAAAAATAGAGCAGAAGAAAATATCAGAGTACCGTGCACTTGGTGATTGTAAGTGTTGTTTCACTAAGGTTTGGTTTTTCTTTGTTCATTCAAAATATAGTTCTTGAACAGCTGTTCTATAGCAGCTAGTGTTCCAGGAGCTGGTGGCAGTTGGATGGTTATATCTGTGTCCACTTGCAGGTATCTGCGCACTAGATCACAGTATGAACTGTACTTCTTACCATGGATTGGTATAGAAAGATCTTAGAGAACCCCTGATGTAGTTCCCAGCGCACCCCAGGATCTGAGCATCCCCAGCCTACTTCTGGCTGCAAGGTGCTCACTGGTCACCCTGAGCCTCGGTTCTGGAATGTAGTGCTCTTGGTGGCCCAGCGCTTGCCTGAATTCAGAACATGCTTTAAAAAAGTATTTTTTTCTGCTCTTCTCCCTGGAGGGAGGGGCTGGGGCCAGGCATTTGGACGTGCACGGCTGAGAGAGAAGGTGGTCTGCGATGTAGGTGGCAGAGAACCAGGTGGTACGAGGCTGGGCTCAAACTCCTTCAGTTAGAAGGGTCTTTGTCTGGATGAGACCTTTTTGCAGAAGACACTCAGTGCCCAGAGTTGGTGACAGCCCTGACAAGGTGAGAGCCA
>PVJL010001555.1:208964-221464 GCA_004026885.1 Lyroderma lyra
TGTGTGTGTGTGTGTGTGTGTGTGTGTGTGTGTACCTTTACAGGAACTTACAGGAAAGCTTCTCCAAGCTGCTTGGCTACATTTTTGGAGAGTCCTGAATTTCCTTCGGGATCACTGCCGTTGCAAATGTCGCGCTTGCGGCAGGGACTGACCGCCACAAGGACTGATCTGCAGTGGTAGCTGGCCCTTGCATCTGAGCAAACACTGGGGTGAGAGGCGTGTTAAGGGATGTGGGAACCAGCCTCACCTTCACAGAGAGCCTCAATCTACTTCTGCCTTCTCTTCACATGAGGCCATGGGTAGAGTTACAGGATGGTAGAATAGCAGGAAGATGGTTTTCACAGAACTGTTTCCTATATAGGACAAAGCTACTGATAGAGCCTTATTAATTACTGTCTTAAAACAAATTACGTCTTTATGTTCAGTGTTAAAAGCGCTAAATAGTTGAATGTCTGCAAGTTTTGGTAACTTCAGTTTTGTAATAGACTGCAGCCTATGCGCCTTTGGTTTGGTCAGTTCGAGAAGACGACCCAGGGCATGCTTGAATGTCAGTCCCATGAGGACATGCATGGAGGCTATTCTAGAAAAATCACTGCAGGCCACTCTTCCTCAGCTAAGGAAAGGTAAAAACAGGATCCCGTTTATGGAGCACTTTGCACACTTTCAGGGCAACACTGGATATTATAGATGATGGGCAACATGTCCCCAAATGACATCTTCACAAAATATGTGACAGTGACCCAGAAATAATGAAACAGGGAGAAGACGCCTCAGGCCAAGTACTGCCCAGCATTGCAGCTCTGGAAAACTCAGGAATTCCTCTTCCTTTAAGTTTACTTCCTCGTCTTCTTTTTCATCTAAAAAAAGGGGCTTTCTCCCAATAGCAAAAGTTACTATATTCAGAAAACATTGGGGGAAAAAAGTAAAAAGAAAAAAAAAAGTCCCTCGTGACCCTCCCGCCATCTCTCAGTCCCACCACCTAGCCAGGCAAGGTCACCACGTTGGCAGCAGGACGTGTGACTTCCAGATGTTTTCTTTGCCTTTGCAGAGACCTGCAGATTTCAAGGGAGCGCCGTGGCTTTTTTCTCCGTGTGCCTACCTGGGGGCGTTAAATTGGAAGCCCCACCCCGGAAGAAACGTGAGGCAGAGCGTCCTTCTGCCCTTGTGTGGGCTGCCTCACGTTCTCCCCTGCCCCCAGGGGAAGAGGGGGTGCTGGGGGCGGGTGAGAGATTAGGGAAACGATGTAAGCATGCCCCTTGCACTCTCAGATTTACGGATTTTCATCTGGGATGATCCTCAGCACCTCTGGTGGTTCTCAGCCAAGGGCAGCGTCACAACCCTTGGCTGGGGGAGCTTTTGGAAAAATGTGGGAGGGTTCTTTGTTGTCACAATGCTTGGGGGACACGATGGTATCTAATGGATGGGGGCTAGGAAGGCTAACCACCCTACTACGGGTCAGACAGCCCTGGCAGGTATGTCAATAGCCAAGGGGGTTGAGAAGCACTGCACAGGGCCAAGCTCACCCGGGCCGGCCCTTCCCTCACCCGGGAGAACGGGAGAACGTAGTTGGGGGCGGGCCGGACGACTCACAGGGGAAAAGGGGAGGAAGCCGGCGCCCAGCAGCGCTTAGTAACAAGCTGCTATCTTGCTCTCCATCTGCTCCACCTTTCAGTCTGTTTCTCAATCGGTTTCTGACTCTGAGGGGAAGAGAGAAATGTGATTAATTACCAACTTCCCACATAGACTTCTAAAAAACATACAGCACCGTGATACTATGCGGGTTGTTTTGTACCTTGCCTTTTCTGACCTAGAAATAGATCACAGATATTTTTGTCATGACAATAAATATTTTGTCGGCAGCATGACTTTACATGGCTGTACCCAATTCTGACATACTAGATGTGCCATAGCTCACCTAATCAGTTCTCTTCTTTTAGACATTTAGTCCGTGTCCAGTGTTTTTGAGTATGCAAACTGTACTGCGATGAATGCCCTTATTTCTGATTTTCGGGGATAAATTCTGAGAATCGGAATTAAGGTATATGCATAATATTTATTGAGATGTGATTGGCATGCAACAAGCTGCATTCATCGATAGTGTGCACTTTGACATATATACGCACCCATGAAATCATCACCATCATCCTGATCGGGAATGTATGGCTCATCCCAAAACTTTCCTTGGGACCCTTCATCGTTCTTCCCTCCTGCCCTGCCCACTCTGTTCTCAGGCAACAGCTGATCTGCTTTCCATCATGATAGATGTGTTTGGATTTTCTGGAGTTTGATATAAATGGAACTACACTGTATGTACTCTGATTGCCTGACTTCTTTTGTTCAAAATAATTATTTTGAAATTCATCTATGTTGTTGAGTGTATCAACAATTCATTCCTTTTTATTGCTGAGGAGTATTCCATATTGTCGATAGAGCACAATTTGTGGATTCAGTCACCTGTGGATGGATATTTGGGTTGTTCCCGATTTCCAGTTTGGGGCTTTTACATATACTATTTTACATATTACAGATGCTATTCATGTCCAAGACTTTATGTAGACCTCAGGTTTCATTTCTCCTGGGTAAATTCCTATAAGCGCAATGGCTGGGTCATATGGTAGTTGTGATGCATGTAACTTTTTAAGAGACTGCCAAATTATTAGAAAAAGTGGCTATTAAGAATTTTGATGTTTATTTTAAAATAATGCAAGTGAATCTGAATTCATTTTAATTGCCCTTAGATTGGGAGCATAAGGTCATAGGACAGTGGAGTTAGACAGCAGTTGATCTCATAGTTCTTTGCTGTCCTCTTTGAAAACAGTGATCCAGAATGGTTAAATATCTTTTCTAAGGCCTTTTAGCTCATGGCCTAGTCCATTCACTCTTCTATCAGACTCCAAATTTGGGAGGAATTCTACTAGACATGTTGCAACTTCCCAGCACAAGCTCGTGTTACGGCCGCCAAGGGCACAGATACTCTTCAAAGTCGGCCCTGCGTGGCATGTGCTACGTAACTTGGGGCATGAAACATCTTTTGAAACTGGGGGACTTTTTCGGGACATGGAGTAAAAGAGCATCGAAAGGTCAATGAGAGTATAATCTCCAGGAAATCCTATCTGACCACTCACAGTATCAACAGCATTCAACAGCAGGTAAAATAAAAATATGCTACCCTCATTAATTGGGGTACAGAGGAGACCCATGTAATTTCTAAACAAACTGATCCACCCAAAGGTGAAGACCATAGAGAAGACACCGTGCCAGTTACACGGTTCCTTGGGCTTACCTTTCCGGCTCCCACTGCCTATCGCCATATTCATCAGCACTGTCCCCAAGCAGTCTCCGGGAGTGAAGTTAACCAGTGTGTGCATGCGCTCCCTGGCAATTGTTTTGCTTGGCCTAAGAAGCTGTCACGGGGTTGAGAACGCTGCCGCTTTAACCAGATTTCATCTCCACGTGTCACCACTCACGTCAAAGCAAAAATGCGCTCAGACGTGAGTTGTCCGGCTTTCATCAAGAGCGCCAGCCTGCCTGAGTCTTGTTCCACTTGGTTAAGCCTGTTATTTAAATTGTTAAAATTGAGACATCGGCAGTAAATTTCAGAGAAGATATAACAATTATTGGATACAAGCTGGGCTCTTGTACTTGAGAATGTACCCTGCCCTCCATCTACCAGCAGAATTAGCCACAAATCATTTACAACTGTTTCTTTAAGAAGCGTGCCCTCTTCTACTTGGATGGTATTAAATCACAGTCCATCTCCACCTGGGCCAGATTTCCAGCTTTCAGATAGGTTTGGTTCCAGTCAGCAGAGTGGCAAAGCACTCCCGGGACCACCGTTTAATGCCTGTAACTTTCTGAGAGCTGAATGAGGCTTCTGGCTGTGAGTTTTGTGTTTAGGTGACTTTATCCATCAGGCAGGGGCGCCACAAGTCAGAACAATCGCCCTGTGAGCGTGAGGGGAAGGAACAGCTGGGAGGCTCTCCGAGTGACCTTGTGTCATTTGGTGATCCCATTAAAATCCTATAGGAGCGTTTGACCTTGGGGGATTGTGCCTGGTGCCACAATCTAATTGTACCCAGGCACAGGCTAAAGGGAAGAGGTAAGTATGAATGAAGCTTGGAATCCTTGGATGGATCATCAGAGACCTTCTGGTCCATCTCATCCAATCTCCCTCCCAGGGGTGGAACCCCAATAAGAATGGGCTTCTTTAACAGTTGATTCCTTAGATTTTTAGGTTAACAGAAGTCCCGGGGTTGGCAGCTATGGTTGTTTAATACACATGACTCTCAAGTAAAATCCCTCTTAATCTGCACTTGTGGAGTTGTTTGTTTGGACCCAAATGTCAGACTTGACATTTAGTTACCCTCAATTTCATCATAGCGATTTTGGTCTATTACTTCTGCTAATGAAATACTTAAAAGTTCTGCTTCTGACATTTAATGTATGAGGTTTGTGTACTCTTTAAAATTCTTTATCTTTATCTAACTCATAGAAAAAAACAAAACAAAACAAAACAGACATTCTAGGGCCGAGAGAAAGCCTAAGGCTCTCATGTAAAAACCAGTGAACCAAGAACCAGAGAAGCTAAAAAACTGTCCTAAAGCCATAATCTAAATAGTGGCATTTAACCATGGATACTCTGTGAGTATATGTTGTCTTGATATTTGAAAATCTACCCCACTGTGATGTGAGCACACATTTCCTCACTTTACCCATAGGCTACTGTAGGAGGCTTTGTAGAATCAGAACCTGTCATGGCGTTTCCCTCCACACATTCATTCCTTAGGTATCACCTCAGATCTTCCTGCCTGAACAACATCTCTGAGCCCCTGGCCACTTGATTTGCCTCAGTCACCACGGTGACTGTCTTTTATGGGTATAACCCAAGGTAACTAACTCATGCCTGTCCAAGAGCCACCCTTGGGCACTGATGCATGACACTATGTGGAACCCCCGTGTGCACCTCTCTATGAGCAGCTTGGAAGTACAGGGGTGTATTCATCAGGGTTTTCTAGAGAAACAACCAATGGGACTCATGTGCACATGTGTGCACACGTGTGTGTGCGTGCACGTGTGCATGAGTGTGTGTGTGTAATGAGTTGACTCACCTGATTATGGAGGTTGTTAAGTCTGAAACCTGCAGTGTGGGGGGACCCTAGATGGGCTCAAGACCTGGGAAAGCCAACGGTGCAGCTGCAGTCTGAAGGCCAGCAGGCTGTCACGGATTTAAATGTTGATCCCATCCAAAGATGTCCCCTGAGTGATCATATACAATTACCCAGAGGGAAAGAACTTGGACCATTGAGCAATGGAAGTCAGTGGGTGCATTATTCTTCCCGCCCCACCCACCAGCAGGCAGCCCCTCGGAATTCCATGTGCACCACTGAACCATTAGTTGTTTTCGTGTTCGGGTGGACCCAGCTTGAAGTCGCCCCTCCTCGCCCTCCCCCACCCCCTGATTTACAACCCTTTCCCTTACTTTCACTTCCCTGGGATTGTACCCCCAAAAGTATTAGTACATAAGCTTTTGCTTCAGGCTCCATTTTCTAGGAACCTGGGCTACGATGCCTTCTTCTCAATTGGCATGCACCTCCTCGAACCCGATTAAAGCCAGAAGCTCACTGCACAAAACATGCCCTCGCCCCACCTTGGTATCTGGGGCACATTTCAAGAAGCGCTTACTGCAAACTTTCATTGATTTCGTTTGACCAGTTAAAGACCTGTTGCAGATGATAGACCAAGCCTCCATGGCAGGAACTATTATTACCATTTGTGCACAGCATATGGACTGTAACTTCGTCAGCTCGACTCCCACAGCCTAAATCAATCCTGTCTGTCTAGACAAAGCAATTCAACTTCTTGGTAATTTACCAATTACAGGGCACTTACTTATGGGAGACTTCACAAGTGTAGGACATGATGAAGGGTATGGAGAATAAGAGGTAAGATTTCTGCTCCCCGATTGCTGCTAGCGCTCCCATCAAATTGAGATGGCACTTATCAAGTTAGACGTGTGAAATACTTTTTATAAAAGTCTTTTGACCAAGACGTTTCAGAATTCAAATGATTCTGTGGGAGCCATCGAATGCCTCGGTGACGATGAGCCAGCAAAGTAAGCTGGGAGACTGAGAGGAAAAGATGGGGTGGCTGCTGCCCTTTGCTCTGGTTGCGTCTGGTGTTTGAGGGGACTGGAAGGGAGTAGACCCACAGATAACACAGAAACAACAAGCCATCTGTAGACAGTGCTGGCTCTGAAATGAAATACAAAGCAACCATCTCTTTAGCGGTAGATTTGCAACCTGAATGAAAATTTAAGCTACTGTTATGATTCCGTTGCATTCTCCAAAGCACGGGTAGACTTGCAAGCCGGGGCAGAAATCGGATGGCTGAGGCTAGGCTGGGGCCCATTTCCATATCCATCTGCTATCTGGCTACCGCAGAGAAACACGTAATCCACGTTAATGGCATAATTGGTAGCAGGTGAGAAGTATGAGTCTTCCTACTACCCCCCTTCAGTGTTAGATACATGTGTTAATCATTTGGGACTTTTTACACTATTCTTGCACTCGTCCAAAAAACTTATTTTTTTCAAAGATGCAGATAGACTCTTTGGAACTAAGACTAGACAGAAAACCTTTAAGAACGATGTATTTCCTGAATTATAGAGGTGCTACCGCAACATATCCCTGGATGTGAAAATCTACTCTAAGATCTAATACTGTCAGAAACATGCCCTTGTTTAATTACACCTTTTGTTCATTGGTCCCGACCCTTATTCAGGCAAAACTCCCACTGACTTCCAATTGATGAGCTGATTTGACTTAAATCAGCTCCAAGTGGCGCCCCTCCTAGTCTGCATTCTCATCATGTGATGCAATGTGTCATCATGTGGCAATGATGTGTATTGGCAGTCTTACACTGATGATTAATTGCTGGGAAAGTAATTTCTTTATAATTGCACCTGAATGCTTTTGGTGGCCTGACATCCTAGGGACTCAGGCGCTCTGGGCTCTGGCTGAGAATGGCTCCAGGGAGATGACGTCATACTTCCATCTCACCCCCAAATGAACTCAGGTCTTTGCACACAATAGTAGCAGGTAACATTTCTGGAGGGCTGGGTTGGCACTGGGCATGGCGTCCCACGTTCTGCACGCATTGCCTTGTCTCCTGTTGTCTATGTGACACCCGCGAGGCAGAGGCGGCAGGCAGGTGCTGCTGTCTCCCGTGGAGACCCGCGGGGACCATTCCCGGCTCGGCACCTTCCACCTGGCCTGCTCGGCTCGCTCGTCACCTGGCCGCGTCCTTTTCCCACGTTAGGCATCAGTGTGCATGTCACCTCCTTGGGTAGGCCATCCCCGATCAGTCCGTGCAAAGGAGGCCTGTTGGCTCACTGGGGAAGCATCAGTGACCGGGTCAGCTCTCTTTCCCTTATAGCACTTCCCCAGTCCACGCTTCCCTTGTTTGGGGTAGCATTTTGTTTCTGTGTTGTTTCCCATTGCAAGGTAAGTTCCACGAGGACAGCAGCTTGGTCTGAATTGTTTATCACTCTCGCTCTGCTGTCTGGGCAGGGACCACACTTCACAGATGCTCAGACTTCGGATTAGAAGCCTGTGCCCGGTCGGCATGCAGGCTGGGCAGAGTGTCCCGGCAGAAATGAGCGAAGGCGCTGAAGAGGGCAGGTGTGGGGCTTGAGAACGAGGAGCCTCGGGGCACCGCGTGCTTTCCTCGTGCTTGCCTGCTGCCTTGCTCTTTCGTTTCCCCTCCGGGCTTTCTCCTGACTCGCCCATGCCTCTCCAGCATTTGCTTGCCTTAGAGCAGACACACTTTGCCCTGTGCCATGGGAGATGCTGAAACCGGCTTAGGTTGTCTCCTGACTGAGGCGTACAGGCCTTTGCTTTGCATGATTACCGTGACACTGGACAGTGCAGGAAATCCAAGGAGACAGCTAACCGAAGGAACTTCAGCATCTTGAAGGCTGGACTGAGGCCGGGGTGCACTTGACACTGACCACACGCACACCTTGAAAGGTGACATGGCTCATTACCAGCCAGTTGTGTTGGTGAGAAGTGACTAGACCCTAATGTGTCCGTGTGAACGCATTGGCTTGGGACGATTGGCCGGTCCTCACTAAGTATGCAACTAGCTTTTAGACAAAATGCCTTTTGCCCCCAAGATGTGGGAGGGAGGTTGAAAGGGCCTGGTGGGTCTGCAGGGTCTCCCCGCTGGGCATTCTCGCAGGCGCACAGCAGGGCTCCACCTGCAGGGAGCCTCCAGGAGCACATTGCATATTCGTCCTTGCGGTTCACAACGTCCTCACGGCCTTTCAAAGCGCCTGACGTCCCTGCAAGTTGGCTGCTGCGAATGCAAACGCGAACAGAGAACAGAGCGTGTTTCCGGCTTCTGTCAGTCGGCCCTCAAGCCCTACGTTCCTGCAGACACCCCTTCTCCTGCCTGATTTATTTCATATTAAAAGGGCTGTCAATCCGTATCACAAGAACGGCGTGGAAAAGAGTGAGTGATGTTTGCCAAGTGCGCTTCTTGGTGTTGTTAATTGTTAGAAATAATCGTCTCCCTCTGCGCGGCCATACTCCTGCCCCCCTCCACGGCCCCCCCAGGCCCCTACTCGCCTTTCCGTGCAGGCGCCCACACCTCAGAGGGATGGGTTCCATTTAGGGGCATTTCCATTAGAAATGTGTTTTGTGAGGCTGTGGCAGACCCTTTTTAGTACCCATCAAATATATCTCTTTTCACCATCTGATGGCTTGGCAACGGGACCATTCTTCTTTCAAAGAAAATAAATGCGCCTGCGATGTGGAGGCACGTTTAGCGCTGGAGGGGCTTTGCCCTGGGTGACGACGTGCGCTGCCTTCTGTGGGCTGCGTGACAACGCGACGCTGAGGACGCCGCCTGCAGTCCCAGCGGGACGGCCTTCCGTGCCCGCACTACGGCTTTAGGTTGGTGCAGACTCGTGCCTACTTCTGCCGTGCAGGCCAGCTTTCCTCACCTTTGGTGGCTATTTTCGGCCTATCAGCAGATTGCTCCGTCATTCCACGCTATCCATTTCTCACCACTCTTGAAGGTGCCTGATTTTTAGAGAGCCAGTCAAAGCCACCTTCACCTACCACGTGCAAACTCCCAGTGACAGTCACCAGCAGTCAGATGGCCTCCCTGCATGCCTCTATTTTGAGCATGCGTGGGAATTACTGGGAGAGCTTGTTGAGAACCAAACTCTTGAGCTCCAGCCCCAGAAATGTAGCTGGTGTGGGGCAGGGCCCAGGAATCTGCATTTTACATACTTGCTCCAGCCATGTGTGTGAAAAGGCTTGGGGTGGTGGTGGGGTTGGGGTCAGGTGGGGGGTGACCAGGGGTGGCAGGGAGCTGGCAGGAGGCCACAGGCATCACCTGGTGATGCAATCGACCCAGGCCCCATCTCCTCCCTCCAGGCGACCTCCAGGCCCCCCGTTTCCCTGCTCTGCTCTCCAGCATTTCAGAGAAGAACATAATCACTTGGGGAAAGGCCCCAAATGATATCCATGTGGCTCTCTCCTTTCCAAAAGAATTAGGCACATTGTAGAATTTTGTTGTGAAGAGATTGGAAGAAGAGGAGAGGAAGAAGGAAAATATTCCAGCATAAAAATACATGCAAACTACTGCTCAGTAACAAAGCCCTCCAGTGACCCAAGGAAAATGCTGCCTTTGAGGAGGCAGCAGACCCACCTCCTTGAGGTTGGGTCAGTGGGAAACACCCCTGGGGCCTCCAGGGAGGATCAGATGACAGAAGATGCTGGTGTGGGAGGGAGGTCCTGAGTATGCAGCACCCCAAATCTGTTTTTGCTGTCAGTAACACCTACAGAAAGGTGGCCCCTGAAGAGAATGGGCAAATCTACACAAACCCACTGAGATTTGGGAAGAAAACGCTCGGAACACCTACAATTTAATAAGTAATATGAAAAACAAAGGTAACAAATACTCAAACGCATCAGTTTCTAATTCTCCTACTCTGTTTACTATCACCTGTTCTCGTGAGGGCATCGCCTTTCGTTGTGTTGTGTGGCAGACATGTCGTACAATGGTGGGCTACTCTGCGATTTATCCCAATTCTGCGTTCAGTGACATCATCTCGGTAGCTTGCAATTGACCATGGCACATCTATGTACACCATGGCAATCAGCAAATGCTGCAAATCAGCACTTGGTTTATTGTTCTGTTGACTCTCTAGACTTAAGAAAGTAAGGGAGAAGGTGTTAATAATGCTGATTAAACTTAAAAGTGTGTCATGTCTATAGCTGTTACATTGTGACGAGCACTAACATTTGAGGAAATATTCTTCCAGTATTTGAAAACCATTATCTGATTCAGCAAAGGAGTCACTCCTGTCATTGACATACAAATAGAGTTCTGACACCTGCCTTTGTTTTTCACTTTTGTCCTACTCACAGATATACATGAAAATAGCAGCCACTCTTCATGTTGGAACCCCACTCATCATCGTTTGCAACCTGGGGAGGGTATGGACACATGAGTTCATGAAAGAGTCGGCCAAAGCCTTATGTGGAATTACAATAAAGAGTTTTGCTTATTTTATTTTTATTTGTCAACTATGTGCTACATATCCTTCAAATCAGTAAAATTTATAATAAACCCATGTACATGTATACCCATATACAGGCCCTCATGCTGGGAGCTGGTTGTTAAACACACGAGGGCTGTCCAGAAAGAATCCAGCCATAAATGCCCCTATTTTTCATATTACATGGCTGGATACTTCCCAGACAGCCCTCATATACCGCAGCATGTCGCTAACTTAATCACAGTTACAAATACCAGCTAGTAGACTCTTCCTTGGGAACCCCAGTTAGGGGCAGCGAACTTACTCAAAAGCAGCCTTATCTACTGGATTATTGCTGCTCGACTAAAGAGCCCCTATGTGATTCAATCCTTGATTTCCCATTTTGTCTAGAACAGAGCCTCTCTTCAGTAAGTGCTCAAAAATGCTCAACAAATAGTGTATCTCAATATAAGCATGCCAACGAATGGTCAGCTGCACAGAATACCCGTGATCAGAATCAAACACAGGAAGACCAGAAAATGGAGCAAAGAAACGTAGACTCCACGGTCCCCTCTAATTTGGGACCAGTGACTGGGACAAGATGGTTGTTTTATTTGAAGGAAGCTCTGTGATAGCTTACATTGGGATGGCAGCTGGGCGAGGCTCTGCACCCCGCAGCCCACTCCTCTGCTCGGGGCGCGGTCTTTGAGAGACACCCTACTTTGGTAGCAGTCTGCGTGCGCTGGGTGGGGCAAGGCAAAGACTGCGGCCAGCTGAGGATGTGGTGGGGGGTGGGAGAAGGACGGGGGGTGTATACCAGGTACCCTAGTTCTGCTAGTGCCAGTGATACCCTTGCTGCGTGCCAGGGACTGTGCTGTGTGTTCTACAAACAGTAGTTCATTTAAAACCTCACAGCCAGCCTTGTGAAGCCCGATTATCAACCCATTTTACATGGAAGGAAACTGAGGCTCCATGAGGTTAGACCACCTAAGTAGTCCGGAGCAGAGCTTGGGGTACCCACCCTGCAGGCCCCCTAGTTCCAGAGGCCGTGCCGGCCGGCGTACCCGCTGACTGAATGAGGGTTGGCCACAGCACAGGGATTTCTTTTCTCATGCCTCCTAGTGTCCTGGTCACGGGTAATGTTTGGGATCATAATTTGGTGTTTATGAGCCTGCCCCAAGAGGACACTTGGACTTTTTAAATTTTTATTTATTTATTTATTTTTGAGCTTTATGAGTCACCAGCACTTTGGGAACTTTTCTGGGGTGAGAGGAGTTGCTACAAGGTTCTGTGGCTCTAGAGACCCTTGAGGGCTCCTGGGCTGGGAATCTGCATGGTGTCTTCCAGGGAGGTCAAATCCTTGGGCCTTGGAGGGGAATGGGATGCTCAGGAAGTCTGTTGTGTGCCAAGTTTGTCCTTACAGCCCCCTAGAGAGGAGCACTCTGGAACTCCTCGAATGGCCGGTTCCTCTGTTTAACAATTTTTACTTCCAAGAGTTCCTAGTACACATCTGCCCTGAATTTCTCACTGTATTTGAGACACTTCCCACGTCTAGGCTGACTGTTATCAGAGAACACACACAGCGGTGGTCTGTGGGGATTCCGTGGACCGTCGGAAGTTCTCAAGTGTGTTAGCGTAGAAATGTCATGTCGCCAGAGGTCTCTGAAAGCTGCCTGGCACCGAAGTGTGCCCTCACGCCAACCCAGAAAGTGTTGGTATGTGAGTAGCCCACCAGCTGAATGGATGGCCACTTTGCACCACACCAGGCTAATTGCAGTACATTTTCTAATTCATTGCCAATTCCTGTGATATTTGCTGCAATAACGTGTCTCACAATGAACTCATTTGGTATTAATGTGAATGTAATAATACATCGTTCCATAGGAATTCCACTGTAATTTAGCATTCATTAATGTCCACTTATTGTAAAGTGTTCTGGAAAACACTTCAT
>PVJL010001555.1:223964-254242 GCA_004026885.1 Lyroderma lyra
TCCCTAGTCCACTCCGGTGAGCACCGTCTCATTTCAGAGTCTGCGTCCCAGGACACCTCATCGGTGACAATTCTCCCAAAGTCCCTAGGAGGAGGAATTCCTGGTTGGCAGCAAGGGAGGGAAGAATTCTGGAATGTGACAGGAAGAAAATGCAATGACAACCTTCAACAGCAATGCAAGTGTAGTATTCAGATCCTATCCCCCTTTCCTAGCTGGCTCGGGGGAGAACAGGTTGGTCCATGTGTCTTTACCCAGAACGTCGTCATAATCTAAAACGACCTTATCTGTCAAATTCTAAAGACTCTTCTACATCTTGGGCAAATTTCCACATTTTGGGGAACTCTAAATATGAGCTTGTGGGAAGACATGAGGGCTGGTTTGTGAGTAGGGGGTTCGTCAATCCTTTAATGTATCTCATTTGAATTACAAGGTGCAATTTTCTTTTTTGCACTAGATCTAAAATTCCAACAGAGTTCTGATATTTGAGTTTTGAAAAATTAATAGTCGCTTGTCAACTTCCAAAAAATAGGAGATTAATAATCATCAGCGAGTAGTTCTCAGCTCGCTTAGAGCAAGGCAAGCACTTAGGAGAGTGCGGGGAGTGCGGGTGTGCGGGTGTGTGCGTAGAAGAGGGCCTGCGGGATGAGTGGGTGGGAAGAAAGGCCAGCTCTGTCGCTCTGTTGACTTGACACTCCCTTAGCTGAGCACGATGGCGGTATGAGCTAAAGCAACATTCCCCACATGTGAGGCCCATAGTCCTGGTGGGACCAAAGGAGATTTTGGGTGGTATACAGATGGAAAAATACTATTTTCATCCTTATGAGTTCGTTGTGACCGTGTGCTTTTCTTTTTGGCAAGGGTTTCTATGCATAGAGAGTGATGTAAAGTTTTCTTCTAAAATAAATGTGTTTAAATTCAAAATAACTATATTTAAATAAAATATTTACTAGTACAAGTAGCCTATAGAGATAGTGGGGAAAAAATCATCACAGCGTGGTGGTATGTGACTACCGAACGTTTAGATGTGAAATCTGTTGGCTGAAGGTGCCAGAGACACTTAGAGAGGAGAGATTATTATCCAGAACATTGTGAGCACTTAGTGAATACGAAATCGAATACCAGATGACACCATGTGGAACCCAGGTCAATTGTTAAAACTGCTCACATTCTTGTTGTTGCTTTTGATGTGTTCGTAAGTGCGCTAGTTCCCCCTCGTCCCATTACACGTTGTTCGAAACTGTTTCAGGGACTTTCGTTTCTAGCACGTTTGCGTGGTCTATAAGATTTTGTTACTTATCACTCTCATGTAATTATTGCCCATAATTACACACCCAGCACGTCTCAGGTATCATTAAAGCCCATTAATTAAACATAAAAGCTTAAAGGGGATTAAATTAAATCCTTAAAGAGGATTTAAAGGAAATCTGGGAAAAAAAAAAAATCTCCCAGTCTGGCACATTTCCAGACTAAATATAGAAATTTGAGACAACTAGTGGTTTTCAAACTTTTTCAACTACAGAACATTGTGTTCAAATGAATCTTGCCGGGCTGCCCACAATGACAAAGAGAAAACTACCCAGAACTGTTTGGTGGGTGGGGGTGCGGGGGTGTGAGAGTCCTGAAGTGATGCGTGGACAAACTGTCCCACCCACCCTGCTCCACCCCGGAGGCTCATGGGATGTGGCACTCTGTTTGAAAACCTCTGACCTGGAACACTTTTCTGTCTCATTTGGTCTACACCTGTCGTTGTCTGTCTGCAACATGGTCAATGGGCTTTTATTTTATTGTGGTGTGATGCAGTGGTTGTATATTTCTCTGAGATTATTACAGTCATGTCCTGTCCGAGAACTGCCCCCCCATCACAAAAAAGTCTGGATTTAGGGAAAAAATAAACAGCCTCCTACACCATGAGCTCCATCCATGCAGGGCCTCAAGCTTCCGGTGCGTGTTGCTGCCTGGGCCTGGCACCTAGCAGGACCGCTGTGCGCGTCGGATGCACCAGGGGAAGCGCGCACAGCAGAGTTAGGGGTGACGCTTTGGAGAAATGGAATTAATGGGTGAAAGGGTGCGCACATTTTCAAAACCTTTAGTGAATGAGTTAAAAAGAGTAGCTGGGAGCTAAATAATCTAAATAATCTAAATGCAGGGAGCCCCAACGGTGATGATGGTTGGGACAAGGTAGTGGTTACACGATAGCAAAGAAAATGAATCCGAGACACTCAGAAAAGAAACAATAGGGGGATGGGTGGGGGCGGGAACCTGAAAGACTTGGTCCCAAAATGATTTTGTTTCCACCACGAAGAACACGAGCCACAGGAAATACCACAGGAACTTCACAAAGCTAGTCAGGAGTTCAGCTCATGGTATATATTGAGAGTTGCCTTAAAAGACACAACTCAGGGCCTGCGCAGCTGCTTGGGGTGTACGGTGTCACGGAGGTGAAGGTGGGAGCACCTATACACGCGACAATCGCGGTCACGGAACGTTCTCATGTCATCCCTGTCCAGGCTCTCCCCACGCCCCGCTGCTGCTCGTCCCCTCTCCACCCCTCCAAGCCATCCTGCCAGGCACCACTGTCCCCCAGGCCTTCCCCGACAGCCCAGCCCTTAGAACGCTTCCAATCCTCACAGCCTGTGATGCCACCTCTCTTGGCCTGGGTGTCTCAGTGGGTATGAGCATGGGCTGTGTCCCTGACTGGATGAGAAAGACATTAAGGGCAGCATCTTACGTTCCTTTGCATGTCCCGTAGCACCTCTGTCCAGCCCTCCGTGGGACAGGCGCTCGGGCCATGCTGGTTGGTTGAACGACACTGGCAGACTGAACAGCTTCTGGGAGTGCTCGCCTTCCAGTTCCCTCCTGATCCATACTGTGTTTGTTGGATTTTCCAACCTATGAAGGCCACAAACCAGGTCAGAAGCCACGTTCCCCGGAAGACTGAAGGAGAACTCAATTTATTGGTTTTAGAGCATCAGGTAGGACAATACCAGAGGGGCGGGGTCTTCCTGTAGAGCAGCCCCGTCCGAAGGTGTCACATGCCACATGCCGGAGCAACCTGATCCACCAGGAGATCTGTTTACAAGCCCGGCTGGCGTAGTCCCACAGGAATGCGCTCAGCTAATCCTCCCTGAAGGGACACACACCTACAGCGGATGCTGCACAGTGGCGGGCTCAGTGACTCGGCTGTGAAGGCGCGGCGCGGGCCATCCCGGATGAAAAAGGACCAGCATGAAGTCGTAGCGCATCATCGATGACATTCTCTTCCCTTTGAGAAACAGATTTGAAAATTTTACTTCCACGGGCCACCCTCCCCAACCGGTTCTCCCGAAAGATGGGCCCGGGAAGCAGGAAGAAGAGAAGGGAGTCAGCCCCTCGACTGGCACAACCCGGAGGAAGCAGGTCGCTCACCTGGAAACACCCGTGCCAGCCGCTTCTGGGCCTCTAGAACCCAGATCCCGCTCCGAGGGACCATTGCAGGGTCCAGGGTGTGAACATCCAGCTCACACTCTGCCCTTCCTGCCTTCACGCATCTGGTTCTCGTTCTCGCCCCGAAGCACGAGGGCACAGAACGACAGGGGAAGGCTGTAGCTGAGAGCTCGGTCTTGGACTATGTGGGGAGTGATCCAGACGGCACTGCTGTCATAGCAGCTGAATGCTTTGCTCAACATCTTTTGGCCTCAATTTCTTCATCTGAAAAATGAGGTTGATACCTACCTCACGAGGTTCTGGTGCAAGTTAAAAGAAATAATAGTCGTAAAGTTCTTAGCACAGTGACTGACACATAAAGAGTGTTCATGAAGTATATGTATCCGGTAAATATTTATTAAGCATCTATTATATACCAGGCATTGCTCTAGGCCAGGGATGTCCAACCTTTTGGCTTCTCCAGGCTACTTTCAAAGAAGAAGAATGGTCTTGGGCCACACATAAAATACATTCACACTAAAGATAGCTGATGAGCTAAAAAAATGGTCATAAAAAAAATCTCATAATCTTTTAAGAATTAGTATTGGGCCGCATTCAAAGCTGTTTTGGGTGGCATGTGGCCTGCGGGCTGTGGGTTGGACAAGCTTGTTTTAGGTACTTGGGTCACATCAGTTCTTATTATGGGGTCCTAGTGGGGTGAACAGAGTGTGGGGTTGGGGAGAAGCCTGGCTGAGATTATGATGTGAAAACCTCAATATTACTAATTCTACAGAGACCCCAGTGAGCAGTGGAGGCGGGGGAGAAGGTGGCGGGTCCACACTATTGCCCTCACCCTGAGAGAGACCCTGAGTCCATACCCATTGGTCACTGGCACTCTGGACCGAAAAACTCCCACAGTTGAGTCGAGTGCCTGGTCTGCTGTCTTCTGATGCAGTGACACAGTGGGGTGCGCCTCCCATCTTCGCCCCCAACTCAGCTCACCTCCAGCTGCCCCCCACCCCCCCTAGCCTGGCATGGCCAGAACAATGGCTCTCACTAGGATGGAATCGCCCTCATGCTTCCCTTGGAGGTGACTTCCAGACCTTTTCCCTTCATCTTCTCCTGCTCTCCAGTTGCCTTGCACACCTGGCGGGCTTACTGCAGCGCCAGGGTTAAGATGTTAATACCAAAGGGCATTAAGGACACAGGTGATCGTGTGGCACATTCATTACCATAGGCTGTTCCTTGGAATGTCAGTCACAAACAGGCATGGAGGAAACGACTCTGTTTGGAGCCACAGATCTGCCACATCCCAGGGGGAGTTGTTTTGCTTGCTGGGAATTAAGACAGTAGTTTCCATGTCAATCACAGATGGGAAACCAGCCAACCGAGCTGTTGTCTCGGTTCCTTTCAGTTTGGGGACATCTGTGCAGCCTTACGTTCCTCGGATGGAGGTAGGACGTCCCCTGTGAACACAGGAGAGCTTGTGTTAGAGAAAGGCGTGTTTGGGGTTTTCTGACAGCTCCTGAGGCTTGGTTTCAAAGGTTCCCTACTGTCTAGCCTCCCACAGGCCTTATAGCAATGGAGATATGAAGCAATCCACTGTCACGACAGCGGCCGGGGCCCCCAGGCACCTGGGGACCTTATTGGTGGGAAGAGGATGTGCCTCTAGCACACCAGATGCAGGGAAGGGGCTGAGGGCCTGAGACAAGGGGATTACGTGGGGCACATCACAGCATTAGGTGTAGCTTTGAAACACTTTGAGATCCTAGAACTCAAAGCAGCCACAGCAGGAAGAAAACCCATTTCTCAGTCAGATTATGCCAATTCACTCCCAATGGGCATTGTTGATTTTTTTCAGGAGGAGCTGTGTCCCTGGGGTCCCAGAACTTCTTCCCAAACCTGCCTGCTACTTGCGGGGCCCAGGTCTCATCCCACTGCAGGCCTGTGGCTTTCCTCTGCTCCTCGAGGGCCTCCAGCCTGCTTTCCCGGCAGCCTGCAGCGAGGGGGGTGGCCGAACAAGCTTGGGAAGCCGGGGTCTCCTGCTCCAGCTTTGGCTCACCATCGCCTTCAGCTTTGGTTTCCAGGGGCAGGAGTGACTCCTAGTGCATCAGTGACTCAAGCTGATGGGACACAGAGTGGATCTGCTCAGAGCCGCCCTTGCCCTGCGGTGGCCCTCGGGACACGGAGCCAGCCCCCCACACCACGAGCCTGAGCACCCTGCAACCAGGGAGGGGTCGGAGCTCAGGGGCCAGGTAACCCGCGAGACTTACTGACCGGAGCTAAGATCCGGGGCGCTGTGGAGGGCTTTGCGCCCCCTCGCCCGACAGCTGGAGGCCTCTCAGGCCAAGGCGGCCATCAGAGGGAGGCCGACAGCTGCTGTCCCCTGGTGTTGTGGTGGACGCCGGTGGCCCGCTCTGCCTTGGGCCGCAAATGCCGTCTGGACCTGGCAGCGCTACAGGACAGAATAGGAACGTGCACTCCTACCTTCCTGTCTCCTTTCTTGTCTTGTACAGCTGGGTTCTGACTGCCTGGATCCTGCTTCCTTTATATCAGCTACAGGAGATAAAAGAGTTACCTAGCATCTAAGATGTCACAATTGTTTGCACAATAAATTATTATTGCTATTTTACAGATGTGAAGAATTATCAGTACGACATCTGCTCCCTGTGTAGACATCTGTCCATCTCTCTGTCTACCCCCCAAATGGTCATCTGTTGTCTATTATGAGTCAAGCAAGGTGCTGCTTGTTACCTTGGACTCTGAATCCAGTGCTCTTCAACTTCACCGTAGCTGTCTCAGGAACAGTCTTCTTAATTATCAGGGAGCTTGATTTATTCAATGCACACTTTGGGGGTACCTCAATGTGCTGGCACATTCAAAATGCATACAGCAAAACCAAAAGCCAAAATCCCCAAATCCGTTTCCCCACAGAGCTTACGTCCTAACTGGGGAGACAGACAATGCAGACAGCAAAGGAGTGAAATCTGTAACGGAGAAGAGGAAGGCAGGGAGGGGGAGGGGTGCTTAACGAATGCGGGGCAAATAAATTACTCCCATGAAACTGCCGGCACACTGGCGGGACACGCTTCTGCTCGCAGTCGAACGTCCTTTCCTATGAGCGATTTCTTCCCCTGAAATGTTTCAGGGGCCCATGAAGCTGCTCCCCCATTTCTTCTTACTGGGGCTGACTGTGCCCCGCGATGTTCCACTGATGTGAAAGAACCGATGGCTCCTGATGCTAAGGCAGAAATGACTTCTGTGCCTCCCTCCAGCTCCATTTAGTTAAGTTATGTTTCTTCCTTTTTTTTTTTTAAAGATGTACCATAAAACCTTATTGATTGAGCTCAGCAGTTTGAAATTTATGATGCTTTAGATAGGCTTTGGCTTGCAATTGCCTCGAGGAGAAGTGGACGTAAGCAAATTAAGAATAAAAATAAGATTGCTAAACATCACACTACTTAAGGGAATAAGTTGCTTTTTTATTATTTTGAGTAAGTTGTCTTAAACACATCAGAAGGCCTAAATCATACTTGACTGATATGCTCATTATAAATAATTCTTACCTACTCCTAAAAGCAGGAGCTGGCTAATGTACTTGCTACCTCGATTTAGACTCACAATATTGTGTTTAAAGCCCTTTTGGATTTGAGAGTAATAAAATGGCTTTTACTAAGCAAATATTCTAGAATTCACACTTCACTGAAATTGAGGTGCACTTTTTACCCGAATTTAGCCAGATTTTAATGTGCACCACACATCTGAACCTGGGTTTTTCCTATAGCTTATTTCAAAAGACGTATTTGTTCAGCCTTATCAGCAAGTCCTCAGTCATGCTTCCCTTGTATCAAGCACCTCAAGGGCAGGAGATAACATAAATGCGCTGGGATTTTAATAGCTGGAAATATGTCTGCATAAGGTTGACTGTATTTACCCAATGCCTATCGGAAAAGAGGTATGAAAGATGAAGGTAATCATTGGTGCTTCCAAATAGCTGCATGTTGGAATCATATTTGCAAAACATAGATTGTGCTGTCGTGGCTGATTTGGGACACTTCGGGGTGTTGGAAGTGGATGTGGCGCATGTCAGGCTGGTTGGGTGTGTAGGTAGGTGACGTGGCTGACCCACAGAGGTGGGTGTGTCAGTGAATCTATACCCACATCCGGACACGTGATTTTATTCCTGAGACACTCATTCCATGGTTGATAGTCCAGATCCATTTCATCATTTCTTTTATCATTTTTAGAAAATACAGAAATATATTAAGAAGGGGAAAAATCATGTTACATCCCACTAATCAGAGATAGATACCTATTGTTAGGATTTTGGTATACTTCTTTTTATTTCTCCCTTAATACAAGCATGTTCAAAAAAATTGGGATTATATTGTTTATACCATTTTATATGTAGCCCTTCCACTTATTGCAATTAGGGCTTTTTTTCATGTTAATAACTACATATTATAAATGAAAATATAAATATCTGATAGTTACACCATAATTTATTCAACCTTTTCCTGTTGTTGAAATTTAGTCTGTTTTCATTTTTTTTTTTTTGCTTATGTATAATAAACATTGTTGAACAACTCTGACAAATTACTTTAGGTACTTATTTTGGGGTACTTTCCTCACCTTGAAAGAGGCTTACAGAGCTAGAACGTGTGCTCAGGATCCAGATGAGACACTGCATGGTTTATTTGTGGCAAGAATGTTCTGGGCTCACACTGATCCAATGGTATTTGGTCATTTACTTCTTCAAAGGATTTACTGAGGTCATAGTCTGTGCTCGGCACTGTGGGAGACCACACAAAGACTGGGGACTTCAACTTCTTGCTGAAAGACACGCTTAGACACCATCCAAGACATCTGTGATTGCATTTGCAGATAAAAACTGCTAACAGTTACAGACAACTTCCCATATGTTATTCTAGGTGTAATATTAACATGTCTACTTACTCAGTTCTCACGATAGCTACCAATACCGTCATGAACCACATTTTATAGTGAGAAAATCAAAGCACAGAGAGGTTAAGTAATTACTCCCCCAAGAGCAGCAAATTGTCTCATCTGGTTTGGATAAGTAAATTATTTGAAGGTAGAAAAGGCATTGTTCTACCTGTCTTGTCCCAAGCAACTTTTGAGGAGAAATGCTAGAAAAGTAGGGCACTTGACTTGTAATAAGGAACTCATTTAATAGATACCTTGTTCATATTCTTAGTTTCATTTTAAAAAGTGCATTGAATGGATGCATGGACAGTGACTGCAGGATGCTTTCGGCTGCAAGGCTGGCAGATGCAGGGGTCCCCGCGGCGTGCGGGTGCCACCTCCTGCTGGCTCAGAGCGCCCTCCGACTCTGGGTTCGGTGACCGTGCTAGTAGCTCCAAACCAGCCAAGGTGGGCTTATGTCAATGACAGCTCAGCAGACCCTACCAACCAGAGTTTTTTTGTGTTCTTGGAGAGCTGGTCGTGAAACACCAGCACACCGCCCTCTGGGAGTGTTAGAGAGTCCGTTTAAGTGGAAGCCATTCCGAGGTCGGGAAGACAAAGGGGGGAGTGTAACGAGGAGGCCAACCCGAACCCTTTTCCCCATGGTCCTGAAGCTTCGTGCCTCTTGCTTTCTTTCCTGGGGTGATTTCAGAGTCCGGGAGACTTGGTTCAGATCGCCGAGGAATTTCGGTCGTCAGGGCTTGCGTGCAGGGGGACAGTAGAGGCTGTTGGGGACCCGATGGCAGCATTATGAGCAGCTTGGACGCACTGCCAGCGCCTGCAGAGCTCAGCTCTCCCCAGCTGTCCCGCCACGGGAATGTGGGGGGATACCCGCCCGGGAGCCCTGCCGGAGACCCCCCCGTGTGCGTGCACAAGGAAACAGGCCTCCGCCGAAGGAGCCTTGCCCATCACGGGTCCAATCCTTTCATTTCCCCAAGGAACATGCCCGTGAGAGCGCAGGGAGCTGCCTGGGGGCACGGTGCCTGCTGTGCCTGTCAGCCTGCCCGCTCCCACGTGGGTCAGGGTACTTCACTCGGGGACAAGGACGCCCTGAGGATTAAATAACGCACGTGAAGAGCTTGCATGCAGTAGGGTCTCAATAGGTATTGATCACACAGAACCTTTGGGATAACACCGGTCTTTCTTATAGCCAGAGAGAGAGGAAGAGAGTTCCGAAAAGAAAGTTATATTAATATATTGAAAACCAGCATACTACTAATTAATAATGTATTAATTTGATCTATTAATATATTGAAAATCCACATATGCATTAGTAAGACATTAACATTTCAAAATCTCCCATAAAGAGTCTCCCCCAAAACCGGGCTTTGCAGGTGTTCTAGTCAGTGATGCACAGCATTAGGTGTTCCACCTTTTTTTAACTTCAAAGGATTTCTAGCTGGATGAGGGGCCAAATAATCACCAGATGGGCACATACTCCCGTAGGCCTTTTCTAGGAGAATTTTTAAAATGTATTGGGGTGGCATTGGTTAATAAAATTATGTAGGTTTCAAGTGTCCAATTCTGTAACACATCATCTATGTATTTATTGCATTGTGTGTTCCCCACCAAAGTCGAATCTCCTTCCATCACCATGTGTTTGACACTCTTTATCCTCTCCCACCTCCCCTCACCCCACTCCCTCTCCCTCTGCTGACCACTAACGCATTGCCTGTGTCTGTGAGGTTTTGTTTGTCAGTCTTGTTTATTTGTCGCTTTCGGTTTTATATCCCACACCTGAGTGAAGTTGTATGGCTCTCACAACAGCCTCCTGGACATTTTTGTCTCCGGTGTTGTTTCTCTCCAAACACTTCTGCGCCTAGCAGTCAAGGGTATTTTGCTAAAACGAATTGTGATCTGGTCCTGGCTTGTCTCTCCAGCATTATCTCCTGTTAAACTCCTATTCCATGCATCCCTACTCTCCAGCCATGCCCCTGGGGCTTTGCACATACTGTTTCCAATGTCTGGAATACCCTCTCACTCTCTCCCTCCTCCACCCAGTGCTGCTAACTCCTCTGAGCGTCCACTCAGACTCTCTAACTCTTCTCTTTCATCCTATAAGCTCTTTGAAGGCAGAAACCATGAATTACTCATCATTGCATCTCATGCACTCAGGATCTTGCCTAGAATAGAATAGAAGCTGAATTGAATTGAGTTGACTTTTCCCAGCACCTGCAGAAGAAGTGATGTGAGAGGCACATAGGTACTAACTTTGAACAACAAAAGTGCTATTGCATAGAAGGGGGAATTCTGTGTTCATTGCAAAGAGTAGAAACTGAGATAATAGGTGGATTCCAAGGAGATAAATATGAAGTCCATAGAAAGGCAATTCTAGCAAAATTACATCTGCTAAGATGGTATGGATGGTCTTGAAAAGTAGTGAGTGCCCGCTTCTGGAAATATTCAAAAGTAGGACTCCCAAGTTCACTGCTCAGTGATTTCTGTGGCGGTGGGCTCTGAAACTCGGACTCTGAAGTTCTGTGATTCTAGATGCAGCAGAAAGAGAATTCTTTTACAGTGGCTCCAAACCCATCCTCTAAGAACTTAAGATATTTTCTGGTGAACAATGACTCAAAGGAATGTCTTTGAGAATCAGAGCATAGTTGGTGGTAGGTAGGCATCCCTGGGGATGAAACTGGGGTTCAAAAATCTGGGAAGACCACAGGAGATGGTGACAAGGATACTCAGGATGGGCAGGGGGCCTGCCAGGGCTATGGCAGACTGAATCAGAGCACAGAGTCCCCATGGGCAGGAAGGAGGGGTCCTGGGTGTGGTCCTGTAAATGGACAAACTGGAGCATCATGGGAACCTACTGCAGGCGAATGGCAGACCAGGCCGGCTCTAGCACCGTCTGGCATTACGTGGCGCTGGGCCTCTAAGTTATATTATGGAACAGCTGACAAAAATGAGTCAGGACCCTACTCTCAGGCAACTGAGACATGGGTGCAGGCAAGGACTATGCCTGGGCTTTGATTGCAGGGGCTGGGCAGTAAGAGGCAGGCTCGCTTGCAAGCATCCTTAACAATTGTCAGCTCCATCTAACGATTGGAGTGGGACCACAGTAGAAAGTCGATCTGGTGGTCTCGAACTCTTCCTGTCCCTCACCTCACGATGGGAGCAGGGTTAGTTTCCTCCACTGGGTTAGTTCGAGTTCTTTCTACCCCAGGCTAAGTGGCTGTACCTATGGAGAGGGGAGCAATGTGGACACATAAGAGAATTACATCTTCACAGTTTAGAATTAATTTCGTAGGTCATTGCATTGATGGAGCCTCAGTTTGAAAGTGTTTCCTCTACTGGCTAATCTAAACCAGAGTCTCGGGGTACCTGTTCATTGTTGAAGGTGCACTTAAGATTAGGGAGTTAAGCTGTTAAGTATAAGAAAATTATTGCTAGGTTTTATTTTATTTTTCTCATTTGCTTAGAGGTCCTTGGTGACTTCTTTTTTCCTTCAATCAACTTTATTAAGGTATATTTTACATAAAATAAAATGCGCACACATACACACACACACACACACACACACACACACACACACCCCTGTGTAACCACCGCCATCACTCAGTTACGATATTGAACACATCTATCCCCCCACCAAAAGTTCCACTGTGTCTTTTCTCAGTTAATCCCCTCCCCTGGTCCCCCATGTCTCTAGGCAACCACAGATCTCCTGTCTGTCTGTATAGATTGCATTACCTGTTCTAGAATTTCAAATAAATGGAATCACATAGTATGTACTCTTGTGTCTAAATTCTATCACTCAGAATAATGTTTTTGAAATTCATTCATGTTGTGTCAGTGGACTTACTCTCTTTATTGCTGAGTGGCATTCTATTGTATGAATATATAAAAATTTGTTTATCTATTTGCTAGTTGATGAACATTTGGGTTATTTCCAGCTTGGGACTGTTATGAATGAAGTGCAATCAACATTTGTGTACAAGTGTTTTTTTGTAGACATATGTTTTCATTTCTCTTGAGTAGATAAGCTAGGTTACATGATAAGTGTATATTTAACTTTATAAGTAATAGCCAAACTGCTTTCTGAAACGGTTGTATATATTCCACCAGCAGTATGTAAGAGTTTCACTTTCTTAGATTTTTTGACGACACTTGGTGTTGCCAGTCTTTTAAAATCTAGCCATTTTAGTGGATGTATTATATATATATGAAAGTGATTGTTAAGTTTTGTTTTGGTTTTGCTATTCTCATGGTGAAAAGGTCTTGAAAACTTTTTTCTTGTTAAACTTTCTATTTTGAGATAATTATAGATTCACAATACAACTGTAGATTCACAGTAATACGAGAAGTCCTGTGGATTCTTTTTTTGTTTTTTGTTTTTGTTTTTGTTTTTGTTTTGGTATGTGGGTAGCTCCCTGACTGGGAATCGAACCCAGGCTGCAGCGCTGACAGCGCCAATGCCGAAGCCTTAAGCCACTACACCACCAGGGAACTCCACCTGTGGATTCTTTACCCATTTTCTCCTAATGGTAACGTCTTGAAAAATTGTAGCACAATATCACGACTTCGTGGAGCCTTATGAAATTACACCTCTCAAAGTTTAATTAATAAACAGAAACCAGAACCCTGTGATCATGCCCTGTGCTCGACTATCAACGAGAGACAGAGCATCAGCAGCTGCCCTAACTGTAATGCTGATGGATACACTGAGCATCACCACATTTCAGGGACTGGAAAAGCCACCGATCTGTTAGTATTGGCAACACTAACTCTTAGCTCCGAATCTGAAAATGCAATATGTGGAATTTCAAATTAGAAAGTCTCACTGAGAAAGCAAGACACAGAGTGAATGGCAAGGAGATAGTCAAAACTATGACACAAATGGTATTTCCTTGGAGCTCTGTCAGTAGGACTGTCATCGTGTCCTTTTTTTTTTTTTTTGCACATAGACATTTTCATATTTCTGACTCATCATGGATGGTAGCTCCATCCAGGGATAATGAAATAATGATGAGCATCAGTTTGCCCACCACCTCATTTGAGCTTCTAGCTTAAGATTTTTGGCTAGATCCCCAAATAAGTAATAAAAGGAACTGACTTGAGTTGGAGCTTTTCTTGCTTCCCCTGCCCATACCTGGCGGGAGGACTCGTGACAGTGGAATGGCTGAGACGCAGGGTGGCTGAGAGCAGAGGACCAGAAAGACCCAGGTAATCTTCAGCCTGGAAAATTAGCCCCTCCGGACTCTGGAGTTGATGGTAACAAGAGGGAAGCTAATCCTTGCGATAAAAGTTACAAGACACTCCTAAGGGAAAGTAAAGACAGAAAGGTGGAAGAACTAAATGTACTATAATTATCAATGTCATTTTAGAAAACCAACGAGAAAGAAAAAGATGGAAATTAGCTTGTTGAAAAATGGATGTAGGGACTCTTTCCCCATGTCCTGTAGCACCTTGCTCCAGAAGATGACCATTTTAGCATCGTCCCCACATTATTGTGACAGGACAATCACTCTTTTGGGAGATCAGGGCAAAGTCAAGGTTACCAGTCATAATTTCTTTTAACATCCGGTCCTCCATCTCAAAATGCTGCACCATCTCCTCCCTTCCTTCCTTGCTCCTGTCTCCAAAGTGTCTCTCCTCCTTCCCAGTGTGAATTTGCCCCCCTGTGCCCTTGGTCCCTTCTGCTTGCTCTGAATCTCACGCCACCAGGAATACATGTTGTCCTTGAATCTTCTCTGTATCTCCTTTCCTGGACCTGCAAGCATGCTTGAGTCTCCACCACCCTTCAAAGCATGCCCCTCAGGCCTGGCACTCCTCTTACCTACAGACCTCTACTGCTTCCTCCTTGGCTTAGGAAACGTTTCTAAAGAGCAGTGTCTACTCTTCAGTTGCTTTCCTCACCACCCACTTCTCTCCTTGACCTTGACAAACTGCTGGTTGCCCTTTACCCACACTGTTTTCTAGGGGTTGTCAGCATCCTTCTAAGCTCCGGGGTCCCTGACCTTTTCTCCTGTATCACAGCCCTGGTCTCATCGGAGACTATGGACATGTCCCTCCTACTTGTCACACTGGGCTTGCTGGAATTCTCAGCTGTCACTCTCTTCTCTTGCTCTGTTTCTAGGACATCTTTGCTATTTCTCTGCCCCAACAGATTTAAACCTCTGCAGAAATTTCCTTCTGAGCATTTTTCTCATCTTTCCCTATAATCTTTCTTCCAACAATCTCATCGGCTCCCTTCATTTCAACTAGAACCTCTAAACAAATGTCTTTGAACTCCATTGATTATACCTTTCTAAGAGCACTTACTCTTACTCTACTTAGCACTCTATATTTCTGTCTAAGTTTTAGGGTCATGTCAAGCTAAGACTGGGCTTTTGACTCACTTTTGTACCCCCCAGCATAATGTCCTGATAGTAGGCTGACCAGACCTGCTGTTTGAAATGGGACAGAAAACAATGGTACTGACCCGTTTCAAATAGCACACCTGGTCAGCCTAGAATATAGGAGAGGCTCAGATGACATTTGTTCAATAGCGTGATCTTGCTTCTTGGAAGTTGGGAGCCTTCATTTTGATGGCTTGTTGACATTGTGGTGAAGGACGGACAATTAAACCAGTAATTCCTCCCTTCCAAGACCCTATCCCAAGTGCCTGTCCCGGTCCAGGACATTCGGTATCTTCCTGGCACCGGTTCTCATCAACGATAGCGAAGCCTTCAGGAGAGAAGTCCTAGGAGTAATTGAGGCATGACTGGCACCCCCTGCACCGTTCCAAGCTGACAACAAGCAGGCATGGCAGCATCTGCCTCTTCCAAGTGGCATCTAATTTCTCGGAGGTGACTTTCTATTGCTTTACAGAGGCTGGCACACGATGCGGGGGAGCCTACTGGGAGTCGCACCTGAGCCCGGTGCCTGACTGCAGCAGGCAGCTGCCTAGTTAAGGCACATTTTACAGTTAAATTGTGCTCTGTCTGGGAATTGGAAACTACTGCAGAAGGACAAATGCAAATGAGATGCCGGTGCTGGTTAAGAGACAGCCCTGCCACAAAGCCTGAAGCCTTTCACGTTTGTCTGCAACTACTGTTTTGGGAGAACTTATGGGCCATTCTCCAAAGGCCTCTTGGAGAGGACAGAGGCAGCTTCGGTGCCGTGGGGAAGAACGTGAGCTTGGGGACACTGCCGTGGCGTTATTGTAAGCGCGGGCCTAGGCCACATGGGTCAAATGCTGGCTCCTCCGCTCACGGGCTGGGTAACCTTGGGCAAGTTACTTTCGGTGGCTGAGCCTCAGTTTCCTCATCTGTAAACTATAAATAATAAGACTTACCTCGTTAATGCATATATATGTAGATAAACCTTAGCTCAGCATGTGGTACGTGAGAAGCCTCCACGCAGTGCTAGCAATGTCACCATTGTTATTACTTACCGATTGTGAGCTGCTAGCAAGTCCCTTAACCTCACAGTGTCCCTTCCTTCATCTCTTGAGGTAGTTGTGAGGATTAGGTGAGAAAAAGGATACAGGAGGAGCTTGGCACAGACGGGCGCTTCGTGGATTATAGCCGTTGTTATTAATAGTGTTATTCTGACGAGCCAGACACCTGCAAGCCTGGTTCACTTACCTTAAGATAGTGGGTACCTGTTAGCTATGACTCCTGGGCGAGCAGAGTACACCAAAAAGCTCAAGGAAAGGCAAAGTGAGCATCAGCTTTAAGAGAAAAAGTTTCTCAAGACAGACGGATCTGGTTCCACGACTAACGACTTGACTTCCCTTAAACTCAGTTTCTTTCTCTGAAAAGGGGATTTCTTAGACTGGTGCATGCTGGGTGCCAGGGAGGGGACCCCGACTCATTGTCATTCTCCATAAAATCTAGCTGCTATTATTGAGAATGTGGGGGTATAATGCAGGAGTCTTGGGGAAGGGCTGGGGTGGGGAGAGGAAGAGGAGGAGGGAGGGCGGAGGGAGAAAAAGCAGAAGAGGGAGGGGAGAACCGGAGAGGGAGGGCAGAGAATTTCAGTTAACAACACGGAAAGGAGACCCCGACTTGGAAGCGACAAACCCTGCGTGCGGGCCGGGGCGGGGTTCCACTCTCTTGGTGCCCCGTGTGTATCGCCCATGGTGCCAGGCGTCGGATGGCTGCGACATCGAAAGTCGTCAACAGATACTGACGCAAGTAGTTACCCAGTGAGAGTGTGTGTGCTTAGGCAGTGCTTCAGGGTTCTGGAACTCAAGACTGTGGAGGGGCAGTGCCCTTCTAACCAGTCTGTGTCTGGGGGCCACCAGAATGCCAGCGTTCTTTCCCATCTGCTGTTGTGGCCCAGAGGGTCTACTGAAGTCCCAGGGGGTGGTCTGATCCTTCCCCAAAGAGGGGGCTTTTTCAGGAGAGCAACAGTCACCCTCATCCAAAGTTCATGTGCAAGGTGTCCCCACGGCCCAGCAGGTAACAACCCCAGAGGAGACAGGACGGCGCAGGGCTCTCGGGGCCGGGCTGGTGGAGGCCCTCCCTCGCAGGCCTGCTGCCCGGAAAGCTTGGGAACCGGGGCAGGGGGCGTCCTGCCTCCTCCGCTCATGGGCCAAATGGCAGCGGGAAGGAAGGGCTGTTTGTTTTCCTCCCAGAGCAGGAATTCTCAGAAAATCGATTCTCCCTCGTTGACAATGCATACTAAGTGATTGAAAGGCCATTAAACCCATCAATGGGGTGCTCTTTAAATAAAATAAGTCCCTAAAAGGGATCTTAGACTTGGCAAAGTCAGTGAAGCTGACAGTGTGCTGGGCCTGCCCAGGGACCATAAATATGAGCGATCAGCTATGGGCGAGGTGGTGGGCGGGCAGACGAGGGAATCGGGAACAATGAATAGCTCTGCGCACAAAGGACAAACGTTGCCAGGCAAGCTTAATGGCGCTTATTTTATTTTTGACGGGATTTGCAAAGCCGGTAGATGAAGGGAAGTTTGCATCTTGATTTCAGTGAAACATTTGGCACTGCCTCCCACCAAATTCCATGCACAAAATTAATTCAAATTGTCTTGGATGGAAGCGTGGTCGCGTGGGCTGAAAATTGGCTGGCGCTCCGTGCACAGCAGGGAGGGGGGCAGGCCCCGCGGCCAGCCTGGTGGGAAGGCCGCACCCTGGCTCCCGTCAGAGCCCGGGGCGCCTCACTCTCTAGCTCCCCCTTAACAACCACCACCACCAATATTAAGTGATCACGTACAGTGTTCCAGACACTTAATCTTTTTAGGACCCTTCATTCTTCTAACCTCTGTCTTCCCTTTCAAGCAGCTCCTCAGCTGTGTGGATCGCCTCAGGGGACAAATGTGATCAGTAGAGGATGCAAGGTGAACAGGAAATGTCTGGGGAAAGTAAGAAGCAGGAAGGACTTGTGTCTTCAAGAGACAGGAACCCGTGAGGTGGTGTGTGTGACCAGAGAAGGCTGGGGGTCTGTGCCGTTGGGGCCCGTGTCCGGTTTCCTGGGCAGAGCCACTGCCTGGGTCCCTTCTAGAGGCAGTCTCCCGGGGACAGTCACAGAGGCGGCTGCCCCCCACATGGCTCAGAGGCAGAGACGGCCAGGTCTGCAGGGGCCGTTTGGGGTGAGAATGAAGAGCCCTCAGCAGCAGACTGTAGGGACTGCTGTCTTCCTTCCTGGAGAGCTGAGGATGCGCCGTGAGGAAGTGAGTGGAGTTACAGGAAACACTTTTGCTGGCACACTGAGGATTGTGGCGGCGTCAGCTCAGTGATTGCTTGCAGAAATGCTAGTAAATACAGGTCAGGAAACTGAGGTACAGAGAGGTAAAGTGGGGGCACAAATAGGGACTCAGGCAGGAGCCCCCCCCCCCCCCACATTGAGATTCTGTCCTCACTGAAGGAGGGTAGGACCGTCCCGGTTCTAGTCCAAGTTACATGTAAGGGAAGGACCACCTGGAGACTAGGGTGAGTTCGAATAATTCTGGGGAAATAAATGGCTCCACTGGGGACCAAAGCAATATCTCCAAAGCTCTGTTTGTGTTATGGTGCCTGCAGAAAATCATTCATTCATTCATTCGTTCGGTTATTCAGCGAACGTGTACCCCGGGAGCCTACTGTGTGCTGGACACTGCGTGGACAAGCCCGAGTCCGGCCCAGTCTCTGTACTCCAAGGCCTGGTGCCCGGGGAGGGCACACCCACACGTGGGTGATTTCTTTCAGGGCTGTTTTTATTTTTTATAATGTTCTGAACCTATTTCCCAATTTGATCCACCTTCAGTAGCATTGAGCTTGAGTTTAAAAATGTAACAGATTCAAAGTTTAATATTTGATTTTTAAAAAACCAATGAGCTAGATCCACATATATTCGGTCAGTTGAGTTTTGATAAAAGTACTGGAGAAAGGTAGTTTTCTCAACAAATGATGCTGAAACAAATGAATATTTATATGGAAAAAAAATGAATCTTGACCTTCATCCCACATTATATAAAAAAATTAATTGAAATGGCTCATAAACCTAAATGTAAAAGCCAAAATTATAAAACATAGGAGAAAAGGAAGGAGACACTCTAAAAAATAACCTTGACTTGATTAAGATACAAAATGTGATTTTTTTTTGGAAAGACCCGTGAGACACTGAATAAGCAATCCAGATATGTTCACAAAACATGTATCTCACCAAACCCCCCCCCCCCAATTTGTATCTAGACTATGTAAAGTCTTCTTACAATTCAGTGATAAGAAAAAGAACTCCGTTTTTAAAATGGGTAGAAATATGAATTAAAATTTCCCCAAAGAAAGGATATAAATGGTTACGAAGCACATGAAAAACTGCTCAGCATCTCTGGCGATCAGGGAACTAGAAATCAAAACCACAATGAGGTGTCGCTACACCCCCATGAGAAGTGCTGGAATGTAAAAGGACGGATCACCCTGAGTGAATTCGTGGAGCAATGAGAATTCTCATACGCTGCGTGGGAACGTAAAATGGGCCAAATGCTTTGGAAAACAGTTCGATAATTTCTTATAAAGTGAGTTATACTATTACCGTACTGCTCGACAATTCCACTCCTAGGTAATTAACCAAGAAAAATAAAAACATATATCCTTACGAAAATGGTGCACAAATGTTCATAGTAGCTTCGTTCATAATAGTTCAAAACTGGGACAATGCAAATGGCCATCGACTGCTAAGTGGATATGGAAATGACAGTTTATCTGCAATAGCAAGAAAAGAACTCAAAACCACTAGTTGAGATTTAAGATTCAAACCCCTTTTCTGAACCGTAGGACTTCTTTTCAGAAGGTGAGATAGTCCCAGCCACGTCCAGGGTCATTTCACAGCGTTTACGTTGGCCCAGGTTAACCCTGTGACCAACGCTGTTTTAGTTCCTCACGATCCTAACGAAAGTTCTCCTTCCTTCTATAAGCCCCTTCCTGGAAAAGTTTGTTCTGGGACTTTCCTGTCCGTCTTTCCACTGGCTTCCAGGTTCCCCCTTGATCCCAGGTGACAAAGCCTTTCTTGAAATCACCTCACCCCAGCTGATGACCTCCTGGAGTTCAGCCTCGAGATCGTCCCAGGGGACAGTCACACTTCGGTACAGTGTTTCTCTCCCGCCTTCAAGTCTCTGACCCTCATTCCCTTAGTGCTCCGGGGCCTTTCCACATCTGCCCACGGCTCCCGTCTCCCCTGACCTCACCTTTCCACGGCCCCCCAAACCCCCGCCAGCGCGCTGTGCCATGCTGTCCATTTCCAGATCGCCTTGTTTTCCCCCAGCAAAGCTTCCGTGTGTTTAAAAATCAACTTTTTTTGTTTGTTTGTTTGGCCTTACATTTTGAGTAATCCTAGCATCCCCCGCCCGCCCCCATTTCATATATTAAGGAAAGCACGTGGCCTAATGTCTCACGTACTGAGTAATAGCTGTTTTGGCTCCATTCGGCCCCACGTCTTTGCTTGTCGGCTCTCTGGGGCCCTTGTAGGGACTATTTATTCCCTTAAGCTCCCTCGGGGAACGCGAAGCGCAGAGTCTGCCTTCACGGACGTGGGTGCTAACCGCGCACCCCTGTGCCGAGCCCTGGGCCTCGCCGGGTGGGCAAGACAGTGTTGTGAGGGGTACTCCGTGTGTTCAGGGCCTGGGGGCGGGGAGCAGGGGAGGGACGCACGTGCCGGGGGAGCTTCCACCCAGGAATGGGACCAAGGTCATCTCCAAGGAGAACGTGGTGATGGCCAGGTGCATGGTCTGCGGTGGCAGAAGGCGGGTGGGTGGATGGATAGTGGTGGTCAGGACGGAACATTCCAGGCTGAGTGGAGAGAATATAGGACTGGTCTCATTTATGTAATCCTTTGTGTCTCAGCACTATTGTTTATTGCTTTGAGGGTTTCACTTAACATCTGGTCTCCCTAGCTGCCTAGCTCTGTTTTTTTAAGTGTCTGAAGAACAAAGATGCTGTCACTTCCTTGGGAGTCCTTGAAATTACTAGAAGTAGCAGGCACGACTAAGAAGGACAGATTCTGGGCAGGTGTCGGGGGGTGGGCGGAAGGTCGGCAGGGCAGGCGCCTCTAAGTGGAATCGGAGGTTTGTCCCCGTGGTAAGACAGCTCCTACGCTTGTGCCTTGGAATGAAGAGTGAACAGACGATCAATAGTTCCTTGCTTCGGGCCT
The DNA here is from genome assembly GCA_004026885.1 of Lyroderma lyra. NCBI lineage: Eukaryota > Metazoa > Chordata > Mammalia > Chiroptera > Megadermatidae > Lyroderma > Lyroderma lyra. The sequence continues at coordinate 244,925 of PVJL010001555.1, forward strand.
GGGTGTGGTAACATCCGGGACATTAATGTGCTGCTGGGCCCTTTCCACGGCCATTTGTTTCCTGGAATTGTGCTGCAGCATTTCCCAGGTCCTAGTCTAGCTCTCCGGCTGTTTGCACACCCTTGGGGAAGAGGGGCTCCCCCCTCATTTTCTCCCTCTCTCTGTCCCTCTTCCTGTTTATGATCAAGGTAATGTGTGTCAAATTGCCTTGGCTTAAGCAGGCAATTGCGCACCTTTAAAAGGTGCAGGGAAATGTTTCTCTGCGGTCAGATTGGCCCATAATGCACATCTGCTCTCTTGACCGAACTCCAGCATTCTGCCCTCGCTTAGCTGCAAACTCCACAACCTGCCCCTGGCCGGCGGCCCAGGCCCTGCAGGGGCATCTCCATGTGGCCAGCAGGCTGTGTTTCTGGCTGTCCAGAGGCATCGGAGGGTGACATTCAAAGAACTCAAAATTCGTGGGTCCCCACAGCTTCTGGGTGTCCCCAGGAAATGTACAAAGAAGCCAAAAGGAGCCCAGAGGAAAAGAGGAGAGAGGTGAAGAGGATTTGCTTAGAGAGGAGAGGCATGTTTACGGCTATGGGGAAGTGTGACTGGAAACAGGAACCAGAATCTGCAGGGATTTTCCTTTGGGACGATGACCTCTGAGGAGGTTGGGTTCGGTGAAGCCAGACGCGGTTTTGTCTTTCCCAAACTCTGGCTTGCCCCCAGTCCTATGCCTGGGTTCCGCCCTTACATAAATCCTCGTGAATAACGTGCAGCCATGACTGAGAATGGTGCAAAATTCCCAGTAGTCTTCATGGAGGATTGCATTTCCAAAGACCTTCAAAAGATACCCAGCACCCCACAACTTCCATCACTCCCATGACCTCCGCTCACCCCCAAGCTGCCATCACCTGCATTGTCGTACCTGGTCTTGCTTCCGCCCCTGCCCCACCAGCCTACTCTCAACCGTGCTGGCACTTGCCTCCTAATCTGTGTCGCATGCGTGCTCAAAATGCTCCAGTGGTTCCCACCTGATATGGATTAAAGTCACAATCCTCATACTGGCCAGCAAGGCTCTTGGCCACCCCTCCTCTTGTTCATCTTGACCTCGGTTCCTTCTCTCCCCATCGCTCGCTTTGCTCCAGCCACGCTGACCTTTCCCGTTCGTTTGGTTGGAACCCTCTTTCCCCAGATGTCTTCCATTATTTGCTCACCTGGTCCCTTAGGTCACTCCATAGGCTTTCTTGTCAACCCCTCTGAGGTTGTTCTGGCCACCCGGCATTTCCTCTTCCACCTCCCTCTTTTGGTTTTCCCACAGTACTTATCACCTCGGCCATGTTACCGATGCTGTTTTCTGCTTTTCCATTTCTCTTCAACCGGAGCAACCAGGTATTGTTCACTGCTGGACCCCGGGCGCCTGCTGGCCGGTGCTCAGTAAAACCGGCGGAGTGAACGGCCGGCCGGCAGAAAGTGGAGCCGGCCGGGACGGGGCTATAAGATAAAACTCTTAGACATCTGAAAAGATACAAACGACGAGGGCTCCTGCAAGCACAGGGACTCGATCTTACGTGTGAACCATACTCAGTGCAGGAAATCCCGGGGGCGCACGGGCGGAGCCTGCGGGCGTGCTGAACTCAACGTTCTGGGTGCAGGACCGACACACCGCTCTATCAAGTAAGGAAGGAGGACCCTGTGAGAGGCAGCCACTACTTAGGAAATGTAGAAAGAGCTGAACATGAACATTCAGTGGCTTTTCCATTTAGTAGGAAGATGGAAACATTGGTCTCAGGGCTTCTCCCTGTCCTTAGCTGTGGGGTCATAGCTCATGCGATGCCTCTGACACCCCTGCCCCCTTACAGGCCCAGAGTGGGCTGGGATGGACATGGGCACGGAGGGTACAGAGCAAGCGAGGGGCTCTTATCCAGCTTCCCTGCGTGTTTTGGTGTCTGCAGCCTTCAGGGGCCAGGCCTGGGGTGTCGGGGGCCAAGTAGAAGGACCCTCCACTCTAGGTAGGATGTCTACCATGCACAAACCAGGCACACGGGCCGGGGTCCTGGAGGACATGTGCTCTTTGCTTTCCCACACTTGGGAGAAAGCTGTGCTTCCCTGTTCTTGCCACTGGGGTCAGTGCCACATGGGACAGGCACCCGCACGGGCCAGTAGGGGATAGACAAGTGGCCCGCAGACTGGCTACTGCAGGCACTTCCGGCACCTCTAATTATAGCAGCTTAATGGGCTGCCTTCTCATTAGAAACACGGGTATGCACTTAATGCCCCCGTGGGCCTCTCAGCTGGTTGATAAAATCTCCCCAGTCTGCTTCTAGCAACCGATTGCTCCGGCTTCTTAAAGGAGGCTTGGCTCCCACGAGGCGGAGCAGGGCCTGCGTAGTTAAACGGGGAAGTTCTTCTGGCTTCAGTGAGGGCTTTCTGGAACTCAATGGCTTTCGCTTGTTTTCTTTCTTTCTTTTTTTTTTTTTAAACAAACTGATTCCAAGACCAGCTCCCTCCCTCATTGATTAATCTCTCACGCTTGGCAATTACACGAAATTAGAAAGTGGGTGTGATTCGGTTTTCTTGGACCTGAACTAACCTGCCGTTTGTGGTTAAGAGCAACACCGAGAGGCTGTGGTGCGCAAAGCCCGCGTGTTTTGCCTTTCTCAGACAGGGACCCTGGGTTTATGACTCTCCCACTAATTTTAGCTAAATTTGGGCCACTGGCTTGTTTATTTTTAGATAATTTGCAGCCATTCCGGTGTTTTCCTGTTTCTCTAGAGAGGAAAGAGAAAGCCACCATTTGTAGAATGCTCATTATGTTCTGGACTTTCTATGCGTGTCATTGAATTTAATTGAGTTCTTGTGACATCTCTGGAGGAAAGCATTACAATCCCTGTTTCACAGATGGAAAACCCAGCTAAGAAAGTATTGTGTTCAAGTTGATCGGTAGTGGAAGAGCAGGAAATTGAACTCAGGTCACCTGGACTGAAAGCTTTTCATTATGCACTCTGATTTCCATGCCTTCTGGAGCAAGAAGGGCTGGAGCCATGGCTCTCAAACTCAGCGTGGTGACAGCATGGGCATGGCCCTTTGGTTGGGAGGTCAAGTGCAAGTTTTTTCATTACTGCTTCATGTGAATAATATGATGCATTTTGTTTCCCACAGAGTGAATGCCTCTCACACTCACCTGCTGGCGTTTCGATGCTCCTTTGATGGTCAGGAATCGTTAGAAGACTGAGTTAGAACGCCTGAGTTCTAAACCCAGCTTAACTGCTGATCCTGTCCACATCACCAGCTCCTTATTGACAAAATTGGGAAAATAATAGCATCTACCTCTTAGTTATTATAGTGATGTAAGGTACCACCATACGTGTGTGGGCACAGAGGAAGGCTTCATATTAGCTGTTATTAATATTATGGCCAGCCCCAAAGCACATGCCTTCTGATGGCAGATCAGAAAGAGCTAATCATAGTCTTCAAACCTTGAAATGAACAAGAGGGTTTACCGTCCTGAGTTTGTGTCATAATAGATTATTAACGAAACCTGGCTGCGAGGTGCTCTTCCTATTCGGGAAGTGATTACTGGCCTTGGATTTTATGGTTTTGTTTATCTCACGTGGTAGAGTGGATAACTTGGGAGAAGTAGACTTCCAGCTCACACAGGAAACGTGGTGGAGCCAGGACAGGAAGCCACTGTGCGTGTCCCGTGGCAAGGAAGAGAACGAGGGAGACTGAGACAGAGGACGCAGGGTGGGGGGGGGGGGGCAGGAGGCACATGACATCCTTTGTTCTAAGACCGTAAGAGGTGTGACAGGGCCCAAAGCAGCTTACACGTGGGAGGGGTAGGAGGCAAGCCAAGTATGACTAACAGATTCCAGATTGTGCCGGAACTTCCGGGCCATGCTGCAGGTCTGGGCCTTATGTGTAGACACTAGGAACACTCCCGGGGGGTGAAATGGAGTAGGAGCCCAGGTTTCTGCTGTAGGGGGAAGGGAACTCAGATGGGGTCAGGGAGACCAGTTAGTAATAACGCCGCGCTTTCGCTCACCCAGTCCTCCATGGTACCGCATGGAGTGGGCACGGCAGTACCAACGAAGCACCGGAAATACGGAGAAGAAACTATTCCTAGGTCACACACTGAGGGGGCTGCTGGGATCGAACCCTGTCGGCATGACTCCAGACTACGGAGATGGATCCAGTATACCACGACATCTTTCTATAAATCTGCTGTCAGAAAACTGTAACGATCCTCATGAAAAATGACGAATACCCGAACCACCTGTGCAGCACGTACCCTTCATCAGCTACGTCTGCTCCCCAACCCCCAGCCCCCCTCTCCGTCCCCAGGCAGACACTAACCAACTTCCCGTCCCTCTGGATTTGCCTCTTCTGGACTTCCCATATAAGTGGATCATACATATCTGGCCTTCTGTGACCGGCTTCTTTCATGCAGCACGGTGTGTCAAGGTTCGTCTACGTTGTAGCATATATCAGTACTTCATTCCTTTCCATTGACAGGTGGATCCCACTGTGTGGCTATGCCCCATTCTACTGACTTGCCACCAGTTGATGAACCTAGTGATGCTTTCAAGTAACCAGAGACATACACTGAAGGAAAAAGGAGTGACGCAAGGTGCTAATGACGTCACGAGATGAAAGACTTTATTGTAATGTACTGGTCACATACGCATGGCTGTTCCACAGCAAAATAGTTCCGTTCCTCATAGGAAATAAGTAAGTTGGCATGTGATTTGGTATACCATATTTTGCTGTGTATAACACACACTTTTTTGCCCAAATTTGCGAGGGAAAAATAAAGATGTGCATTATACATGGGTAGTACTAATTCCATATCTATATAAATGTTTTTAAGTCTTTTATTTATGCTTATGAGTTAAAAGTGTAACTCTAGAAATCAATAATGATATCCATATGCAAAATAATACCCTAGAATACAATAATCAGTTTTTTATATAAAAGATGTTATTATACATAGTTTCTTGTACCTTGTATCTGTTGTTGTGTTTTGTAATTGTTACATAAAATTTATTGTATCATAATGTGTTAAAAAATAAATGCTAAAATTCCTTTATAATACAAAAAAAGTACCTAAATATGAATAAATAAAAATGTGAACTAAAAAATTAAAACAAAAGACTTTTTTCTCTGAAAGTTTGGGCCAAAATCATCATGGGTGTGCATTACCCATGGCAAAATATGGTACCAGTCTCTCTGACACTCACCAGTGTGAAACAGTGACCCCAGGTGCAATCAACTTGCAGTCACAAGTACAATTTCTACAGAGCTGCGGTCAGACTCAAGGTGGGGGAATTTGCCAAGGTAAATGTCACCTTCAGTCTGGGTGACCCAATGGTCTTTGTGGGCCACAGCCTGTGGTGTTTATTAGGGGCTTTAAAAAAATTCCAGACAGCTTACTGAAACTGAAAGTTTCTTTTTTTGGAACCCAAGTCATGAGGTCAATTCCATTGGGTGAGGTCATGGCATTAAAATTCCTAGTGTTTACTTCCTCTTTTGTAGCCTGAATTTTTGGAGATCTTTATTGTACTGAACCAGCAGGTTTACCGATGCCCAGGTTCAAATGTATTTGTGTGTATCACTCACATTCCACCAAGGATGTCTGTCATCTTGATTACAATGAGGATGCTACAGTGACTAAGGAGTCCTGGAGTTCCACCAGGCCAGCAAAGCAACGTGTCAGACTAGAGTAGTTTTCTCTGGAGCAGTGACTGTCAACCCTGGGGACTTTGAAAATAGAGCAAAATTTGGTCCCATTGTCTTGATTTTTTTTATCCCAATATTTAATTTAGATGCAATGTCTATCATTACTAAAAGAGGGCAAGAGGATTTTATCTTATCAAACGTGTTCAGGGACTTGCAACTAGCATGTAAATAAGTCTTGGAGGCCTAATCCACAGTGTAGTGATCACAGTCAACAATACTGTGTTGTAAATTTCAGAGGTGCTAAGAGTCTAGATCTTAGTAGTTACCACCACAAAATAATTAATGTGACATGATAGCGGTGTTAACTAATGCTCTGGTGATAATCATCTTGCAATAGATAAATGTATCAAATCAATACATTGTGCACCTTAAACTTACATATTGTTACATGACAATTATATCTCAATTTAAAAACTATTTTAGTGACAAGAAAAAGTATTCAGGAGAACACAAGTTTAGAAAGTTTAAAAACACTACATGAAAAAAAAATATACTGCATGGGTAGCAAACCCCAGTGTCTACAGGACCAGATGGGGAGGGCCAGTCAGACAGAGGGATCGGAAGGGACTATATATCCAGCTGGAGAACCGAGATCGGCTGCATTCTCTTATTATTAGCTGATAACATTAGACGTGAACAGTTAAAAGGTATACATGTACACTTGGACATTATGCAGTACACCCTCGAATAACCCTTTAATAAAAGGGAAAATGAAAATGTAAATTGTGAAGTATCTGAGAAGCAAGAGAGTGTAGGACACTTCCTAATGTTTTGATTGGGGGTCAGCAAACTTTTTCTGTACAGGGCCCCTGTCCTGGGCGATGGGGCCGATTTGTAACTAAACAGAAATCTTCCCGTGCCATTGATGGAACCGCTACCCCAGAACTTTCTTTTCCTGATCACCAAAGGCAACAGCAACCAGACAACGGCTCTCCCAACTCCCCAGGGGGCTGTGGCTGCAGCTCGGCTGGGCTCCCGCAGGTCTGTCCCAGCGTCCCCTGCAGGTAGAAAGAGGGAGAGAGGGGCCGACTCAGCAGAGAGGAAGGAGAGAGGAACGGCTACTGTGATGAGTAAATCTTCATTATTGTGAAAAAGGGAATCACAGTTTTACTCTCCTCGTTTTTATGATGAAGTAAAATAAAATGGGAGAGAAGAGCGAGAGAAATGATTACTTCGTAAACGACTTCAAACCTAGCACGTGTTTATTTAAGCGTCTCTGTGCAAACATAACCCTGGGTGTCCGTTAAATCAGCAGGCATGGCAGTTGGCACTTCTGGTTACAGACCGTTTTATGGTCATACATCATTCATAGCTGTAAAAGCCATTTGCCCTCTGTCACCCGACCAATCAGAATCCAGACAAGAGGAAGCAGAGCAGAAGCCTGGCGGTTTTCTCTGGGCTCCTCGGAACGTCTCCAACCTGGTTCAGCAGAATGTCACCGAAAATGAACTCCCTGGGGTTACCAAGAACCCTGCCTTCCCCCATGCCCCACAGAGGAGCGATACATGATTTCAGGCTCCTCTTTACCCTATCACAAGCCACACCTTGTGATGTACGGACCGCCTGCAAGTCCCTTGTAACACCTGCTGCTCTGACCCAGATGAAAGAAAGGGGGTGAATGGGGCGCTGCTCGCCCAGGCCTCTGCAGCTCACTCCCCGGCCCCCTCCGAGCAGATCTGCAGCTGACGTCAGCGTCCAAACCCTCCAGCAGGTAACCTTGATCTGCCCTTGCTTCGCTCCTGTGAGTTCACGCTTCTTCACTCTTCGCCCCCTTGCTGTCATTTAGTTATTGCCACCGAGATGCCTGCTGAGCCCTGGAGACCGCCTCAGACCTTGGAAACCAATCGTCTTTGGGTTCTTCCCAAATGCCTTTGCCTCTGGGGTCTTACTTTGCTTGAAATGCCCCTCCAAATCCGGGGTCCCCCATTATATTTATTATTTCTTGACTCTTTCTCAGTGCACGCCTGCATTTGTGCATAGGGCTCCATAGCAGTTGTCATAACCCCCGTGGGCTCCGGGACAACCCTCATCTGGTCGCCCCACTCCACGTCTGCTTGGGCACTTCTCGTGTCTTCCGGCCTCTCCAGTCGTAACGGGCTGGGATCAGTTTTTCAGTGGCAGCTTGGAAATAATAGTGCGAAATGTATGTTAATACAGAAATATATTGTGAAACTGTCCTTAAACAAACAAATGAGCCACTTTAAAATATTACTGCCATAAATGACCATGACAGTCGCACAGCACATATAATAAAAAATAACTGCTGAAGAGAAGCTGCTGAATTACTATAGTAATAAACCAGATGTGATTATTATCATTTAACACGGTCATTGAATACCATGAATCCCTGAAGCCATTAAAATATTTATGATTAAACATTTGCTATTCCTTATAACAGAACATCTAGTTGGGTACTAAAAAACTGGTAAAGTATTATTTCAGCTAATGGATGCCAGTTCTGTAATAGAGGTCAGCCAACATTGCCTGAATCCCTTACAAGAGGGGTGAACAGCTGCCTCTCCAGATCCCGACATATTTCAGGGTGCTCATGCTAGCATTACACTCTCACAGCACGGGGCGGGGTGTGTCACCTGCACATGACCAAGGTAAAAATATGTTCCTGAGCAGATGTGGGCTTGGGGGCTGTTCTGGTCATCCTTCCAGGCAAAAAGCACATGTGACAGATGCTTTCCAAGGCCCGCGCATGTCCCCTTGGCACTTGTCTTGAGCATTCTTCAGCAAACATCTCCACGAGAGGGCCTTCTCTGGGCCTGCTGGAGACAAAAGTGCCAGAATTTTAATACGGCCCTGGGAGCAGCCCCACCCTGGTGGATGGAAATTGGAGAATAAATATCTTGGCCAAATTTATGGATGTACCTCTCTTTTGAAATCTGTCCCTTGGCTGTGCTTTGGCTAGCTTCCGTCACTTCAGTTCAGTGCCATGGAAGGTGGGGTTTGTGGCGCTGAACAAATCACTACAGTCTGCACCTCTTCGGAGTGAACGCCATATACTTCTGTACCCCAGGGTCTTCTGGGGTGCTGGCTTCTCATCCTGCTCCCTGTTGCTCGGCAGTTCCAGCTTCATCAGTGGGTGAAGGCTGCTGCCGGAGGGAACCGCATCCATCGGCGGAGCATCCTGGTGGTAGCCCAGGAGGGGACGGCTCCGTGCTGGACAAAGGAGCACCAAGGAGAATTCTCCGTCACTGTCACGTGGGGCTTACCTTAAGATTTTCATTGTTCCTGCTGTCAGGATTGGTTTCTAAACAGATACCAACAGTAACCACCTTTCCTTACATCTTTACAGACAGGTATTTTCCAAGAAATAAGGTACTTGAGTTGTTTGAACCCTGCTCGGGGACAATGTGGTGAGAAACAAAACAGCAGCAATGTTGGGGGGCCTGGGTCTGCGTCCTAGCTCTGCCCCCCGCCTGCTGTGCGCACGTACACAGAACACAGCACGTAACTCTCCTGAGCTCCTCCCTTGCCACGGCTCAATTTTCTCATATGTGAGACGCCCATAGCAATCGTATAAATTGCTAGCATGTATGTGCAGCATTTATATACACTACCATATGAGTCATTGGTATTTAATAAAAA